>OV049924.1:342743021-342948185 GCA_920104205.1 Eupeodes latifasciatus
AACGTGAAGAACAATGTTTCGTTCTATAGCCGTACTACGCTTACCGCACTCCGTCTCTCTTTTTCGTTGCAATGTGCAAGAAACCAAAACCTAATGTCCACACCGTGTCTTATGCATATTTAAGGTATACAAAAGCATTTGAGAGTGTGCTGTACTCACTTTAAAACAAATCTTAGACAATCTATGATTAATGAAAATATTGTTTAAAAGTTTTCGGTTAAACACTTATTCAGAAATGTTCTCTTCCTCTTTTTATTACGTCTTAAATTAATGCTAATAAATATTTAAATTTCTGTTTTAAATAATGTTTATTTACACCCAAAACTATACTCGTCAAATTTACTTATTCATGGATTCAAAATCAAATCGCAAGACACAAGACAAAACTAATTTTGTATGAGAGTTCACATGATTGTGTACTTTTTCGCCAAAGTCTTTCGATTCGATTGCTGCCATCACATTGGCCATGCAATGACTTACACTGACATTTCTATCAATCAAAATTGTCAATTTGAAAATTGTAAGTTCACGAGGATTGTCATAGATAATTGATTACGAACAATTGATTGATTTGTTGACAGAGATTGTCAGATATTTTTTTTATAAAGACAAAAGTAGAGGGTAAAATAAATATTAAGAAAATTTAAATAAAAGTACTTTTATTCCTTGAGTTTCTTGTGTTTGGTTTGTTTATCAAGAAATATGTATATTTAAAGTGAATTGAAATCAAAAAAAAACTTTGTTTTAAACGTTATATTTACTTCTAATTTTTTTTTTTTTGAAAATTTGTATTCTATAATTTAATCTTAAAATAGTCATAGTTATCATCTTAAAATAGTCATTTATTACACACACTTCAAGCTTCATTCAATGCCTGTTACCTAAAATGGAACAAGTGATTTTTAACCTTCCAAAAAAGTGCCTAGTGTTTAAACTGAAATTCGTTTTGAATTATTGTAAATTTATTTCGAAGTTAATTTTACCGCTTGATTTTATAAAAAATTAAAGCCATATCATTTTCGAAAAGATATTTTTAAGTGCAGTTAAATTTATGTTGAATTTGATGTGTAATTAATTTTTAACTTCCCATAGGAAGTTATTGTAATGGGTCCGATTTTTCAAATTGAAAATTTTGACATTTCTCGACGTTTCAAGGTCCCTAGAGTCGAAATTAAAATTTTTTAGAAAGATGTTTGTGCGTGCGTGTGTACGTACGTCCGTACGTTCGCGACGTTTTTTTCGTCGTCCATAGCTCAAGAACCAGAAGAGATATCGACTTCAAATAAATTTTGTTATACAGATAATAAGGCAGAGAGATGCAGAAAGGGCTCTCAAGAAAATTGCGTGGGTGGTTTTTTTTTACCATAGCAGTTTAAAAAAAAGGTGGAAATTTTGGTTAACCCTAAATATCCCATGAACCAATGACGCTAGAGACTTGAATTAAATTTTATGTTATATATTGTAACGTGATACAAAACAATTATATTTTTGGGAAAAAAAACAATTAACGGTTTTTTTTATAAATCAAAAAAACTGAAAAAAAAAATTGTCACTTCGAAAATTTTACGACTAAAATATGATTTCATCTCCAAAACAATTTTGTGCAACGAAGAATAATGTTTTTGACATCTGATAAAATTTTGAGAAAAATCGAATTGACAGTTTTTTTACAAAAAATAATAACCTAAAAAAAAATAAAAAAAAAGTTGGTAAAAATTGAGTTTTGACTCAAATATCTTTTCAAGACTTTGAGATATTAGCTTTAAACTACTTTTATCTTTTAAAAAATATTGTTTTCAACATTCAGTAAAATTTTGAAAAAAATAGAATTGACAGTTTTTTTTACAAAAAATTAAAAACCGAAAAAAAAATTAACAAAAGTTGGTAAAAATTGATTTTCGACTTAAATATCTTTTCAAAAATTTGAGATTATGGCTTCTAACTAATTTTAACTTAATAGAAATATTGTTTTCAACATTAGGACAAATTTTGAGAAAAATCGAATTGACAGTTTTTTACAAAAAAATAAAAACCTAAACAAAAAAATTAATAAAAGTTGGTAAAAATTGATTTTCGGCTCAAATAGCTTTTCAAAAATTAAAAATATTGGCTTCAAACTTATTTTATTTCACAGAAAATATTGTTTTTTATATTCAGTAATTTTTTTATAAAAATCCAACAGTCCGTTTTTTCATAAAAAAAATAAAATCTACAAAAAATAGAACGCAAATTTGGTAAGAATTGATACATTTAGACAAACTTTTAAGCAAGACAAATCGATAGACGGGATAAGAAGTTATTAGTGTGGGTCGCATCCCAGCCTCTTTTTTTTTGGAATTGGGAGTATAAATGTTTACTTTCACCAAAACTCATTGCAACTGAGTATTCTCAAATTTGTATTTTTCAAAACTTATAGAATTTGTATATACAATTGCGATAAAAATCATACCTCACTTGCGGAAAGGGTTAATATTGCTCTAGGAAGTACGAAGGGCAAAATTTTCACAATTTTTCTGATAGAATCCAACCACAGGTGCAACAATCTAACGGACTGTATTATATCTAAGAAGATATGCCTTACCTATATAACAAAAACTGTTCTACCGACCTTTTATGATGACTTAGGCATGATACCAAGGTCACTAGGTCACTGCAATATGTACCGGACATTGGCAAACAAAATTCACAAGAAACCATTCACACTTACGGGTTCAGGGTTTTAACAAAATCAGAGATTTTGGCTTGCCAGGATAAGTTTATGTTATTTTCAAAACAAACGCTTTGGCTGACACTAAAGTTCCAAGGAGTCTGACAATTTCCCTATACTCTGACAACTATTCTAACGGTGTGTTCTGTTGAATTCTAGATAACAACCTATTCTAACTTCTCTAATTGGGCATGTTCATAAATCAGCGTTGGGCGTATTCTGTTACCATCGCATGGCAGCATTGGTTAGAACCATTGAAAGTAGATCTCATAAGCCAATTTTCTCGGCCGATCTTGGGTTCCTTGAACGTACGGGTGTTGGCTGATTGTTTACTGAACCGGTCGTCACAAATTTGGCCACCAAACGTTAAAGAGCCGACTGTGAAGGGCCACCACTTCTACCGTAAAATGGGCGCAATGCGCGCAACGTTTGCGTTAACGAACACTCAAGAGGGTTATATAACTTTCAAAAATCAACATTTAAAATAAATAAAAGGTAAAAGATATTGCATATTTAATTCAGTAGAAAACGCATTAGTAAAAGCTACAACAACAGAGTAAAAACAAGTTTTATATATCCTTTAAATACCAGTAAAAGCATAGTAGGTACAGTGAAATAATTCGAAACCATAGCTTTAATAAAAAAAAAGAGGCTGGGATGCGACCCACACTGATAACTTCCCATCCTGTCTGTCGATTTGTCTTGCAATATCTCAAAGTTTTGAAAAGATATTTGAGCCGAAAATCAAGTTTTACCAATTTTTATTAATTTTTTTGTTTAGGTTTTTATTTTTTGTAAAAAAAACTGTCAATTCGATTTTTCTCAAAATTTTTTTCGAATGTTGAAAACAATATTTTCTACTATATAACACTAAGTCGGGTTTTCCTTCCTGATGCTATAACTCCAGAACGCACGAACCGATTTCCACGGTTTTGCATTCGTTGGAAAGGTCTAGGGCTCCTTGAGGTTTATAGCAGATAAAATTCAGGAAAAATTTCAACAGAAAAGCGGTGAACTCCGTTTAGCTTCGGAACTTGTAAAAGTTCCGGTTTGTTGAATTGAAAAATTTAAATTTTTTTGACGTTTCAAGGGCCCTATATTCTAAACCAAAGCTTACTTTTGGGAATATTTTTTAGTCAACCATATCTCTAGAAACGTTAGCGATATCGACTTCAAATAACGTATGAAATCTACAATGAAGGAATGATTCTGATTGAGGATCAATGCTTGACTATTGCAAACAAGCAACTGATTGAAGTAGGAATGATTGCGCCAAATCGATCGATGCACGATGCATTGAATCAAGAATAAAATCGAGAGCTGCAATACAATGTTGATACATTGCAGGAATTCGTTCGAAATAATGTGCTGTTGACGAATGAACAGCAAAAACAAGTATACGAAACATTAATGCAAGCGGTGGACAATAATACTGGTGGTCTATTCTTCCTGGAAGCACCTGGAGGAACAGTGAAAACATTTGTCAGTTCATTAATTTTGGTCACTATTCGATCAAGATGTGACATACGAGTAGCTTTGGCGTTAGCATCATCTGGAATTGCGGCAACTCTTCTAGATGGCGCGGCGGTCGTACTGCATATTCTGCGCTTAAGTTGCCACTCAATTTAAACACAATTGATACTCCAAAACATGCAATATTTTCCGATCCAGTGCAATGGGAAAATTGTTGATGCAATTGGGATGAGTGCATAATGGAACATAAGAAACCGATGAAGTAACAACATCTTTGGCGGCTTGATGATATTGTTGGCAGGCGATTTCAGGCAGACGTTGCCAGTAATTTCCCGTTTAACGCCTGCCTGCAGATGAATTTTATGCTTGCCTGAAGGCATCACTTTTGTGGAATAACGTAAAAACATTATCGCTAACCACTTACTAAGAGTTCAACTTCAAAATGATCAAAGTGCTGCACAATTTTCCATACAAATGTTAGCTGTTGGAAATGAAAAAGTGTCATGTTGATGCGACAACTGGATTAAATACTCTTACCAACGACTTTTTCCGATTTGTAGACTCTCAATTAGCTCTTATTGAAAATGTTTTCCCAAACATTAGTGAGAATAATCAAAATTATGCTTTGTTAAGTCAACGAGCAATTCTCGCCGCAAAGAATAATGATGTACACGGACTGAATTTCACCATTCAATCAAAACTCGCTGGCGATTTGGTGACATACAAATCCGTTGATTTCATAACAAATCCCGATGATGTACTAAATTATCCAACGGAGTTTTTGAACTCTCTGGAGTTACCAGGAATTCCACCACATAACTTGCAACTCAAAATTGGTTCAGTTATTATGATATTGCGTAATTTGAATCCACCGCGACTTTGCAACGGTACTCGACTTGCGGTGAAAAGACTTATGCCGAATTTGATTGAGGCAACCATTATTAACGGAAAGTACGCAGGTGAAAATGTATGTATTTCTCGAATACCAATGATTCCGACTGATCTTCCGTTTGACTTCAAACGATTGTAATTTTCGGTTCGCCTTGCGTTCGCAATTACAATTAACAAGTCGCAAGGCCAATCGCTTAGTGTTTGCGGGAAAAATTCAGAAAATCATTGTTTTCACATGGGCGTTGCGTGTTCATGAGTTGGGAAACCATCCGCTTTGTTTGTGTTAACGTCAGACTAAAAAACAAAAAATGTGGTTTACCAAAGAGCACTTCAATAAAACGGATAATTTGCGGACAAGTATAACGCTTCGATTCAGTATTTACTTTGGATTCACTTTCATTTTTTACTTAGAGAAGTTCAAATAAATTAGACTTCATTTTTGTAATCGAAATGAATTCATTACGGTTGTAACATGAAATAAAATTTTTCCTTTTCAAATATAAAACAAAAGAAAATAATTTTTCTGTCAATTCGATTTTTCTCAAAATTTTCCCAGATGTTGAAAACGTTATTTTTCTTTTCTTTGCACAAAATTGTTTTGGTGATAAAATCATTTTGTATATTCGTAAAATTTTCGAGGTGACAAATATTTTTTTTTTTATTTATAAAAAAACCGTTGATTCGATTTTTTTCAAAAAATATACTTGTTTGGTATCACGTTACAATATATTATTTAAAATTTAATTCAAGTCTCTAGCGTTTTTGGTTCGTAAGATATTTAGGGTTAACCAAAATGTTCACCTTTTTTTTTAAACTGCTATGGTAAAAAAACCACTCACGCAATTTTCTTCAGAGCCCTTTCAGTATCTCTCTGCCTTATTATCTGTATAACAAAATATTTTGAAGTCGATATCTCTTCTGGTTCTTGAGCTATGGACGACGAAAAATACATCGCGAACACAGACATCTCTCTAAAAATCTTTTATTTCGACTCTAGGGACCTTGAAACGTCGAGAAATGTCAACATTTTCAATTTGACAAATCGGACCTATTACAATTACTTCCTATGGGAAGTTAACAATAACAGAATTTTGAGCAGTTACAGTTACAATAACGTTATTAATGTCATTGATAATTCAACTGCCCATCTGCACGATGTTACCATTCATTCTGTCTGTTCTATTCTATTCAATTAAATTTTCGAGCCCATTAAAGTAACAAGGCCAACTCATCGTTTGAGGTCATCAAACGTTGATCTGAAGAAGGTCACTAAATCCCTAAACACCACCTTTGTTATACCTTTACTTGAATACGCTAGTCAAGTCTAGTCTTCCCATCAGAACTCTAACTATCAAAGAATTGAATCTATACAACGCAGATTTCTTCTACTTGCTGGATCCCTTAACTATCGTCCAACGCATTAAAGCTGTTAAAATCTACTACAAAAACAGTGTTTCTGCTACAGCCACATATCGTGCTTTAAGAGGAGATTATGTTTAACATAATCGTCCAACTACGCAAGCAATTGGCAAAATTATGAAGAAATTTGAAGAGGCTGGATTGGTTACAGATATTGTATGGCTTGTGCACAATCGTTGCGCTCGTACCACTGAAGTGAAAGTGTTGCCGAAGACCCGAATGTGTCGATTCCTCGTCGTTCTCAGGAATTAGGACTGTCTTACGAGACATTATGGCGTATTTTACATTTGGATTTTCACCTTTATTTACATATATAAAGTCCAGCTCACACAACAACTGAAGCCAGCTGACCATTCACAACGTCTATCGTAGATACGCTGATGGGGGCTTGAACAACAGGCGGTGGACGAAGCACATTGCTCACTCGGTGGATATGTTAATAAACAAAATTGTCGTATTTGAGGTTCTGAAGAGAGACCATTACATCCATACAAAGAGTCACTTATTGGTGGGGCTCTTTGATCCGGAGGTGTGATTGGTCCTTACTTCTTCGAAAACGACTGTCACCGTCAATTCGGAGCGTTATGGTCATATGATAAACCGACTTTTTTTGGCTGCTATTAAAGAAAACGACTTGAAGAATATGTGGTTTCAACAAGAAAGTGCCACATGCCACACAACTCCTGCGAATATGGCTTTATTGGAAGAGACATTAGGTATCCTTGAAGCCTTAAGGAAATATACCTTAAATTATACTTATATTTTATACTTATACTTATTACTTATATTTTTGTTCAGCAAGACAAAATAGAAATTAGAATTAGCAATTTTCCAAGTCTGCTTTTATTTTTGTTAATTTTTCTCGTCAAATTAATTAACAAATTACTTATTCAACGAATAACTGTGAATTGTAAAAAGTGTACTTAAGTCCATCACACAGAAATTCATAACAGAAAAAAGAGCAATCCCGTTTGAATGCAGTTATAAATTATATTTTATTTTTATTACTTTATAATACTGTTCCAATCGAATTATTTGTGTCGTTGTCGTCAAAGTCAAAGTCGATAAATATTTTAAAAAAGAAAAAAAAACATAAAAGAAAAGGCTGTGTTTTTGGTATTTGGTATTAATAGTCAATACGAGAGAGACTTTGGCAATAAGAAACTTAATGGAATAACAAAGAGTGGTTTTCTATGTATCGGAATTTCACGCAGCTGAAACGCAATAGAAATCTTTATAAATTGAGCAACAAATAATGTCATCCCCAAGTGCTGGTAAACGTCGCATGGACAATGATGTCATCAAATTAATTTAAAGTAAGCACGAGGTTACAATCCTTGGTAGTCTTAATGAGTTCCATGTGAAATTCTTTGGGCCACAGGGTACACCGTACGAGGGTGGCATATGGAAGGTACGCCTATATTTTCCAGATAACTATCCCTTCAAATCGCCTAGTATTGGTTTTTTCAATAAAATTTACCATCCTAATATCGATGAATCATCGGGCACTGTTTGCTTAGACGTTATTAACCAAGCATGGACGGCGGCGGCGGCGCTTTATGACTTATCATATATATTCGAGTCATTTTTACCGCAACTATTAACATATCCAAATCCGGTCGATCCATTAAATCGTGATGCTGCTGCGTTGTATTTGCATGAGCCTGAAGAATATCGGCGAAAAGTCGCCGATTATGTTCAGCGATACGCAACAGAAGAAGCTTTACGTGCCCATCAAGAACGTGAGAGCTCAGACAGCGAGTCTAGCATGTCCGACTATAGTAAAGATGAAGCTAGGGATCTGGAATTATAATAACGTTTTCATTTTAATTTAAAAAAGAGGCTGGGATGCGACTCACACTGATAGCTTCCCATTCCGTCTGTCGATTTGTCTTGCTTAAAAGTTTGTCTATATGTATCAATTTTAACCAAATTTGCGTTCTATTTTTTGTAGATTTTATTTTTTTTATGAAAAAACGGACTGTTGGATTTTTATAAAAAAACTACTGAATATCGAAAACAATATTTTCTGTGAAATATAATAAGTTTGAAGCCAATATTTGTAATTTTTGAAAAGCTATTTGAGTCGAAAGTAAATTTTTACCAAGTTTTAGCATTGTTTTTTTTAGGTTTTTATTTTTTGTAAGAAAACTGCCAATTCGATTTTTCTCAAAATTGTTCGTAATGTTGAAAACAATATTTCTTATAAGTTAAAATTAGTTAGAAGCCATTATCTCAAATTTTTGAAAAGATATTTAAGTCCAAAATCAATTTTTACCAACTTTTGTTAAATTTTTTTTAGGTTTTTAATTTTTTTTACAAAAACTGTCAATTCGATTTTTCTCAAAATTTTATCAGATGTCAAAAACATTATACTTCGTTGCACAAATTTGTTTTGGAGATGAAATCGTATTTTAGTCGTAAAATTTTTGAGGTGACAATTTTTTTTTCAGTTTTTTTGATTTATAAAAAAAAACCGTTAATTGGATTTTTTTCAAAATATATAATTGTTTTGTATGACGTTACGATATATAATATAAAATTTAATTCAAGTCTCTAGCGTCATTGGTTCATGAGATATTTAGGTTTAACCAAAATTTTCACCTTTTTTTTTAAACTGCTATGGTAAAAAAACCACCCACGCAATTTTCTTGAGAGTCCTTTCTGCATCTTTCTGCCTTATTATCTGTATAACAAAATTTATTTGAAGTCGATATCTCTTCTGGTTCTTGAGCTATGGACGACGAAAAAAAACGTCGCGAACGTACGGACATACGAACGTACGGACGTACGGACGCACGCGCAGACATCTTTCTAAAATGTTTTATATCGACTCTAGGGACCTTGAAACGTCGAGAAATGTCAAAATTTTCAATTTGACAAATCGGACCCATTACAATAACTTCCTATGGGAAGTCTAGGGGAAGTTAAAAATAAATTTTACAAATTTATTATTGTAACTATACACATACATAATATATTAATTATAAATTATGAATAATAGATGACTTTTTTAATTAAGTTTTTAAAAAAAAAAAAAAAGGGAAATGGGCAATATGCTCAGATAGCCTGTCAGTACTAAAGGCCATTGTTAATCCAAGAAATGACACAAATACCATAGCCGAAATCCAGGATACCCACTCAAAAGTTATGAAAAAAATCAAGCTGATTTGGACTCCGGATCATGTAAGAATAAAGGGCAATGAACTATCTGACGCAGCCGCAAAAGCAACACTTAAAGTTCACACCTGTACTATCAACTATAATTCTCAAATTGAATTAAAGAGACACATAAATTTGGAGTGTCACAAAAGTTCTTCACTGGACTAGGAAAACTATATATACACCATTGCAGTACTATTAACTCCTAAAAAATTCAGCCTAAGTATGGAACAGACATCACAAAAACTGACCTCAGAACCTTTATCCGACTACGCCTTGGCCATACCACACTCACCCACCAACACCTACTTATCCAAAAAGAAGCTTCACCTACCTTAAGTTTGAATTTTGAAGTAGCTGCAATTATATTTTTTAAAAACAAAATAGCTTGAAACTTCCTTTGTTGGGTAATAATTTTGTCTACTCTTAATAAGTTTTGACTTCGAACTGAAGTCGACAATACAAGTATTATTTAGTTCTTGCATTTAATTCTTAAGTTTATTTAATTCTGTATTAGAATTTTGTTGATATTCAAAGAGAAAGATGTACAAATTAATGATAGATAGAAACATTTCTAAATTATAATGAAATAAAAAAATCACTGACATTTTCCGATAAAGAAATATAAGATAGGTTGAAAACAATAACAATTAAGGATTAACAGGATAAAGTCCATTTTCATAACTAGAAATTGTCTTTTTTAATAGTGTTCATTTTACCAAACTTATAGATAAGATTTCTGCTGAAACTTTAATTATTTTTTTCTCGAATCTTATAATCACACATCGAGTATCATTTTTTCCAAATAAAAGGATCCACATCTGAATTTAAAAATTCATCAAGAAATCGATTTTGATAGTCAAACTCAAGACCATTTGTTCTATGTTCTGTCGAATTCAAATAGGCACTTAAAACTTCAACTTAATTTAATTTTTCTCAAGAAAAAGAAATCTTTTGTCCTTTCCCTTTTAAAATTCTTAAATGGCCTAAAACCAAAAAGGATCATTGAAGTGAAATAAAACGATGAAAATTCTTTAAGTCTTAGAAGGGAAACAAATTAACTGTGAAATGTAATACTTAAATGCAAATGGTATTTGTTGTGGTAAAAATGAATTCCCTCAGGTATAAAAGTAAGACAATGATCCTTTGAATTTTGATTTCCTTCTTAAAAACTCTACTACGACATTTTTAAGTATTTTATTATCACGTACCGTACCCTCTTTTAATACTGATTAAATGAAGAATTTCTATAGGTATCAATAAACATACGTTTTTTTGGTTGAACAATTTCAATATAAAGAATGAATTTTATGGTCCTTGCACTCCTTTATGTGTTTTTTAACGTAATTTTGTATGTTTCAGGAACTCCAAGAACTAAATTGGTTGGGGGCCAATATGTGTTTAGTGTATCTCTTGTATCATCGGTGCGTGGGACATTTGAACATTTTATTTATTTATTGTTTCGACTGAATGCTAAGAAAAAACGAACTCCGCAAAATGCTTTCTTTTCTTGTTAAAGGACACTGAGGAGAACTGAGAACAAGGAATTTTTTGATAAAGAATAAAAATGTTTTGAAAAATATATGGTTGTTGGGTTTGTTTGTGGAATGGGTTTGGTGAATCATGAAGATGAATGTGTCTGATTTTCATCGTGATTAATTGTTGTAAAGTTGTAGCCACTATTAATGTTGATTGGATTGGGTGTAGGATGTAGTGCTCAACTGATTGATATATTATTATATATGAGAGCAGTCTCCATTAACTTAATATGGTGAAAAAGTAATCTTTAGGTATTTTCTAGAGTTTCTTAACCCAAATCAACTATTAATTGGTTCTTCTTCTCTTTGTTGGGAATTTTGAAAATGTTGTGGGACTTTCATATATCAGACCATTGATCCTTTTGAAATATCAATGGTATTCTATTTTTAGTCTAAATATTTTATCTTCAACTTGGCATTGAATTATACAATATGAAAATATAAATGTTGAAAAAATTTGATGATTTTTTTTGAATTTTAAATTTCATTGATTTAGACCTTTTGTGACTTAAGAAAAATCCACAAAAAGTTGCCTAATCGGGTCAGCTTAAAATCGCACGATAATGGTTGTAAGCTCAAATCGCAAGCGAA
Organism: Eupeodes latifasciatus; assembly: GCA_920104205.1. Classification (NCBI taxonomy): domain Eukaryota; kingdom Metazoa; phylum Arthropoda; class Insecta; order Diptera; family Syrphidae; genus Eupeodes; species Eupeodes latifasciatus. Next base: position 342,754,803 of record OV049924.1, read on the forward strand.
ATCAGCGATGCTTAATTAATTTTAAATCACATTTTGTCACACAAATTGGGTCTTAAAGAATTTGATTTTGTTGACACAGCAAATAAAAGTTGAAAGTATGATTCTTTTACTGATATTAATAACAAATTCATTCGAATTAGTTGAAAGCTAATCTAGGTAACAAACATCACAATAAGTTTATAAATAGTCCAGTCAAGGAATGAGGTGTAGAGTGCGTGAGCAGGTAACTAAGCGATTCCTTCAGAAACTTGTTTAGGGGGCTTAGGTTGTTAACATACCAAAAGTCCTGACTCCTAGGTGATGAGCGGGGGGGAGGAGGGGGGGGGAAAGGTACGAATTTTAGGTTTTTCGCTTATATCTCGAAAACGGTGCATCGGAGAGAAATATTTTTAGAGAATAAAATGGAGTTCTTAAAATTATCTAAAACTTTTATATCATATGTTTTTTTCTAATTCCTAACCGTTTTCGAGCTATACCATCGGAAAAAGTTAAAATTTACAAAAAAAATCAATTTACGTCAAAATATTCATAAACATTGCATCATATTGTCTAAACCTATTCATAAACGAAAAGTATGAATAGGAAAGAAGTTGTAGATTTTTAAATTCCCTTTTAGAATATATATACATATGCTGATTAATGTCCAACCTGCCTAAAGTTACAGCTATTTTAAAACTTGTATAGCATTTTGCAATTTTCAGAAAATAAGTTTGTACGAGTATATCATATTCTTAACCCCCAACCTTTGTTCGTTCATCTAATAACATATATGGCCACTTATAAGCAAGTTATTAAATAAAGTAGAAAAATAATGATGATGACAAATTTCACACTTTATTCTACAGATAGTTTCGTTACACCAATACAATAATAATAATTGTAAGCCCCATTGTTCTCAATATATTCCTAATGTTTTACTCTCAACTTTAAAAGTAATCAAATTTTCATCCTCTTTGAACTTAAGGAAGGGCCCAGGCAATGATTGTTCTTCCATGGCATCTTCTTCCTCAGTAGCGGGTGGCTCTTGCTGAATGGGCTCTACATCGTCTTCATCGTCCCCATCGTCAACAGGCACACTGTTCAGGCACTTCCCTTGACAGTGGAGGCACGCTGCAGAACAGGTGAGCATCGCTTTTCGGCTGCCACATTTTCCAATTAGACAATCCTTGGTGGAGCGGCAAAATATAGTTTTCAGAAGAACCTCTGGTACTGGTAGATTTTCCATTGTAATTGCCACCAGGGTGCCTCCTTCACGGTTCCACCCCCAATCTTATGCAGAAGCTCTGGAATCTTGGATGTGATTGGGACGAGGAAGTTCCAGCCCACATCAAAAAGAGTTGGGAAGCATTTCAGCTAGAACTCCCAACCATAGAAAAGGTGAGAATTCCGCGATGGAATCGAATGAGCCCATCAAATCAACCAATGGAGTTGCATGGCTTTTGCGATGCTTCAACCAAAGCATATGGAGCAGTGGTTCATGTGCGAGTATTAGATAACAAAGGAGATATCCACAATAACTTACTTCTAGCAAAGACGAAGATTGCTCCGAGCAAGCGGACGATCACGTTACCTCGTCTTACATTTCTATTCATTCTGGATATGGAATGGATACATTTCTGATGCTTCTTTTGATATCGTTCCGAAAAAGTCTAATAAGCGTTTAAAGCCGTGGATTACGTATAGTTTGCTTAAAAAAGTGAAGTATAAAAACAAATTAAGAAAAAAGTGTTGTAAACGCAACAGCAGTCAGATTTTAAAAACTAAATATAAAAAAATTTGTGTTGAATTAAAGAAGGAAATTCCTATTTGTCGTTAAAAACAAATTCAATCTAGCTAAAGGAAATATTAGAAATGAAGGGAAAATAGTGAATAGTATACTTAATAAATCTCAGTGCAAAAAACAACCATCTGTCTCAGATAAAATTGCAATTGCTAATGCATTCAATGAATACTTTTCAACGATTTCACTTAATCTACAAGCTAGTTCTAGTCACCCATCTTGTACACTTTGTAGTCCATTCAGTAATGAACCTTCTCAAAGCCAAAGTTTTGTGTTTGAGCCTATAACTAGTTTAGAGATTCTGAAGTTAATTGGCACTTTAAAAACTTCAAACTCTTCTGGTTATGATGGTATTTCAAATGTTTGTTTGAAAAATGTAGCATGTTTTATAATTGATGTTTTGGCACATATCTTTAGCAAAAGTATTTTTTCTGGAGTATTTCCGGTTGCTCTTAAATGTGCCAATATCTTGCCACTTTTCAAGAAAGGAGCAACTAATGATCTGGGTAACTATAGGCCTATATCACTCTTGCCCTCGATAAGTAAGATTTTTGAAATGGGGCCAACTCATACTCAAAAGAGCAATGTTGGGTCAACTACTACCTATCGTGAACTTTTATCGATGAGCTGACAGAAGATATTGGCAATGCCCGATCCTTGCGCGATAACTTTACGTCTGCAAATGTCAAGTCAACTACTGAATTCATAGCCCTTTTATCTACTCGAACAGCATCATAGCATGTTATCGTGGCATCTCCGACAACTCCACTCGAAATTGACATGATTTGAGAGGTTTCTGGGAAGGGAGGATGAGAATCAAACCACTGATTGAGTTTGACAATGTCTTCTGCATCTTGCGAGCCTGTCCAATGTCCTTGTGTTGTTCACTTGAAGTGAATGTGACTCCAGAAAACTCTTCAAGCGAAGTGCATATCTCATGAAAATACACGAACAAAAGTTGTGGGTCAAGAATATGATATACAAACTAATTTTCTGAAAATTGCAAAATGCTATACAAGTTTTAAAATAGCTGTAACTTTAGGTGGGTTGGACATTAATCAGCATATGTATATATATTCTAAAAGGGAATTTAAAAATCTACAACTTCTTTCCTATTCATACTTTTCGTTTATGAATAGGTTTAGACAATATGATGCAATGTTTATGAATATTTTGACGTAAATTGATTTTTTTTTGTAAATTTTAACTTTTTCCGATGGTATAGCTCGAAAACGGTTAGGAATTAGAAAAAAACATATGATATAAAAGTTTTAGATAATTTTAAGAACTCCATTTTATTCTCTAAAAATATTTCTCTCCGATGCACCGTTTTCGAGATATAAGCGAAAAACCTAAAATTCGTACCTTTACCCCCCTCCTCACCCCCCCGCTCATCACCTAGGAGTCAGGACTTTTGGTATGTTAACAACCTAAGCCCCCTAAACAAGTTTCTGAAGGAATCGCTTAGTTACCTGCTCACGCACTCTACACCTCATTTTGGGTCATTTATTGACTGGACTAAAAGCTGAGTGAAGGTGATATTCCAACATACAAAATTGTTTGTAAGACCAAAAATAACGACAAAAATACTACAATGTCCCAACAAGGTAGTAAAACTTTCTTATTATTTGCAAATTTAATAACATACCTGGACATACAAAAACCCGCTGGTCCGAATATATTCCCTTTCGTTGTTCTGTCGAATTAAACCATTTCGTTAGATTTTTCATCTATACTACTTGCAAGTATCTTTTTAAAGAGATGCAAAACAGGAATTGTCCAGCCTGTTCTTAAAAAAAGGGGTGCTTTTTCCAATTCTTTTTAAGGCAAAAGAAAAGCTGATCAATTATCAGCCGAAAAAATGTCTTGAAGAAAAAGAGCTTATTAGTGACCAACATTATTATGGAAGCCGAGCCATAAATTTCTATGTTATTTGATGGTTTATCTGACGAATGAATTTGCCAAGTCTGAAAAATATATGCTTTTGTTTCCTACGACTTGAGAAGCATGAAGCATGAGAAGCGTGCGGTCGAAGATGTTGAGAGGTTTAGAAGCAGAAATGAAGTTCGAAAGTTGTAAGAGCAAGTGAAACGAAATTCACAAGTACATAAACCTAGAACCGAAGGCTGCAAAGACGAAAGTTGAAACATCATAGTAGAACCGCAGTCCATGCTGAGGAAATGGGAAGAACACTTTTGTAGACTGTATAACGGTAACGACGAACCAAATTCCGCTGTAACACAGGATGATCAATTTAATATAGACGACGAAAGTCAACGATCCCGTCTTCCCGACTTAGGCGAAGTACAGAGTGCCATATTTTAGTTGCAGTCTAGTAGTAGTAGTAGAAATGGTGGCCACGAGCAGTCTAGCTCGGTGACACAATTAGCGCTGCGTTGCGCCGTTTTGATACCATAAAATACTCGGTTGACCTATAAAGATAAAAGGGGGATTATAAAGAGAAAAATACGCCTCAAATCCACTTTGTTGCGTTTAGAAAGGAGATCAAATCTTTGATCTCCAGTTCTGAGAGCTCATTGAGGTTGTTGAAAAAGGACTTTCCCAATGTTTTGGCTCTCGTTTTGGCTAAGGCGGGACACTTGCATAAGAAGTGAAGAACAGTTTCTTTTTCTCGCTGGTCCTCACAACTACGACAGAAAGTATTGTGGGGGATGCCCAATTTAGATGCGTGTTCTCCAACAGGTCAGTGTCCGGTGCATGTAGCAACGACCCTGGCTATGTCTTGCCTAGGTCTGCAAATGAGATTATTAGTACGGGATTTGTTGTAGGTGGGCCATATCCTTCTAGATATGATACAGTTGGTTAGGCTGTTCCACCTGTGGTTTGATTCAGCGAGGAAAATAGAGAAGATCTTGCCCTTCATAGCACCAAGAGGAATGTTGACTCTTTCCGCGAGTGAGCTATGAAGGGCTGATCCTTGCCTAGCCAGCTCGTCAGCTCGTTCATTGCCCTCAAAGCCTCTATGACCCGGAATCCAGATGAGAGTGACCCTGAGTCCAATGTTCATGCTCGCTAACTCACTTCGGCATTGTTGAACCAGTTTGGAGGATGAAGTGGACGAGCCAATCGCTTGAATAGCCGCCTGACTGTCCGAAAAAATAGCTGTATTGCGGTTTTGATTTGGATCTAGTTTTAGTAACTTACATGCTTCCTTGATCGCGAGTAGTTCAGCCTGAAAAACACTAGCAAAGTCAGGAAGTCGCAAAGACCTGGAGACATTTAGAGACTCGGAAAAAATTCCTGCACCGACCCCACACTCCATCTTCGAGCCGTCAGTGAAAATAGTTGTGTCGAAGCCTCTCGTCACTAAGTCATCATCCCATTCATTTCGAGATGGGATGATAATTTTAAAATCCGCACTGAGGTCCACAGTAGGGGTGCAGTAGTCGGTTTCTGTCGAAAAGATGTCCGCTGGGATGAGATTAGTGATATTACTATGACCAAAGGGCCTAGAATACCAACTATTCGATTCCCTAAGTCTCAACGCGCTGCAAGATACTAAGTATTTGATATGCAGGTCTATTGGTAAGAGGTAGAGAAAAACGTTTAGGGCGTCCGACGGACATGAGCGCAAAGCTCCCGTGAACCTTTTTTAGTTTAGTTATATTGTAGGCTTTGCTAAGCGCGGGCCACCAAACAATCGAACCATAGGACAAGATTGGACGTACCACGGCTGTATACGTCCACAAAATCATCTTCGATTGCAAACCCCGCTTTTTGCCAAAGGTTTTATTGCAGGCATAGAAAGCTATGCTGGCTTTCTTGATCCTTTCTTCAATATTAAGTTTCCAGTTTAACTTTGGGTCAAGTATTACTCCCAAATATCTAGCGCTGGAAGACAAGGAAAGAGTTTCACCGTTGAGGCGGGGAAGGGTGAAGGGTGGTACTTTTGTTTTCGTAGTAAAGAGCATCAGTTCAGTTTTGCTTTTATTGACACCCAGGCCACAGCTTGTAGCCCAGTTGCTTACTTTTAGCAATGCCATCTCCGTAATCTCACTAATCACGGAAGTGTACTTTCCTGATACCAGCATCACCAAATCATCTGCGTAAGCAACGGCCTTCACACCACAACTTTCCAGTTTAAAAAGAATTTTGTTCATGACCAGAAGCCAAAGAAGAGGGGACAGAACACCCCCCTGAGGTGTTCCCCTGTTTACGCACCTGGTCAAGTAAGTGTTACCTAAGGTAGCTTGAATCCTTCTATCACTGAGCATGGATACAATCCAACTTCTGATGTAGTCCTCTACACCCTGATCAACTAGTGGTTCTTGAATAGATTCTGTTAAGACGTTGTTAAAAGCTCCTTCTATGTCTAAGAAGGTAGCGAGAGTATATTCTTTGAAATGTATGGTTTTTTCAACTGTACGCACTACCTCATGTAGGGCTGTCTCCGTAGACTTGCCCTTAAGATAAGCGTGTTGTGAACTCTCAAGAGGATTTACATCTAAAATGCCTCTGATATGGTAATCAAGAATGCGCTCCATTGTCTTAAGCACGAAGGAAGTAAGGCTTATTGGTCTAAAATCCTTCGCGGATTCATGTCCTCGCCTGCCGACCTTCGGGATAAAAATAGTAGTTGCAGTCTAACAAAGCTGCTGGAGAGGATGGCTTCAATTTTGAGCTCTTCGAAGCAGCTGGAGATATTTTTGGTTGGGAGCATGCACCAACTAAGCAGTAAGATGTGGTGAAGGCCTTTTAAACTGCACCAACTATGGAAGAATCAGTCTACTTGACATCACTTACAAAATTTTCACTGCCGTAATATGTGATAACCTGATAGGTCGTTATTAATGTGGTTTAAGACTAGGAAAGTTCATAAAAAATAAAAATATTCACATTACAGCAGATCTTGGAAAAAAAGGATAAAAGTCCAACGACTGAGATGGCTGATTCACGTAGAGCGCAGGTAAACCAATGCTCAGCCCCAGAAAGTCGTCAAATCCATACCCACAGGGCAGCGCAGTAGAGGAAGACCGCGGATCAGTTGGCGCTCACAATTGGAAAGTGCGCCACCTTACGTAAGTAAGTAAGTTTAAGTAGTCTACGAGTCTCTTATAGTCGTAAACAGTTTCATGTCTGTAAATTCTGATCCATTAAACTGTTCCGCTGATGACAATATCCCAAGCTTATAACAACCGTTTTTATAAATTAAGGAACTTGTTTTTCTAATGTGTAACTTGAACGGGAACACATAATAATATCATCAAGTTCAGATCCTATTAAATTCAGAACTCAAATCAAAACGCACCCCAATTCTGCTCGAGATTCTTTATTTAGCCGTACAACATGAATGTGGAATTCCTTACTGGGCTCAATGTTTCTCTCTCAATGCAATATCCAGATAAGAAGAACCCATGTGCATTTGTATCTCCTTTTTAAATCATGTCTCTAGTTCCTTTGAAAACATTGCTTGGGAATTATAATCAAAACTACTTTTAAAATTACAAGTTCTAGAAGAAATAACCTAGGATAGCAGGCCTACTCACCGGAAATTTGTATTGAAAACTGAAGAGGCATACTTAAGCATTCTGTTTTCTGTACCTTTAAGACAGGACCAGTTTTAATATTTGTAACAATCATGATTAGACCCCTGCGCCTGCCCTTAGCACCAAAGGAGGAACCATCTGGGAAATTAGTAAGTGGAAGTTGGCAAGTTTTTCAAAATGACCAACTTAAAGGAAGAATTATAAAAAAGCCTCACATTGTTCTAAAAGAAAATCTGAAAATTTGTTTGGATGGCGCCAATATTTTCAGGACGTCTTGCGTTTCTTTGCCACACGGTTTTCTGTGAATTATACAAATTATATATTGACAAATTATAAAAACTCTTTGGGAAATGAGGCACCATATTTCTTATTCAAACTTTTTCCTTGCCGCCCTCTTTACTTCCTCTTTTTGTCTATTAATAAAAAACAAATATGGCGAAAATAATAATCTTTTAATTTTTATTTAAAAAAATTGTTAAAGAAGTTTTGATTCTTCTTCTCTCATTCATTTCCTTTTAAGATCCCTTTGACATATAATTTTGAAAAAGGGAAATATACAAAATTTCAATATCTTTACCCTCAATATTTTAAAAAGGTTTAAGGCATCAAAGGGTTAAATGCAAGGTAGTGATGATGGCAAAACATCCTTTAGATGGAAAAGTTTATTGCTTTTTTCTTTTAATTGAAACACACACAACAAAACAAAAATTACGGAAAAACCTTAACAAAAATTCAAAAATTACGAGAGACAACTTTTCGTGCCGACTTAAAGTACATAAATATTATGTGAAAAAAAAGATTGTCCATTCCAGAACAAACATTTAATCCAGAGGAACAAACAATAATCAAGAGCACACTTCTGCTTTCCTCGTTTGATTTTTATCGTAAACTTCTACTAAGTAAAAGTTTTTATTTTTGTTTTTGGTTGATTTTATTTTTGTGGAATTTGTGTGATGATGGTTTCTGTGGTGGAAATGGGAAAATATACAAGACCACCAATGTACAGTAAACACTAAATGAAAATGGGTTTCCATTCCGGATATAATGTAAACATAAAGGAAGACTTTTGACAGAGAATGTATGTAACATCATCAGGAAAAAAGAAATATTCTCAAGGTTAAGTTCGATTTTTGCTTGAATGAAATGGACAAAAATGTACAGTCATGTGCAAAAGTTATTTTTTTTTTCAAAATGTTTGATTTTTATTTTTGAAGATGGTTTAGTTACTCACCTTAAATCCTGCTTAAATCGAGCCTTTAGTGCATTTATTAAAATCCGTACTTCTAGGCCAGATACAAAGAATATCCCTCATTTTCAAAATATTATTCAACATTGAAATCATCTTTCCTTTAACATATCCTTTATTGTCCAAATAGCAACAAACTTAAACTTATCACCTATTTTGGCCCCCTATATGTCATTTTGGATTCTGAAGCTAATACAGAGTTTTTCAATAGGGACGCTACAAAAGTAGAGCGACAGGGACAGCAAACGACGCCATATTTGTTGCCGCTATTTTATGTTTCTCTTCAGTGGGGTTTGCCATTTCATGATGGAAAGATATACGAGCCAAGAACTAGTCGAAAATATTAAAATTTACTACCGAAATTCGGAGTCAGTGGCCTCAACATTAAGAGCGCTACGTCCAATTTATGGTCATCATAATCGTCCTAGCAGATCAACAATTGAGCGTCTAGTGGACAAATTTGAATCCACAGGCACAGTTTAAGATAATTACTCGCAACATCAACACCTGACAGTAAGCCTTTATTTGATGGCAAGCTTTTAAACCGCCCGGCTTCCTGTGGGACTCAATCCACCGAGTTTTATCTACAATTACATAATTTTTTTATAAAATGATTTTTACTTCCACTCCAGACTTATTTGATCTTATATGAAATACCGACGACTTATAGTCATTCGATTTGTATACCCGAGTCGAAATTTTGGCCCTATTCTGATCCTAAAAAGGATCTTTTCTCCTCATTTGCTCATACATACAGCAAAATGAACCTCATATCATCCTAAACGATTTTTCATCATCCTCATTTCGTCCTACATGAATCTTTAGAATTCTTTCCGTGTTTCTACGTATATTTTGTGAACCTCATTTCGTCCTAAATGAAGGTTTATCAACATAGAAAATAGATATCCATATCGTCCTCTTTCCATACTTAGTAAGCCTACGTGTAGCTGTTTTTTTTTTGTTGTCACTGTTGTTGTCACAACAGATGATGACAATGACAACAATGATGGTGGAAATGACAAGGATGGAGCTGGTGATAGTGAAAATGGTAACGATGGAACTAGTAAAGTCGACGACACCAACGACGATGACAGCAACGACGACGACTCGGACGACGTAGACGACGACAACGACGACGAAGAAGACGATTTTGACGAAGAATTATTACTTTTAAATTAATTAATAATGTTAATAAAAACTTCTTTGTTTAGAGAATAAAATTAAAATATAATTTATATTATTTTTACAAAAAAGCTTTCTAATGAATAAAATGAAAGAAAGTGATAGAGAAAGAGCAAAACAAGTAGGAAAGGGAAAGAGAAAAAAAGAGAAATGAAAATAAGAAAGAGAGCGAGAGATAGTCTAATAAACTAGTCTTAGAGAAAGAGAGAGAGAGAGTAAATGAACAAAGAAAAAAAGCTATGGTCAAGATGAAAAAGGTTCATTTGAGGCTTTTTGCTGTCGTCCTCATTTGATCCTAAACATCATATTTTGTCCGATAACTGCCATTATTAGGTTCAAATGAGGACCAACATTTTAACAGTAAGTGATCCTCTTTTGAATCTCTTTGAACCTCAGGGAACCTGAATTTTGGGGACGAAAATAGGGCCAAAATTTCGACTCGGGCATTTACTGATTTCTATGGATTTTTTATAATTTATGTAGGATTGAAACAAACTTAGACGGCAACGCTGAACCTGCTCTTATTTTCGGACTACTTACAACTTCCAAAAAGAAACGAATTCCCCTAAAAAGAAGAAAGAAGACAGACTAAAACGAGACGACGAACGACGAAGACGTGTGCCAATCCCGCTGAATTCTTACTTTTTTTATTTCAACTTACTTTTTTTGCATTCCTTGTTTAATTTTTGCCTTTTAATTTCCATTTTGCTTTTGTAAATTTTGAATTGTTTAATTAAATAAAAATCGAATTCTACAATTGGGGGCTCAACTAATCCTTTTTTTTTTAAATAATTTTGATGCCAGAAACTCGATTTTAAAATATTTGCGATTTTTTTTGTCAGTCACGTGGTTAATTGAGAATAGTACCTACTTTCGAATTAAAATTATCGTGAGCAAAGGAAAAAATAGACGATGGTAGGCAAACGACGAGGAAGACAATTAAATAGCACTGCAATGAACTCAGGTGCTGATTTCTCAGAAGTATTTGAGGTTCTTGTGCAACGAGAAATCGACCTCAAAAGACGTGAGAAAGAGTTGGAGTCTAGCAAAAACAAGTGGAGAATGTCCATGTGGACACAAAGAGGCAACGTGGAAGCACCCCAGAATGACGAGGAGGAGATGGATGACGTTCTGCCTGATGTGCCGATCGGCAGGAGGACGATGGCGAGGGCAGAAGCAAGTCTGTTCGGGGTGCGACCACAATTACCTCCTACAAGAGGACTCCAAGATGACGAACTCGGGAACGATGGTGGTGGCGGAGCTGATAACGTCGAATCGATGCACGCAAAAGATGACCAAAGACGTGGAGTTGCAGTTAGCGTTGAACTAGAGTGTTCACTGCTACGAGCTGAACTCGAGGAGCTCAAAAGGCGTGATATTCAGACAAGTATCGGATCTTTTGAAGACGCTCTTAATGCTGTTTCTAGTTTCAGTGGTCAGGGAGATGTTGCTTCATGGGTTGACGAATTTGAAACGGTATCATCCTTGATGAAGTGGGATGACACGCGGAAAATTTTGTTTGCCAAACGGTTGTTGTCTGGTACCGCTAAAATGGCGATGCGGGCTAAGCCAACTATAACAAAATGGATGGAGCTTAAAGAACTGTTGTTGGACGAATTTGGAAACGCGATAAATACTGCAGATGTGCACAAAGGTTTGGCTGCAAAAAAACAAAAGAAAGGTGAAACAATTATGGAGTATTTGTTTGCAATGCGAGAGTTAGGGGCTAAGGGTGGCGTAGAGGAACTCGCCGTTATACAATACGTTATCGAATCGATGGCATTGACGACTTGGCGTTGAACAAAGCCATGCTTTACGGTGCTCGAACGATGGGCGATTTTAGGGCTAAATTACTAGAGTATGAGCGATTTAGAAGTAGCCTTGGTCAACGATCTTCTTCAAACCAGTTGCAGACCATCAAAGCGAAGACGAAAGACCTTAACCATAGCAATAATTCGGGAATTCGATGCTATAACTGTGGAATGACGGGACATAAGAGCAGAACATGCGAAAACAAGTCGAAAGGTCCAAAATGCTTCAACTGCGATACTTTCGGTCACCTTTCACCAAACTGTCCAAAGAAAGCAGACGTCGCAAAGGTGGTAGACGTCCCAAAAGCAGTGAATGTGGTCGAGGCTGACGTAAGCGAGTTGGAGGTTAAGATGGTTTTGGTGAATGGCTTTCAGGTTAGAGCAAGAATTGACACAGGCAGTGACGTGACGGTGATGGACTCGACAGAGTATTTTAAGATTGGCTCTCCAGCATTAGAGGTTGATGAAAAAGTTTTTCGAGGACTATCCCAAGAATGTACGAAGCCTTTTGGATACTTTCTCGCCACGGTGAAAATAGATAATATGTTCTATGAACCCAAGATTTACGTAGTTTCGTCAAGGTGCCTACAGCACGCGCTTTTAATTGGCAAAGACGTCTTACGAGGCACACGCATTTCACTGGGTAAAGACGGTGTGCACATAGAGCAGATAGAGTCGAAATTACGGAACTGTTACCAGGTTAGTAACGAAAAAGTAGAACTTTTTGTTGGCAATCCGTTGTACAGGGAGCAAGTTCAGAAACTGGTCGACAACTACAAGCCTGAGAAAACGAAGACAACAAACGTTCAGATGAAAATTATTCTCCGTTCTGATGTGCCGATTGTTCATCGTTCAAGACGACTTGCCCCACTCGAAAAAGATATCGTACAAAAACAAGTAGATGAGTGGCACGAGAAGGGTTTTATACGACGAAGCGAGTCAGAATACTCATCACCGGTTGTACTCGCAAACAAAAAAGACGGCACGAAAAGGTTGTGCATAGACTATCGGGCACTCAACAAGATCATCATCCGGGACCCGTTTCCAAATGCTCTGGTGGAGGAACAGCTCGATCAGTTGAGTTCGGCGAAAGTTTTTACGACAATGGACTTGGAAAACGGCTTTTTCCACGTGCCTGTAAGTGAAGAGAGTCGTAAGTATACGTCTTTTGTGACAGCATATGATCAATGGGAATTTAACGTTGCTCCTTTTGGAATATGTCTATCACCAGCTGTATTCCAAAGACATGTTAATGCAGTCTTTAAAGATTTAAGACTACGAAAAATTCTATTGATTTTTGTAGATGATTTTGCGATTCTTGGGAAAGATTATGATGACGCTTTGAATAATCTGAAACTGGTGCTAGAGGTGGCGAGTGAATATGGTCTGAAGTTCCGCTGGAAGAAATGTCAGTTTTTGTGTGAATCCATCGAATACTTGGGATTCCGAATAGAAAACGGGAACATCAAACCATCAATTGAAAAAATAAAAGCCGTTCAAGGATTTCCACAGCCGATAAGCGTTCCGAAAATCCAAAGTTATTTGGGACTCACTGGATATTTTAGGAGGTTCGTGCCAGGCTATTCCACCATCGCAAGGCCACTAACGGATCTACTAAAAAAAGGTGAGAAGTTTCAGTTTGGACCAAAACAGATAGCCGCATTCGAGGAGCTCAAACGAATCTTGACGACTTCTCCTGTTCTTAAGCTATATAGACCAGACGCAGAGACGGAGCTGCATACTGATGCGTGCAAATGGGGTTTTGGTGCCGTCTTGCTCCAAAAAGAAAATAATGCCTTTTATCCTGTTTCTTATTACAGCAAGAAGACCTCATCGTCGGAGCAGAGCTACAGCAGCTATGAGCTTGAAGCTCTAGCAGTGGTGAACGCCCTGAAGAAGTTTAGACACTACCTACTCGGACTGCGATTCAAGATAGCGACGGACTGCGCAGCTTTCAAAGGAACGATGGAGAAAAAAGAGTTCTCTTCACGAATTGCGGGATGGGTGCTGATAACGCAGGAGTTCGACTTCGAGTTGGAACATCGGAATGGGGTAAGAATGCGTCATGCTGATGCACTAAGCAGAAATGCGGTAGGTGTCATTAAAGGTGAGTTCCTATCTAGAATTATAAAAGCACAGGACAACGACGAAAACATACAACTGATAAAAAATATTTTGAAGTATAGCCCTTATGAAAATTACGTTTATGTACGCGGAGTAATCTACAAAGAAGATGACGAAGGACGGAAGCTGTTGTACATACCAAAAAAGATGCAAGCCGAACTATTAAGGAATGTTCACAGCAACGGGCATTTTGCTACTAAGAAAATGATGGAGATCGTGAAAAGAGATTATTTCATTCCTCATCTCGCAAAGAAACTAGAGGAAACCCGAAGCAATTGCATTGCCTGTATTTTATCGGAGAAAAAATCAGGAAAACAAGAAGGGCTCCTAAGCCCCATCGACAAAGAAAGCGCCCCTTTGTGTACATATCACATCGATCATTTAGGTCCTCTGACCAAAACAGCAAAGCAGTACAGCTACATTTTCTGTGTAATCGATGCATTTTCCAAATTTACATGGATTTACCCAACGAAGACGACTTCAGCAGCAGAGGTAATCGCCAAGCTTGAGCTTCAAGCTGCAACCTTTGGCAATCCAGCAAGAATTATTTCCGATCGTGGATCAGCGTTTACCAGCAACAACTTCGAGGATTATTGCAAGTCAGGCAATATTGAACATTTGGTAATAGCCACAGGAGTGCCAAGGGGGAATGGCCAAGTGGAACGCATAAATCGTGTTATCGTTTCTGTTCTAACCAAGCTTTCAGCGACGGATTCAAGTAAATGGTACACTCATTGCAGTAAACTTCAAGCATCCATCAACTCGACCTGGCAGCGAAGCATTAAAACCACACCGTTCGAACTCATGTTCGGTACCAAAATGAAAAGCAAGACTGACCCTGAACTGACAAAACTAATAGACGATGATATAAGAGAGCTGTTTACTAAGGAGAGAGATGAAGCAAGGCAGCTGGCACGAGAATCTATCGCAGAGATACAAGACGAGAATCGGAAGACTTATAATCGGAAAAGACGTCCAGCTCGAAATCATAATGAAGGTGACCTGGTGGCGATTCGGCGTACACAGTTCGGGCCTAATTTGAAGATTTCCAGGAAGTATCTTGGACCCTACAAAATTACCAAGGTTTGCAATCATGACAGGTACGAGGTGGAGAAAATTGGAGACCACGAAGGACCCTCCGTTACAACCAGCTGTGCCGATATGATGAAAAGTTGGCGCCTTACGGATATTGATTCAGACTCTTCTTCGGAAGAGGAAAACGATGACTAATTATTTTTTTTATTATTTCTTTTCGACAGAACGCTGAGGACAGCTTGTGATCAGGATGGCCGATCTGTAGGATTGAAACAAACTTAGACGGCAACGCTGAACCTGCTCTTATTTTCGGACTACTTACAACTTCCAAAAAGAAACGAATTCTCCTAAAAAGAAGAAAGAAGACAGACTAAAACGAGACGACGAACGACGAAGACGTGTGTCAATCCCGCTGAATTCTTACTTTTTTTATTTCAACTTACTTTTTTTGCATTCCTTGTTTAATTTTTGCCTTTTAATTTCCATTTTGCTTTTGTAAATATTGAATTGTTTAATTAAATAAAAATCGAATTCTACATTTATATCAGTAAGTCAGCCTCGAACCCATGAGGCAGGACGACTTTCGAAAGATTTAATCTTTGGAAGGAAGGCAACAGTAGCTTCTTGCGTTCACTCACAAGCCAAGAATTTACTCAGTGCAGTTCTAAGCTGTGCCTTTTTCAATAACTATGAATTGCGACAGTATCATTCATCATCGAGCTGCACTGGATTTCTATAACTTGTGCCCAGGGGCCACCAACGTGGAGGTGCAAGTAAGCGCTTCTTCCTTCCAGATTATAGACAAGCAATATGGCTTCCCTATATCTACATGGAATTCAGTTTGACCCCCAGAATCCACAGGCACAGTACAAAATGTTCCCGTGCCAGTGAGACAAAGAAGTGCCCGTAGTATCGAGAATATTGCTGCCGCTGAGGCTTCATTTGCAGAAAGCCCAAATGTGTCTCTCACACGTCGTTCTCAAGCGTCTGCACGGAAAAAATTCTTAGATCAGATCAAGAAAAATAAGCTACAAATCACGAAAAATGAATCCAGTTTTGGACCTTGGCTTCGAAATAAGTAAATTGCTACTTTTTGTTTGCAATTTCATAAAATGAGCAAAATGAAGATATTGACACTCAAAAATCACATTTCACTACAATTAAGTAGCAATAATTCGACCGAGGAAATCAAATATATCAAACAGCGAATTGCAATTTGATATCAATTTGTATCAATTTAATGTTTGTTTTTATCGTGAATTTCAGCAGGAATTTGTAGATTGAAATTGTTTTCTTGTAGATTATGATTCGTTTTTTAAATACCTACACACACAAGTGGCAAATTTCAACCCTTGTTTTCTTAGACTGCGACAATATACATTAGTTTGCAAATGACAACTAATGTCTTGCTACTTCTTTTTTTTAAATTGCAACTTTTGAGTCGTAATTTGCAACAGGTTATTCTGCAGTTTGCATACTTAGTTATCTTTAAATTGCAACTTTTGAGTCGTAATTTGAAACAGTTTCTACAGCAATTTGTAGCTTTTAAAGATTAATTTACTTTGCATTTTCAAGCAATAATGTAGAGATTCAAGAACAATTTTTTGCAAAATCAACAATCTTCATTAGTGATTTACAACATAAACTTATTCTAATAAATATGATTTAAAATCATGAAAAATATAAAGCATAAGTGTTCATATATGCGTTTCGCCCCGATGCAATGGTTGGGCTCATCAGAAGATGACCATTACACTTTGTCTTGACGCATACTTTCCCGAATAAATCGAGACTCCATATAATCCGAGCTGCATAGATCAACTGCGAATCATACAGTTGCTACAATTCTTCAAAGAAGACAAACTGTAGCCACTTTCATTTCCCTGCTAACTTGAATATTTATATTGTGATTATATTTTATTGATTTAAGAATTGAGAATGCTTAAATCACCGCATACATTTCGCAAAATAAGATTAATGAGTAGTCAAATTAAATTATTCCCCTAAAGTAGTAGATTGCGACTCAAAAGTTGCAATTTACCATATAAATATTTTTAAATTATTACCCTGAAAATAGTAGATTAAGACTAAAGGAATTGTAATTTAATGTTTAGCTTTTTTCTTAAATCAGCAATAGGTATTTCGTAAATTACAATATTGCAGCTTGAATATTTTTATTGTGATTATATTTTATTGATTTGAGAATTGAGAATGCTTAATTCACCGCATACATTTCGCAAAACAAGATTAATGAGTAGTCAAATTAAATTATTCCCCTAAAATAGTAGATTACGACTTAAAAGTTGCAATTTACTATCATTTCAACAAGCTCGAATTATAACTTTTGATAATAATTACCAAATTATAAAATTTTGTATTTTACGAAGATATGAATGCTGAATTACAACTTTCTCATTCATTTTATAATAAAATCGTCTTGATTTACTAAAAAAAGGGTTTTCGTAAATTGCAACCTAAAATTTAGCAATTAGTGATTTTTCAATTCTCTCCGTGTGTGTGGTCGTTGTGGCGAATTTTGCGAAAAGATTTTGGCCTACATCCTTACAAGATTAAATTGACGCAAAAACTGAGCGTCGTATCAAAGACCATATAACAAGTAAAGATGTCGCACGTAGAACAAAAATCTGTGCCTGCTTTTTTCCACCATCCCTTTTTTACAATGGGTCCAAAACATGAGTCTAGGAATTTGAATGTATAGAAACATTTCAAATGTTGTGGGTACACACTGTACAAAAAAGAGTGTTGCTATTTATACTGAAAAGTTAGAGGGAGAAACAAGGTATTTCATGTTTATGAGTAGAAAAAACAAAAACACTTGTTATATGGTCTTTGGTCGTATGTTCGTGAATTGGGTTGAGCAACAACTTGAAAATGACTCGGATTTTTATGGAAAAATCATCTTCAGCGATGAGGCTCATTTCTGGCTGAATGGCTTCGACAATAAACAAAATATGCGGCATTGGTCAGGCAGCAATCCACACGTACTCCATGAGTAATCATTGCATCCCGAACAAATTACTGTTAAGTGTGGTTTATGGGCCAGCCGGCGGAGTCATTGGGCCGTACTTCTTCCGTGATGATCAAGACTGGCACGTTATTGTGAATGGGGATCGCTACCGTTCAATGATAACCCAATTTTATTGGACCCAATTGGATGATATGGATTTGGAGGACATGTGGTTCCAACAGGACGGCCGGCGGCGCCACAAGCCACACAGCGAATGTCACAATCAATTTATTAGAAAACAAGTTTGGAGAACGTGTTATCTCACGAAATAGTCCAGTCACTTGGCCGCCTCGGTCGTGCGATTTGACGCCGTTAGACTATTTCGTGTGGGGTTACGGCAAGTCTATATTCTATGCCAACAAGCCAGCGACGATTGATGAACTTCGTACGAATATCGAACGTGAGATTGCAGCAGTATCGTCCGATTTGTTTGAAAACCGTCGAAAATTGGGTTCGGCGTCTGGACTTCTGCAAGCGTGCCCGTGGTGGAAACGCAAACGAAATCGAGTTACATATATAAGGAATCAAACGTACTTTCACAAGAATAAATAATTTTATTGATATCCAAAACCGTTTTTGTTTTATTTAAAAAAAAACATTGTAGCGCTTTTATTGAAAAACCCGATATAATTATTTGTAAATGGATTCTGAAAGGCTAGTTGACAGTCATTGATAAACCATAGCAAAGCCGATAATAATAAAAAGCTGCTGACAAGCTGCTTTAAAGTCGGCTAAGGGTTATCGAAAAAACCGGTTAAAGATTGTTTATAATCGGATTAAAAGTAATTGAAACGTCGATTAAGAACTTTTAATAAGTGACTTAAAAACTGTTGATAAATTCAGTAAAAGTGATACGCGCGCCGCTTAAAAACCGTTGCCAAACGAGTTTAATACTCGGTTAAAATTAGTCGGTTTAAGGCCAAGCATAAGCCGGTATAGAACCATCGAAAATCTGGCTACAGATCGTATATAATTTTATGATATATGCTGGTTACAATCCATTTATAAACCACTGAACATTTTATGATAACCGAGTTAAAATTCGTTTATACAGGGTTATCTATTTTGCGGTTTCAAAAGTAAACGTAAATATAACACATATTAAAAACCACATGAATTGTTGCAAGCAACCATTCTTTTCGACTACTTTTTTGACACACATTGGGCGGTATCTAAGCCATAACTCAAGAGTTAAGGGTTTATCTGCATAAACACGGTCTTTCACGTAGCCCCACAAAAAAAGTCCAGCGGTGTCAAATCGCATGATCTTGGCGGCCAATTTATATCGCCACGACGAGAAATTACGCGACCAGTAAATGCCTCTTACAATAAAGCCATATTCACTCGAGTTGTGTGGCATATGGCACCGTCCAAGTCGTGTTCTTCAATGGCAGCCAAAAAAAAGTCTGTTATCGTATGACCATAACGCTCCGAATTGACGGTGACAGTCGTTCCATCGTCGTTTTCCAAGAAGTAGGGTCCAATCACAACTTCCGGACTAAAGAGCCGCACCAATCAGTGACTTTTTGTGGATGTGATACGACAATTTTGTTTATTAACATACCCACCGATTAAGTAATGTGCTTCATCGCTGAAAAAAAATTTGTTCCAAAAACCGTCGTCCACCGCCTGTTCTGCAAGCACCCATTCGACGTATCTACGCACGCGCCGTTGTGAATGGTCAGCTTTCTTTAGTGGTTTTGTGAGCTGGACTTTATATGGGTGAGATTCAAATGCAAAATACCCCATAATGTGCAGTAAGACAGTTATAATTCCTGAGAACGACCAGGAATCGATTTACGAGTATACTGGTCTTCGGCAACACTTTCACTACAACAGCAATATTTTCAGTGGTACGAGCGCAACGATGATGCACTGCACATGCCTTACAATATTTTTAACCAATCCAGCCTCTTCAAATTTCTTCTTTCGCCAAAAGTTCCACCTGGAACACTCTACAATGATTGGGAAGACGGAATGAGAGACCTAATTTCATTCGGTCAGAGCAGCCCCTTCATTCTTGATCCATCTGAATAAAAGTTTACTAACTCATCTTCTAGGAATGATCTCTCTTCCCAGAAAGATCTGGATTATAGAAATCTGGAAGTTTGTGTTGAATACAGTTGGAAGATGGTGCAGGCTGTGTGATTTGGAATTGATTCTAAATACTTAAGAATTACGGAGTGGCCAATGTTGTTGTTAATCCACTGCGACGAAGCTTTGAGGCGAATAGCAGAGCTTGCAGCTATTTGTTTGCTAAATATATCAGGAAGTGGTTTATAGATTAGGTTGTTCAGTGCCGTATAATAAAATTGTTCTGATTACCGATGTGTATAACCAATGCGTGATTCGGGGTTGTAAGCCCCATTTATTGCGAATACCTTTTTTGCAAGAAAAGAGATGTACACGTACAGTAGCTTTTTTGACTCTTTTATCTAGGGGGGTTAACACATGGAATTTTGTATTTCCTAGAAAATAAGACTAAATCGATTTTATGTGGGTTGACACCCAGTCTACACTGATCAGCCCAAAGTATTAGTTCGTCTAAGGCTTTTTGTAAGAGTTCTCTTAGGGTGTTAAAATGCTTTCCTGAAATTGCTATAGCAACGTCATCCGCATAGGCAATCACTCTGAAATCCTCTTTTTCCAGACCAGTTAGGATTTCATTTACCACCAGGTTCCAAAGGAGAGGCGATAGAACACCACCCTGAGGTGTCCCTCTACTAACGAATCTTTTAGCGGAAGAGTTGCCCAGTTTTCAGTTAATTATTCTACTAGTCAGCATTCAATGAATTAACTCCCCAAGCAAATTGTTTAGAGATGTTAGTGCAGATATAAGCCTATACGAAATCGTTAACTATAATAATAACGATTCAGTAATGAGTGGCTTCAATTTGTTAATAAGTCGGTTTAAAAACTTGTGATAAGCCGGTAATGAGTCATCCACGTAAGTGTTAAGACGGTTAAAAGCCATTTATAAGTCGGTCGAAATCCGATGCTCTGCCAGTTAAGAGCCGTTGATACATTATTGAACATAAGGTGATTTGTTGATGATTTAGTTGTGAGCTATTGAGAAGCCGATTTAAAATAGTTGATAAGACTGCTTTTATAAGTCGGTTAAAATTTGTTCTTACGCCGATTAAATCCGTATAAGAGCTATTGACTTGGCACTTAAAAAATATCTTAAAAGAAGAACATTAAAAATTAAAGTAGATAAAAACTCAATTGAACCAATCTCAAAGTCGTTAATCATTAAACCTAAAAAATAATTTACTTTTGGTGACATCTAAAGCTAGATTTTAAAATTCAAAAAACATGCTTCTGATGACTTTGAATCCAGATACATAAATCACAATCTCATAGCTTTACGCACCAGTTTAATAAATTCTGATTAATAAAACTGACATAATAAAGTCCTCAAAAGTCATGCGAGAGATCTGGCTTCAATCCTTACCTCTTCTCTTCATATCATCTAAGAGTAATTCTTGCCATGCGTCTCAAAAATGCCGTTCGTATTTGGTATAAGACCTGTATAGGTTCCCTCCATTTCTACGATTTTGCTCACACAAGAATGTTTGAGACTTGTAAGTCACTAGGCCCTAATTTACTACGAGCTGTTGCCCATTTTGTATTTTCTGGTTTGAAGTAAATGGTATTGTTTAAACGACTTCTCTTTTATTTACTGATTTTATGACGGGAAAGGTCGCTAATTAATCAATAACAATAAAAGGTTATTTATATATATATATTTTTTTTTTGAAGAAAAAACTCGGTTGAAATGACAAAAATCACGGACACAGTTTTTTAAAACACTACTGTATCATTTTGCATTGAAATCACAACATTTTTGTATTCATACAAAGCTGCAGCAAAAGATGGAAAAAGGGAAAATTGATTTAAGTGTTTACTTTTATCAATTTCTTTTTACTTTTATTTATCAAAAAAATACTTACTTTTTTTTAACAAATATTTCCTACGAAAACCCAAACAACAACAACAAAAACATGAGTCCAAAAGCTTTTCCAATATTGACTTAAATAAATCTGGTATCCATTGAATGTAAAATTGTCACCATTAAGTTATATATAAGCTGAATCAATCTATGTCGGAAAATGGTTTATTCCATTCGGAATTCAGTCATGATGATCAAAAATAGCATAATGTACCTATGTACATATTATATTTTTATTTTTTAAAGAAAAGAGATAATGGAATTTGGGAAATAAATTTGTCTGAGAAACGATAATTGAAAAGTAAATAAAAAATATTGATTTGAAAACACATCAACATAAAGTTTTTTTTAAAAAGATATTGCTTATTTATTATTGTGGACTATGGACTATTTTTGGATTATTATGTTTTATGTTCTTTACTATTTATAAGTTTTCAAAAATAAATTTAAGCCTTCTTTCTTTAAGGTATTGGACCGGATGTTAAGTAGTGACATAGACCTTATCTTTCACAAGACTTTAAGAAGAAATTTCTTAAGGTGTTAAATCACAAGATACCGGTGGGCAATAAGGATCACCTCTTTGAGAAGTAACGCGGTCAGGAAAATTGTCTTGCTTGGGCGGCACTTAACACCGTTTTCTTAAAAATAAATGTGGTCTTCATGAGTATCTTCCATTTCCAACCATAAGAGATTATTAAGCCTCATTTTCTAATATGTAAGGTACAATCAAACCGGAAAGCCTAAAAATAAACAATAACACCTTTAAGATTCAGACCGATCATTTTAATGCATTTTAAGGACCCAATCAGGGAATATACGGCGTTGCTATTGATCGACCGTTTTTAATTTTTGTGTAGACAGAAGCCTTGAAAACGCAAGTCTCTATGCAAAATATACTCCAATAAAAATTACTAGACAAATATGAGTTTTTTTCAACACTTCAGGCGACAACAGCAATATTTGCAGATTTTCTTGAACGACGCATACGGTGTTGATTCCTAACATCACTATCTTGTCACAATAGCTAACATTTTTCTTCCAGTTTTATAAATGTCGACGGAGAAGGTGGTGCTTCTCGACGATCTAAAAACGCCTTAGTTTTTTGAACCTATGCAGAATTTCTTCCATTTTTGTAGTGAATAGTAGCAATTAAAAGTAAAATGGTGTTTCTTTACATTTTTAGCAACGATCTATTTTTTATTAGTCAAAAGATGACAGCTTCAAGTGTGGCAGCTATTGAAATAACGGGATATTCTAATTGAAACCTTTTTTCTAAAAACCCTTTATTTGCGATAGATTTACATATTTCAAGGGATAAAAATAGTTATTAGAATTTTGTTGAACACTGTTTTTTAGAAAGGTATGGTCTACCTATTTAATTTAGATGAATTTCTACATATGAATGCTTTCCAAGATGGTAACAGTTTTCTAAACATGTTTATTATTCTAATATGAGCAATTTTCAAACAATTTTATTATTCCTTGAATTTCCATATAAACAAAATTATTTAATTTTCAAGAATACGACATACGACACACTTTTCGTCTCTATATGACTTTGAGAATTTAATGGGTGACAATACAAAGAGATGACAAACATTTTAAAGAAAAAGATGCATGAATCTAAAAATAAATAAATTAGGTGGCGCAACAGTCGATGAAAAACCAGGGCCTAGTGATTTACAACTCTCAACCATTCCTGTGTGCGAGTAATGTTGTCGGAGATGGAAGGGACCTACAGTTTATATGCCGAATCCGAACGGCTAGTTTGAGATACACTTTTCATGACAGGAATTACTCTTGGAGGATTTTCCTCGCAAGATGCAGTATCTGTGAAAAAAGTTAGGTGGCACAGGCAGGGATTGAACCCAACACCCCTTGCATGACAGTCCAACGCACTAACGCACTACAGATGCATGAATCTGTTAACACAAAATCATTATTAATTATCAGTGATGACTTGAATACTAATTTTAAATGCTCTAAAAGTTTCTGGCATGGAGGCATTAGACAATGACTTAACACAGTCCCATTAAAAGTAGTTTTGAGGCGTTAAGTGAAACGAACAAGTTGGCAGTTAACAGGACAACTTCTGGGAATACTTACTTACTTACTTAAGGCGTCTTTGCAGTCCTGTCTAAGGCCTCACCCAACAAACTCCCCACCTTGGGAACTCTTTGTTCCCAAGCTATATGTCTCCAGTTGCGCACTTCAAGTCAGGTGAGGTTACTTTCCACTTGTGCGCTCTGCCTTTTGCCCTTTTTGACATCAAAAGGTTCTGTTAAGTTGTTTTCAACCTTTATAAAAAAAAGTCCGAATTCTATGGTCATCCTGCACAAACGGACGAATTTGGTAGGGACGCCAAAACTAAACACAGCTCTATATAGTTCGTCCCCGTGATGCTGTCCTATGCGGCCTTGAAATCGATGAAAAGATGGTGGATGTCGATTTTATGATCTTAGATGTTTGTTTCCTGGATCTGCCGTAATGTGCATATTTGATTGACTGTTAACTTTACTGGTCTAAGACCACAACCTACCAGGTTGTTGACGATGAGCTTTGGACATTCAAATATTACGGAAGAGAAGATTTTGTAAGCGATGTTAAGAAGACTGATTCTTCTATAGTTTGTGCTGTTAAGAGGGGGTCTTTTTTCAGGATCGGGCAAATAATACTGAGTTTATATTCATAGGACATGTTTCCTTCCGACCGTATCATACAGATAAGTTGGTGCATGCTCGACATTCAAATCATCTGTTTCAGTTGCTTTTTTAGACTTCTGCTTGGATATGGCAATCTTCCCTTCGTCTAAGTCGGGAAGACGGGATTGTTGGCTTCCGTCGTCTTTATTGAATAGATCAACCTGCCTGACAGCGGAATGGTGGGCGTCGTCACCGTTATACAGTTTGCAGAAGTGGTCCATCCATATCATCATCAGCATTGACTGCGGTTTTACTGTGATGTTTCCACTTCCGTCTTTACAGCCTTCGTTTCTAGGTTTATGTACTGGTGAACTTCGTTTCACGTGCTCATAAAACTTTCAAACTTCATTTCTGCTTTTGAATCTCCGCTTCTGCTACTAGAGCTCGTGAGCAGCTCTTTTCCTTCTATACATCGCCGCTTTTCGTGCCTGTTGTTTGGTTGCATTTGCCTGCCAACATTCCTCATTAAACCAGATGTTTATTGGTGGTGGCTGTTTGAAACCCAGCACGTCAGAGGCGACTTCTCTGATTGCATCTTGCAATGTTGCCACTGGTTCTCGATACATTGGGTTGGCGGCAGAGAACTTCGAGCAAGGTTACTTGTGACTTGATCGGAAAAGGATTTGGCGATCTCTTGCCATTGTAGCCGTTCAACGTTGTATCTTCTCCCAGCACCACCCTGCTTTGCCCTCGTTCTGGAAACCCGAAGTGCTACCTTGGCTACAACGATGTAGTGGTCCGAGTCGATGTTAGCTCCTCGGACATCCATGATGCTGAAAGCGTGTCTTGCGTCGATCGCAATACGGTCAATCCGGTTGACGGTAGATTGATCTGGAGAACTCCAAGTTCCTTTTTGGATGCGGAGATGTAGAAAACGCATACTGGCTACCATGACGTTTCGCCCCCCAGCAAAATGTTGTCGTACAGGCTGTTTTTCCCGATTATTCCACCAAGATGTCTTTCCTTCCTAGCTTTGCATTAAAATCGCCCAGGACAGGACAATTTATCGTAGCTAGGACACTGGTCATATGCTTTGTCCAAGAGCTCGAAGAACATATCCTTGGTGTTGTCATCCTTCTTTTCTGAGGTTGTGTGTTCGCATTTTAGGATAATGTTGCCTAATTTAGCCTTGATGCAGATGATCATGAAGCGCTATTTGAAGCAACTATAGCTCAAGACTTGTTGCCTTAGTCTGGCTCCAATGTAAAAGCCACATCCAAATAAGAGTTGTTGGTTATCTCGGTAGCAGTCACCATAGTAAATATCGAAAATTTTCATCCTCTTTTTGCTCGCCCCATCCTATTGCATTTCCTGGATGCTGCTTTATAGCAGTCTAGGACACCCGCTAAATATTCAGCTGTACGTGGTCTATTAAGAGACCTAACATTTCACGTGCATATCCAAAAATCGTTGTCCTTAAATTGATTGTGTGAGTTGTCAACAGTAAACCCGTCCGTATCCAAGGCTTGTTGGTTCTTCGCAACTGGGTTTTCTGTACTTAGTTATTAAGTCACCCTGACGGATGACCTTTTACCCGAAGGACCAGGTCCTTGATCAAAACTCCAAGAGTGAAAGTAAGCATAAACATTCCTTACAGGCCTTAAATCCGAATACGTCGTAGTAGCTTTATAAGTTGTTCACTAAGTCTGAGTGACTTAGTGAAAACACCTTTTCCCCCTCTCTCGTTAGCTGCTCCCACCATCAGATTTCCGCTGGGGTTGGAACCCAAAATCCAATTGAGGTTCTAGGCACCCGATTTTTACCGCGGGGAGGTGGGAGTAGGAGCGATTAGACAGAGGGGGGAATACAGTTTTCATAAATTGATTTTGAAATAAATTGATGGTTAGGCGCGTCATATTAAAATTTAATGTCTTCGATGTTTAGCTGACTTATTTTTAGAAACTAAAAATTCTGTAAGCACGTATTCGTGAGTAAAGCAAAAATTAGCTTATTTCCTATTAATTTGGTCAACAGTTCTATTTTTTTTTCAAAATAAATTTCCACACTTTGTTAAATGCTTAATGATAAGCTGTCAACATTTTCTAAATATAAACGTCAACACAGTTCGACATTTTCAACTGTCAAACCGTTCAGAACTGCTATCGAAATTTGTCAAGCAGCTAAAAAACACCCTACACAAATAAATTATGACTTTTGTTTACGTGTTCTATAACCTTAAAGAAAATGAATGTAATAAAATTTCATCAGAATCACTTTGCAAGTCCATACTTCATGTAAACACATTCAAAAGTAGATACCTACTCGTAATATGCCACAAAATAGAACTTAAAATTTAGACTACCTCACGGTCACTAACAGTTTAGAACGTAAAATAAAGTATAACGTATAACGTATAACTCATTTATAACGTCGCACACAGGTAAATTTTCCCAAATTCATGGCCAAAACTACAAAAAAAAAATTTACGATTTGTTGTTTTTTTTTAATGCCAAGTTGTTTACAAATAACATGAGCTTTGAACCTCATTAATCATGCGATGCAAATTGTAACTATTTAATCAGTAGATGCTTTCAAAGTAGAAACTTTTAATCAACAAGTGCAGTAGCAGGTTTGGTTTCTTATAAGAAGTAGTTTGCTTTGTTTTTTATTAATTTTTTTTTGGCGATTTTCAAAATAATTTAACATGGATTCTGTTGCTAGTGGTGTGTTAAAAAAAGATAATGACACTTTTTTGCAATATTTTAAGCCCAAAGTAAATTTTCAAGAT
Organism: Eupeodes latifasciatus; assembly: GCA_920104205.1. NCBI lineage: Eukaryota > Metazoa > Arthropoda > Insecta > Diptera > Syrphidae > Eupeodes > Eupeodes latifasciatus. The sequence goes on from OV049924.1 coordinate 342,781,898, forward strand.
TTTTTAGATAATGTGTTTGAAACAAACAATTTTTTTTTCTTTAATAATGAAAAAGTTAAGTTGATTTGCATTTTTCTGTAATAAAAATAGTGTTAAAAAATAGTTAAATGTGTCCTTTATGGGAAACAATCCTAAAACATTGCGGTTTTTTGCGACTTTTTAAAATATTGGCTTTAAAAGATGTGGGGGACGGGGATTTTTTTTTAAATTAGATTTTTCTTTTTTGACACAGAATCGCAATCAAGTTTCATTTTTCTTTCAAGAAATAAGCTTTCTGAATTTTTAAGAAGCTGTACTTCTCGTGACATTACAGAAAAAATAAATTTTTTGGTAGCAAAGGTTAAAAACGAGACCAATATTGAAATTTCGGAGCAAATAAAGAAAAATTTAACGAATTTTGGGCAAGAGTACGATAACTCAGGCGACAAGATATTATAACGGATTTTTTAAGAACAGTTAAAAACAAGCATTTTTTACTATGGGAGGGGGGGTCTATCTCCCCCCGTTTAGGCAGGAGGGGCAATTTAAAAAAATTATTGCTTAAAATGGAAAAAAATCTTAAAAAATAAAGGTAATACTTACAATTAAGTATTATACATTTTTTTAAAGCCAACATTCTGTTCTATTAGTCAGTTTTTAAATCAAGTCAAAACTCTGCATAGTTTTTGAAAAATTTAATTTTAAACTCAAATTTTGAGTAAAAAAAGATAAAAAAAAGGTTTAAAGTGTAATTTTTCAATACTTCAAGATTATCTACTATTGTTTTAATTTTAGAATTATATATAATAATTATCATAATATTGCTCTTATTTGTTTTTGATCAAAAACTGAAAACTAGATGATTTTATGTCTTTCAGTTTTTGAGAAAATTGAAAATAACCCCTCCCCTCTCATAGTAAAAAATGCTTGTTTTTAACTGTTCTATACAAATCCGTCATTAAACTTTGTCGCCTGAGTTATCGTACTCTCCCCGAATTTTGCATATGAACATAGAAGAAGATGGCTGAGTGCCTCAAGAAATAACAACACCTTCTTAAAACAAAATATAAATTGGTTGCAATATTGTATATATTGTACTTCAGTTTCTAATAGAACCAGAGATCGAGCAAGCAGACTTATTTACAGTTTCATAAGTCATTGAATGATATACATACATACAAACTCATGTTTATTTATGTATATAATTGTTATCTATGCCTACATTATTTATTTATTTATAATAACGACTACTGTTCAACTGTTTTTTCAATCTATTAAATGTATAAATATTGTATTATTAAATGTCAAACGAAAGAAACCCTATGGGGTAATGTAAAAAAACGACTTTTTTAATTTTTTGCTTCTTTTTTATGAATTTTCGTGTAAAATGGTGAATTTTATGAAAATTATCATATTTTGGTATAATCATGCAATAATAAATTGAATAAACACAAAAAATAATTTTGGCCATGTTTTTGGGAAAATTTACCTGTGTGCGTCGTCCTGAAGCATCTTAAAGGTTATAAAACTGTTGCAAGATTCAGAGCCATAACCATCAGGTTACAAATTTATTATAATTTATGTATCTTTTTCATAAATATACAACACGCAGTTTATTTTTCTCTTCTTCATGACATAAATTATGTATTGATTCTTAATAAAAATGTTCGTAATATAAATTTAAAAGACTCTCAACCCTGCGTTTTTATTTTCTTTAGCTTTTTCTTATGAACTTACTGACATCAAAATATTAAAAAAGAAAACATCAATTATAATTCAACAAAAGCGGGAAAAGTTAATTACGGATATGGTGGAGGTGGAAGATGGATAGTGAAATTCCGATGTTGTGTTTAAAATACTGATTTCATACTTTGTTGGAAAATGTGTTTTTTTTTATTTAAAAAAAAAGTTCGCCGTAAAATATAATTTTTATTTTAAGAACCCAGAGCGATGTTTATTTTTATGATTTAATGGTCAAGTGTGTTGTTGTTATTGGTTTTTCAAAACTGCGTTTTATGTAAAATGACATTAATTTATCGATTGACATTTTTTACGAAAATATTAGGGTAGCTTTTAAGAATAAGCAAATGGTTATTTATAAATGACTTGACAGAGTGCTTATTAAATTCATTCGAAGTAACACGAGTTGAAAATGTAATTTTATGAATAATGATAATTTGGAATGATGGTGTACTTTTTATAGTTCAATTAATTTTTCCTTATAACTGCAAATAATTTTTTAAATTTTTCTTTTTGAACATAATTTAGCTCACTAGTTTAAATTTAACTTAAATTGTAGATCAATTTTAAAATAAGCCTTGTGTACGTGTACTTTAAAACTTTATTAAAGAACACGAGTACTCGGCTGACACTGATAACTTCTATTCCCATTCTCTGAATTATTTTTGTACACTATAGAATTTTCAGAAAGAAGTAAGCTTATACGAGTAGCAAGCTTTAAACTACGATCAGAGGCTTATCATAAGTGCATGTGTTAGTTGTTAGTAAGAAAATAATACAATTATAGCCTAACACACGCACAAAATACAAAACCATAATTAACATTTAACTATTACAGAACAAAAACTAAAATAAGGACGTTTATGATAGCGTTTTATAAAACCAAGCATAGAACTTGCCTTATTAACAGTAAAATCAATTTATTGTGTAAATTCTAAGTTGGAACAGAAATAAACACCTAAATATTTAAATGTGAAGACACGACAGAGTTTTTAGTTAGCACTACATACCCCCTTTTTTAAAAAAATCAAAGTAAAAAAAATGTTTGGAATTTTTTTTCTTTCCACAACTAATTTACAACAAATAATTGTCAACTAATTGCGTACTTAGTTTTAACAAAATCAAAAAGTGTAGTGCTAACTTGATATCAACCTAGCACTACATACCACTTTTTTGAAAAATCGTCGAGCTACAAATTTTTTTTTCCACAGCTTATTTACAACAAAAAAGCTACAATTAACTGCATACTCAGTTTTTTAAATTTCGAAAAATGTAGTTCTAACTTGACAGTCGTTTATTATTTCAAAAATCTTCATGTCGTTAGCAAAAATGAGAACTTCACTTGAGCGTAGACATGACGATACATCGTTGATAGACAGGATGAACAAAATAGGGCCAAGATGGCTTCTCTGGGGAACGAACAACAGATTGATTCACGAACACATGATTGAGTCATAGGATCTGCTTTCAAGGCATGATTTAATCCAAGCTAAGAAAAATGGTGGAAAACCAAGAGCTTGGAGTTTATACAAAAAAATTCCGTCCCTAAGTAAGTCAAAAGCTTTAGAAAAGTCAGTGTATACACAGTCAACTTCATAACCTGGTTCTAAAGCGTTTGAACATAATTATGTTTGAGAATGTGAGGAGATTTAGAACGGTTGATCTTTTTTTCACAAAACCATGTTGCTGTTGCATTTCCACACTATTTTAATACTATACTATCAACGCGGATAAAAGATCAACGACCGTACTCTGTAGCACAGGAATGTGACTACATACTTCATTAACTTCTTCAGGGCTATTAACAAATGATTCACGGAAATTTGTTGCGAAAGCGTTTCAGATATCAACAGTTTTATCTAATGAAAGGTTCTTGTAAGTGAATTTAACTGGAAAGCCATCTGATTTTTTCTTTAAGCTTACAAGTTTCCAAAATTTTTAAGGATTCTCTTTCCAAGAGGTGCCCATATAAGTAACATAACTAGTATATAAAAAATTAAAAAGAGACTTAAATTCGTTAAAGAGTTCAATATAAAGAGAAAAGTTGATTGGAGACAGAGTTTTGAGATAAGTTTTCCATGCCTTATTTCTTTTGTTACGCAGTAAACGCAATTCTTTCGTTAACCAAGGGTGGCTAAAGTTTGTATTTCTTGATTTCTTTAAAGGTAAATTTTTTTCCAAACAATAATTAAAGATCTTATAAACTTTGAAACTGCTTCGTCAATATTAGAAAATGCTAATGTATCAGCAATTCCAGAAATGGTTAAATCTTCAGACAACAACTGGAAATTAGCTCATCTGAAATCAAAATTATATGAACAATCAAAGGAATTACTGTGTTCAGTAAGGTGATTACTTAAATCAAGAAAAATGCCCAAAAGGGGGTGATAGTTCGTGTAATACGACTAAAAAAAAAGAATATCCATACTTTGCAGACGTCCAAAATTCTGCTCCAGAAAAAATTGATGAGCATTTCTAAGAATGCAACTAGCTATTTCACTATAACATTGTTTGTGAAAATAGCTATAATAAGACAAGACAAGACAATAATGATAGACAAGAAACCTTGTTACGGTGCTCATACAAATACAAAGTTTCAGTTAGACAACGGTCACCTAACATTTTGCAAAGCTCTCTTGAATTACGTCCAAGAGAATTAAGTGGGTTATTGGAGCACCTACCGAGATTTGGAAGTAATACTCAAGTCTTGGACGAATATAGACTTTCAAAATTACAGCCAGATCAGAAGGGATAAAAAAAGTTCTTGTATCGGCGAAGAAAACTTAACACTTAGCAGCGTTTTTGGTGACTTTAAATATGTGCTCAATCCACAAGAGATAGATTGTGCTGGACATACCTAGAACTAAAAGCTTTTCAGTCTCCTGGATGCAAGTATTACTCATGGATATTGGCATTAGGGGAAGGCTGCGACTTTGCGACAGGAGACAGCATTGAGTTTTCGAAACATTAAATTCTACATGGTTTTTGATTCCCCATTGGACAATGCTTTCAAGATCAAAATTTAATGAGCTTATCATATCCTGCCGTTGGTAGTCCACATCCAAAGGACAAGGATGAGAATCTGAAAGCTAATATTAAAAGCCGAAAAGCTAGTGGTTTAGAAGTTTCAGACAAAAGATCAATAAGAAAGAGTGTCGGAGAAAAAACGGAGCCCTTGGGCACACACAGCGTTTTGTGGATATCAGATTTTAACCCGTCCAATTCTACTTGAATTGAACGTTTTAAATGGTAGTTTTTGATCCAATGAAGAATCTCAATACCAAATGCACGTATTTTCGCTAAGAGAGCTTGATGCCAAACTCTATTGAATGCCTTTGAAATATCAAGTGTAATAACCTTACTTTCTCCAAAACGATGTAAAGATTTCTTCCACTGTTCGGTGAGATAAACTATGAGATCACCAGTGGACCTATTGCTACGAAAGTCATACTGCCGGTCATTAAGAAGCTTCCGTTCTTCGAGATATTTCTTAAGCTGAAAATTAATCAGCGTTTCCATTATCTTGGAAAAAAGGGACGTAAGAGTAATTGTACGATAGTTAGAGGGCTAGGAGGATTCACCTTTCTTAGGGACAGGCTGGACAAATGCTGTTTTCCATCCACTCGCAAGGAGATCAGTAGAGTAGGACAGATGGAAAAGCTTACGCATTGGTTTTGCCAGCGAAGAAAAACATTCCTTCAGAAAAATAACAATACTTCTTAAGCAACAATGTTGACCACAATGTTACCGTCAATGGTGACCGATATAGAGCTATTTGTACTCACATTTTCATTTATCAATTGAACAACCATGATGTGCAGAAGCTGCGTTTTCGACAAGACGGCTTGCGGGGACGCAAAGTGTCATACATCTCGTGCCTAAATTGGTTTAATGAAGGCGAATTTTAGTTATGGCATTACGTTGCGGACCTGGGAATCGGCCTCTAAGACATCTATTGTTTGTTTAAATATTTGAAGTCACTAGTGTACTCCGATAAACCAAAACGAGTGACATGTTGGATAGGACAACATTCGCCTTGCACTGTCCAGATACTGCCACAAATTTTGAAACAAAGTCATCCAAAAATTGGACCTCTAGATTAAACTACGTCTGAGCTTCATGGCGGTTAATGCCAGAAATTTTAATTAAATTATAATGCCAGAAGATTATCTATTGAATAAAGTAAAATTCATTTCAATTTAAAAACTCGTGGGGCTACATTGCTGGGCCGACCTGGGCCTCAACCAACATGCGTATCCAAGAAGCTCGGTCCCTAGCTAGCTAGCTGTTTCCAGTTTCGCACACCAAGTTGGTTAATGTTCTATTCCACCTGCGTGTCGTTGGACTTTTATTCTTTTAGCCAGATCAGTGTCACTGTACAGCTCGTACAGTACAGTTCGCCGTTTTAACTTTTCTTCCATTCTCCATCTATGCGGATGGCACCAAAAATCACCCAAAGAATTTTTCTCTCGAAGCATCCTAAGACATTCTTATCTTCCTTTGACAGGGGCCAAGCTTCAGCGTCATAAATTAGAACCGAGATGACTTTAGATGCTCGAGAGAGGAATTTACTACTCTCAATTGCCTTCTTAGGCCAAGCAGTGATTTACTAGAGTTATTCTTACTTTGATTTCAGCGCTGCAGCGCGCTGGTGTCGTTGTCTGAGTTTATAGCGGTGCCTAGGTAGACAAAGTCCATGGGGATTTTTTGATGACACCATATACTTGTTCTTGTTCTCATTGGCCACTAAACCCATCTTCTCCGCTTTCGCAATGCTCAAAAACGCTTCAATGACGTCAATATCATCGGCGTTTTCGAGTAATTGGATGGACCTTAGGAAGAAGTCACATGACAGTGCATCTTAAACCTTTCAAAGACATCAAACGTATCGGTGATATCTTTTGCGAGATCTTTTATCAAGCCACCGCCGCGCCGCGCCGGCCGCCTGCTGCTTTGAATAATTCGGCAGTGATGCCGTCAGCTCCAGCATCTTTGTTGGACTTCAGTTTCCATATAGCTATCTTCACTTCCACAAGTTCGGGTAGGCGGAATTGTTGTTCTGCATCGCTTAGGTTGAGTGGTTCTATTTCATTTCATATTCTTACCATAGACTTCGGTTCTTTTACGATGTTCCCCTGATCGTCTTTAAATTCTTCAGTTAGTGGCTGGTACCTTTGGAAAGTTTTCTCCTCTTATGCGCCTAGAGCTCGCGAGCAGTTCTGGCCCTACTGTGCAGCGCCGCGCGTCTTGTATGGCGATCTTCGTCAAACCATGTCAATTTTAAAAGTCATCTTTCTTTTATTCTGCTTTAAAATTTTATAAGTTCAAAATATTTTGATCTCTAACTTTTTCTCCTTCCAATATTACGATAAAAAATAACAAATTTTCACCAAAAAAGTTTAACCAAAAAACTTCAATCTCATAAAATTAAAAAAGAAGCAGGGGTTCGTATCAAACAAATTAATGTTTATTACTTTATTTAAAAAAAAGTATAAATATTGCAAAGTAATAACTCGTTCAAAAAACTCTCATAAATGCGAGAGTTATCATAGAATTATACTCGTGTTAATATATGATTTTTAAATCAGTTTTAATAAGAAGTAAAAAACCCGAAAAGAGGCACTCATACGCCAAAGTTATTATTACTCGTACATTGAAAAATAAATACTAAAATGATTTTCCGTTGAAAAGTTGCTTTTAGCCACAACGCTTTTTTTAATTTCCGGATAAATTTATTTCTACAAAAAAACGGCTTTGCCTTGATTTAAGATTACATCAGTATTTTTTCCTTACACACAGAAATAGTTTTACCTTCAATGTGTACATATATAAAATATAAAACTTCAATTATTGTTTGTACAGAATATTTTTTAAATGGAATTTGTTTCATTCTGATGTACATTTCAATATGAATATTTGTTATTGTTTTTTGCTAAATGAATTTATCTACAAAAAGGATTTTCCAATTGGAGTTTCATTTTGAAGAGCCCCTCATTTTTGACATTTCACAAGTAAGTTTGGTAGTGAAGCTGCTGCAACTTAATGATTATTGATTTGTATATGGCCGGAATTGAATATTGATATGAACCGTTTTAGTTTTCAAAAAGACACAATTAACTATTTGATCGGAATTCGAAAGCAAATCCTTGTGTTCTAAAACGTTTAAGCGTTCTTGTTTGGGCCATTTGAAAGAAAAGATGTATGCTAGTGCTCCACAATCAGTTCATGATCATCTATAAAAGATGAAAAGTTTGTTCATATCTCTTAAAAATATTAATCGCTTATATTCCACGATTGACTAAAAATCATTGTTTTCTCACTTTAATAATAGAAATATTCTTTTTTATGTCAAAAAGAAACCTGTTATTTAAAAAATATTTAAAATATTAAGTGCCATCATCATTCTGGAAAATATGATATAAATGACAAAGGATATAAATGTCAACTGCGGAAATTTCAATTGGAGAGGACAGTTAAAGAACTTGGTAGGTCTTTTAAATCTTTTATGGTAAAGTTATAATACTTCAAATTTTTCATGAACAAAAATTCTCATTCCTTAAAGACAATTTTAAGGAATTTTTTGTACATTGAGGTTTTGCTTACAAAAATTGATTTTCTTATTTTGCAGTTGAATTACTAAACGACAAGGTTTTGTTCTTTGCACTTTTCTGATGAGATTTGATTTCCTGCATTGATAACCTTAAAATAGCTACACAATTACTCCATCACGTCCGATTTTTAAAATAATACTTTTTAAAATTCAAACAATATACCTACTGATTTTTTGGGTTATCCAAACTCATTAATTGGTATGTATATTTTTCAATCAAATTTCTGATTTTTGTCTAATTCTTTTATATCTATTTTCAATATTCACTGGAAATATTTACAGTTTTTTTTAACTTTGTGAAATCATCTTATAATTTAATGTGTTTTAACTTTGCCTTACAAATCCCTTTTTTGGTTTTCTTTAGCATTTTTAAAGAAGTATGTTTTAAAAACCTGATGTGATGGACAAGTTTGAAGGCTAGATGCTGTTTCAGAAAAACTTAATAGATACTTTTAAAAAATATAAATGCCTATTGACTTACAACTCTCAACCATTCCTGTGTGCGAGTAATTGCAGGGATGCTGCGACCTACGGTTTATAAGAATTACTCTTGGAGAATTTGCCAATTCCTCGTATGAGGCAGTACCCGTGCAAAAAAAAAACTTTAGATGGATCGAACCCAAGACCTCTGGCATCACAGTCCAACGTACTAACCATCACGCCACTGAATGCATTAACTTTTTTAAAAAAAAAGGTTGGGATGCGACCCACACTGATAACTTTCCATCCCGTCTTTACATTTGTCTTGCTTAAAAGGTTTGCAGGTTTTCATGTTTTGTTAAAATGTTTTGTCAGTTGAATTATTTTAACAATTAATTAAAAATTATCAACAATATTTTGCATTTGATGAAATAGATTGATTTCGAAATTATTTTTTTGTAAACGAGATATTTAGTCGAAAACCAATTTTTACCAATTTTAGTAGCATTTCTTAAAAAAAAAATTATTTTGTATATAAAAAAATACAATTTGGATGAATTAAATTAATTTGAAGTTAATATCTTTTATTCTTCACGAGATATCGAGAACCGAAAACAATATTTTCTGTGAGATAAAATTAATTTGAAGCCAATATTTTTAATTTTAGAAAAGTTATTTGAGTCGAAACTATATTTGTACTACGTTTTAGTATTGTTTTTTTTTTTAGGTTTTTATTTTTTGTAAAAAAACTGTCAATTTGATTTTTCTCAAAATTTTACCGAATTTTGAAAACAATTTTTTTTATAAGACAAAACCAGTTTAAGGCCAATGTCTCAAATTTTTGAAAAGTTATTTGAGTAGAAAATCAATTTTTACTAACTTTTATTCATTTTTTGTTTTAGGTTTTTATTTTTTGTTAAAAAAAAAACTGTCAATTCGATTTTGTTCAAAATTTTACCAGATGTTGAAAACAATAAATTTTTCACAACTTTTAGTACCTAATGATTTTTTTTTAGGTTCTTATTTTTTATAAAAAAAAAACTGTCAATTCGATTTTTCTCAAAATTTTACCAAATGTCAAAAATTTTATTCTTTATTGCACTAAATTATTTAAGAGATAAAATAATATTGTGTTCGTAAAATTTTCTAGGCAACAAATATTTTTTTCAGTTTTTTTTATCTCTAAAAAAACGTTAACTGGAATTTTTTCCAAAAATATATTTGTTTGGTATCGCGTTACAATATATAATATAAAATTTAATTCAAGTCTCTAGCGTCATTTGTTCGTGAGATATTTTGGGTAAACCAACATTTTTACCTTTTTTAAACTGCTATGTTAAAAAAAAACACTCACTCAATTTTCTTGAGTCGATTTGTCTGGTTGATTCTGGTTCTTGAGTTAAAAACGTACGTAAAAATCTTTTATTTCGACTCTAGGGGCCTTGAAACGTCGAGAAATGTCAAAATTTTCAATTCGACAAATCGAACTGATTACAATAACTTCCTATAAGAAGTCAATAAATTTTAACATTTTTTAATGGCCACTTTTAAAAGGTTTTTTTTTTTTCCTTAAGAGTTGCAGACCTCAAAAACTAACCATGAAATTAATAATTTAATTTAAATAATTTTGTAATTGTATCTCGTAACATTTTTTTATTAAGTTTAAGCTTTTAAAAATGTGTTGTTAAAACAGTCCAAAGTAATGGTATTTAAAAAAGTAAAAATTATAGTCTATTGCTAATATTTAATGGTCTTACGTTAGAAACCTAAAAAAAAGAGCAAATAGTTTAGACCCCTATAACTTCGGACCGCTGAATGTTACACAAAAAAAAATTACCTACGTGTAAAACTCTCATTTTTAAAACTTTAGGTACGATGCTCCTCATTTTTTTTAAATTCATGTTTAACTCATTTTTTTATAACAAAACGATAACAAATAAAATGCACGACTGGGTCTTATCCAAATCTTAATTATGGTTATGTATTTAAAGAGTTTGTTAAAAAATATTTCCTCTATTTTAAGATTTAAAAATGTACCCTCAAGAAAGTTTGTTCTCAAAAATTGAAACGCTATTTGATGTCTCAAAAAAAAAAACCTTAATTCAAAATTTTAGTTAGATTTAGATTTTTATTTGATCATATTTCAAAAGTTTAACAATAATGTTGTGTTGCCCTTTAATCTTTTGCTTATCTGTAGGTGGTTGAAGTTTCATAGTATTTGAATTGAATGGTTTTTAATATTAAAAAGTTTTGTATTAATTCAATACAAAAAATATAAATTTAATAATGCTTTAATTTAAGAAAATAAGATACGTTAAACATTTTTAATTTACTGTTATCAGTGCATGGAGCTTAAAGTTTAATTTAAATAGAACAATTTCAGTTTCATCCTAAATATATTTTCCACAATCAAGAACTTTAAATGTAGATGGTTTTTATTAATCATGTTTGCAATTCTCCTCTGTAGATTAACAGGACAGACAGACAGGTGGACGGAATCGGGGAACCCACTTTTTTCGACTTCTATACCATCGTAATGTCATGCAAAACTCGTCATATAGTTCATTATGTTGCAAGTAGAAAAGTCAGGGACATCGGCAATGGACAAATTTGTAAAAAACATTTTAGTGTTTAAAGTTTTCCAATATCATGGATAGTTTTCGAAGTCTGCAACTGAATAAAAATGCTGCGATTTTCAACTTCATGGAAATTTAAGAAATTAATTGAAATTGACACAAAAGAATACAACAACTATTTTGAGTTTTGAGGCCTTTACATTTACGTATGGGATTTTTTAAATCCAAGGTTCCTATTTAAACAAAAAGAATTTTAAATGATAAAAAAGAAATAAACAATACCTACGAAAATTCAAATAACTGATCTCGAAATCTTGAATTAATAATAATGCCTCGTGCTTATTCTATTTGTCAGTTCATAAAAAATAAGGCCAGATAAAATTATTATAAAGAACAACGGTCAACAAAATTTAAATATGAAATGAAAATCAAATCATCAACATTTTCAATAAAATTGAGTTCAATTCATATTCAAATGCGTAAAACCCAAAAAACCTATGTACCTATGTATGTTCGTATATAATTATGTATGCTTAATAAAATAACAATAAAATTTAAAAGATAGCATCGCATGACATATAACACAAAATTATAATAAAGTGGATACGATGGTCGGATATGGATGGATAGTACGGTGGTGTGATGTCCACCTTGTCCTTGTCCTTGTATACGTTAGGACAGATTTTTATTGCTTTCATTGCAAATAAGAATGAACGAAATGTTGTACGTATGCGTAGGTTTTTTTGTTGAGTGGCAATAATTGCCACAAGGAAAAAACTTACGACAAATACCCAAACCTTAGGTTTAGGTATGATATTTGGGTATGATACTTAAACAAAACAATAAAAACATACTTTTATTATCTTCATAAAGAAAATCATAAAACGCAAGTCTCACAAACTTGCTTCTTTTTTACATTTTATTCATTTATAAGTAAAGTAATTTTGTAATTGTTCTTTTAAATCGTTCCTTCAAATCAATCAATCAATGCAATCGAATGAATGCTTTGATGATCCAACTCCCTGAAATTTCATCAAAAATATTGAAAATGTAGCTCAAAATTACACAAAGTTCAGAACTTTGCTAGATTTGGCCATTTTTCCTTAAATTGACTTTTTGATATTTCAAAAATTATATATTAAAGTTTCTTAAAAAACGACATCAACAACAGCTTTGCCGATATCATGTAAAATTGAGTAACATAAATATCCCGGAGAATGTTTGGAAAATTGAAAAGATTTGGAGTTGTTTTTGAGTATTTATACCCTTCTATCGGAAATCATGAGAAGATTCTAGTGTTTTGTTAAAAAAACAAACAAACAAACAAAGAACTTTACAAAAAGGTAAATTTTCTTTAAGTGATAAAATTATTCAAAATCGTTAATATAATATTTTTAACTTCCCATAGGAAGGTATTGTAATGGGTCCGATTTGTCGAATTGAAAACTTTGACATTTCTCGACGTTTCAAGGTCACTAGAGTCGAAATAAAAGATTTTTAGAAAGATGTCTGTGCGTGCGTGTGTACGTACGTCCGTACGTCCGTACATCCGTACGTTCGCGACGTTTTTTTCGTTGTCCATAGCTCAAGAACCAGAAGAGATATCGACTTTAAATAAATTTTGTTATACAGATAATAAGGCAGAAAGATGCAGAAAGGGCTCTCAAGAAAATTGCATGGGTGGTTTTTTTACCATGGCAGTTTTAAAAAAAAATGTGAAAATTTTGGTTAAACCTAAATATCTCATGAACCAATGACGCTAGAGACTTGAATTAAATTTTATATTATATATTGTAACGTGATACAAAACAATTATATTTTTGGAAAAAAATCCAATTATCGTTTTTTTTATAAATCAAAAAAACTGAAAAAAAAAATGTTCACCTCGAAAATTTTACGACTACAATATGATTTCATCTCCAAAACAATTTTGTGCAATGAAGAATAATGACATCTGATAAAATTTTGAGAAAAATCTAACAGACAATTTTTTTTACAAAAAATAAAAACCTAAAAAAAAATTAATAAAAGTTTCAAAACTTTGAGTTATTAGCTTTAAACTACTTTTATCTTTCAAAAAATATTGTTGTCAACATTCAGTAAAATTTTTAAATAAATCGAATTGACAATTTTTTTTACAAAAAATTAAAAACCGAAAACAAATTTAAAAGTTGGTAAAAATTGATTTTCGACTCAAATATCTTTTCAACAATTTGAGATAATGGCTTCTAACTAATTTTAGCTTATAAGAAATATTGCTTTCAACATTCGATAAAATTTTGAGAAAAATCGAATTGACAGTTTTTTTTACAAAAAATAAAAACCTTAAAAAAAAAACAATATTAAAACTTGGTAAAAATTTACTTTCCACTTAAACAGCTTTTCAAAAATTACAAATATTGGCTTCAAACTTATTTTATTTCACAGAAAATATTGTTTTCGATATTCATATATCATTCGTTATTAAAATCCAACAGTCCGTTCTTTCATAAAAAAATAAAATCTACAAAAAATAGTACGCAAATTTGGTAAAAATTGATACATATAGACAAACTTTGCTGGCTGACGGCAAAAGCCAATGCTATACTTTGTGAATTTTTAAAACAAATATATAAATCAATTTTCTGCTTAATAAAACCACACATTTTTCTACTAACTACTACTACTAGACAAACTTTTAAGCAAGACAAATCGACAGACGGGATGGAAAGTTATCAGTGTGGGTCGCATCCCAGCCTCTTTTTTTCACTTAATAATAAATTAATAAAATAATAAGTTTATATTGTAATCAATATGCCACTATTTGGGCAGCTATCACTTTTGAAGCTTGCAGATTTAGTACTCAAATGCTATAGCAAGAAGCAATTTCAAGATGTTGTGATTAAACACATTTAGTCAGGATAGATACGATTATCCTTATACTCTTAAACCAAATCATGACTTCTAAAGATGGAATTTTACAATGTTTCGAGAGCAAATGTGCGAATTGTTCATGAAAAGGTTATGTTGCTGCAACCAAAGCCGTATCATCCATTTGGTTGATATCGTTTTGCACTGTTAATAACATAACATAACACTATCTTAGTTTTCTGAATATCCAGCAACTTTAATTCCTCATATCCAGCAAATGGGTATTCATTTTGTAAACAAATACAATACATAAGCTTTAAGGATAGGTATCAACGAACCTACACATGTATCTACTCTAAATTGCCTAACAAAAATGTTTCTTTCCAGTTCAGTTAGGTCTATGAAATGAATACTTTAAGGAAACGATTCATGTGTGTTTAGATTATACAAAAATGTGTTTTTGGTGGAAATATACATAATAGACATTTTTTAACCCAAGTCAAAAGATATGGAAAGTGTTTTTTTTTTGGCTTTCTTAACAAAATAAATAAAATGCACGACTGGGTCGCACGAACTTGCTCCTGTATGCAAAGAGTCTGTTTAAAAAAGCACCTATATAAGATTTAAAGTTATACCTTTAAAACAAGTTTGTCTTCAAAGATTTAAATGCTATTCGATTTGTCAAAAAAACCGCGCGATTCATCCCAAGACACAACTCATCCTAGGACAACTCATCCCGGAAATGAATTGGTATTTACAATAGTTATAGTTATAAACAATACATACATATGTACCAATCAGCCCTATCATGAATTCCATCGTAGTCGGAATTTTTACGAATCCCGAAAAACTGTATCATGATGCAAAATTGTTCGTTCGTAATGCAAAATTGTATGAGATTTTCCACTACGAACGGATTTCATGATACAGTTTTTCGGGATTCGTAAAAATTTCCGATTACGATGGAATTCATGATAGGGCTGAATATAATAAAAGTTTTGTCAATCTAATGCGCTCTTTCGGGCTCACGCACAGGATTTGATCTGGTGAGATGGGAGGGGATTACATTTAATGCAGTTAAAATAATTTAAAAAAAAAAAACTATTTTAAGATTCAAAACTTTACCTGAAAAATAAGTTTGTCTTCAAAAATTTAGATGCCATTTTATAAATCAAAAAACCCTTGATTTTTCAAAATTTTTTTTTGAAAATCGTTAGAGCGGTTTTTTTTTAAATAAATTTTTTATATATAAAATTTTTAAATTTTGTTCTAAAAATATTTTTGGTATGCAGTTGTTTAGTGATTGTAAATATACGCTCTACATTTGAATTTCGTAAAAAAATGTTGACCCGTTTTTGAGATATAGAATTTTGAAAAAAAAAAATTCAATATTTTTTTAAAAATCCAAACAATAAAAAATTTCACTTTTGATAATCAAATATTGTTAAGGCAATATAAGAGCTTATTCAGAAAAAAAATTATTGAAATCGGTTGATAAGTTGCTGAGAAAATTAAGAAACAAAATAACGGTTCTATGAGCGGTACCTTTCCTGAGCAATACAAAAATATGTTTTTCTTATGAAAAGAAGCCAAGTTTAAAAATAAAATTTTAGAGAAAATTTAAAAAAAATCTATCGGTTTGTTTTTGAGAAAATTCGAATTTTCGTTTTTTGACCAAAAAAATTGTATGGGGGCCACTGTTAGTTTTGGTCTTAAAAAAAAAATGAAAAAA
Organism: Eupeodes latifasciatus; assembly: GCA_920104205.1. Classification (NCBI taxonomy): domain Eukaryota; kingdom Metazoa; phylum Arthropoda; class Insecta; order Diptera; family Syrphidae; genus Eupeodes; species Eupeodes latifasciatus. Next base: position 342,797,805 of record OV049924.1, read on the forward strand.
ACGCCTAACGCGAATCTGCTGAAAACCTTAACTTCCAAGTTTGAACTCAATCGACCCAATGGTTTAGGCTGTAGGAGCTTGGACAGACAGACAAAACAGACCGGACGGAATCGCGGGACCCACTTTTTTCGACTTCTCTACCATCGTAATATCATGTTTGATTAAAATCTCGAGTTCGAAATTTTGCACGAATGCAAAACTTGCCATATAGTTCCTATATGTCGCAAGTAAAAAGCACGCATGAGAGGAGATTTATTCTTTGTTTGAGGGCAACAAATTATAAAAAGTCAATAGTTGGTCATGGTTATGGAATATTCATTTTTGTTTTCCTTTTTAATGTGTCTGGATTTTTTTCAAAAACGAAAAGGAAACTTAACACATTTAAAAACGTTTGAGTGCGTAAGTTTAAAGGAAGATGTATCTGCTTTCAAAATAAAACTTTTCATAAGTTATTTTAGGACCGATGTTGATTTTTGAAGGAAATACAAATTATTGAGGAAACCATTGTCATTTATTTTTATTATCTATGGTACAAAATATCGACCAAATGACCGCAATGACTTCGGCGGCACATCTCTAATAGATGGTCCAAATTTTCAATGACACTGAGGCATAATTGAGGTTCTATGCCGTTAATGTGCCGAATTATATCATCTTTTAGCTCATGAGTTGTTGCTGGCTAATAAACTCAAATAACTCCAAAGAAAGAAGTCCAACGGTGTCAAATCAAGGCCAATTGACATCGATACCACGTTAGATAACATGGCCATTGAATTTGTTTTGCAAAAGAGCCATTGTTTCCATGAGCCATTCTTTCCATGCTTCAATTTGAGTTAGTATGAAATTGAGAAATGTCAAATGAAATGCAGAAAAAAAACTAACGTTTATGTGTGGTACCAGTTCAACATCGGCTCGTAAAATTTAAGCACCCTTTAGATAGAAATGTAACATTTAGGAATAACCCTTAATTTTAGTATTACCGCACATTCAAAAAAGAGCTTTCAAAATTAGGGCCTGCAATGTTACGCTTGAGCACCGTTGTATGTTTTTTGTATCATATAACCGAAATTGTACGATTAAGATAGACGCAGCCGATAACCCTACCCTAAGTAAGTGTGTTCAAACTCCCCCAAATACCCTTACATTTTTTTTTCGACACGCATTCAAAAAGGACGCGAAGAAATGGAGGTGCAACCATGATCTTATCATGCTGGAGTATTTATATTAGTACAATGTACTGTACAAATCTACACTAACATCTTTGAACGAAGAGGGTTCGCTTGGAGAGTTAATTCCCTTAACGCTGACTAGCAGAATAATTAACTTAAAATTGGGCGACTATTCTGCTAGTAGATTCGTTAGCAGCGGGACACCCTCTCTTCTGGAACTTAGTGCTAAATGAAATCCTAGCTGGTCTGGATGCGAAGGGTTTCAGAGTAATTGCCGATGCGGATGACGCTCCTAAAGCGGTTTCAGGAAAGCATCTAAACATCCAAAAAGAACTCTTACAAAACGCCTTAGACGAAAGATTCCTTTGGATCGATTTGGACTGGGTGTCAACACACACAAAACCTATGTAGTCGTATTTTCGAGGAAATACCAAATTGATTATGTTAACCCTCCCAATATTTAAGGTATCCAATTAAAGTTCTCAGACGAGGACCAATCTGGATCTTATTTTAGACAAAACTAAATTGGGAAAAAATGAAGGGGTTGGTGGAGGTATGTACCCTGAATAAAAACGTGATATTATCATCTGATATCCGTGTTTTCTCAGAAAGTCAGAGCGCTATCAAATCTCTGGCCTCTGTCTCTACAAACTCTATAACAGTTCATAACTGTCGATCATCTCTAATGCAGATGGCACAACAGTTTAACATTCACTTTTGCTAGGTGCCGGGCCATAGAGACATTCCAGGAAATTGTAAGGCAGATGAACTCGCCAGAAATGGTAGAGTACAACCCACAATACCACGTTTGGCCACGTGTCAGGTCACAAGAAACATCAGGCTTTAAAGCGATCAAGGTGCTTGCTATCTCTAAGCAGATTGCATACAAGCTCGATAATAATCGGTATCATATTCTCAATCGATTTTTGCAGAAGCTGTATAAATGAGGAAGAGGAGGAAACAGTTCTCTGCTCACAAGGTAAAGTGGCTTAAGTCGACTTAAGCCAAAAATGATTTTTTTTAACATATAAATAAAATGAAAAATTATCTACATTTCTGTGTCTTCAGATTGTTTCTATTCCATCTAGAAGTCACGTTCAGGATTGTAAAAACGGCTTAATTCCAGCATATTTAAAAATTTGCTTTTGGTAAAGCGTCTTAAGTACATATTCTTTTTTCATCTAATTTTGTTTTGGCTTATGTGTAACTAAGCCGTTTTGAAAAAACTTAAAATTTCAGTTTTTTGATAAGCAAGACAATTTTAAGTACAATTAAGCCACTTTCCCAAAACCAAATCTTATTTGAAGTTAAATTTTATGTATACTTAAGCCGGTTTTCCATTTTCAGTTTTTAATGTAAATGACATAATCCTTTTTTCCTAAATGAAATCTGTGATTTTGTTTGAACTATGAGAACATAAGCCACTTTTCCAAACGAAAAGAAAAAAAATAAAAAAACTTTTTCGTTTGGAACAACGGTTTAACGGACATAAGTCACTTTACCCGTAACATTTTTCAAATAAACGCTGTTTTAAATTCAAATAAGCCATTTTACTCCAATCAAAGTATGCTGGATTTAAAAAGAAACTAAAAGGGGAAACTGATTTATGTACACATAAGCCATTCTAATTTGAGTTTTGAAAGCGTAAATACGGTCGTTTGATAAAAGTGAAATAAGTATATTTAAATTATTAAATCGTTGTACGAGTATTTAAGTGAAATTATTTTGCATAATATATATGTATTAACAAGAGTCTGAAAAAGAAAACATTTTAAAGAAAAAAAAAGCTTTAAACAAAAACAAAAAAAAAAACATTCGCAATAATTGTGTTCTATATACTATCATAAACAAAAAGCTTTTTAACATGAAAATGAATAGAGCAATGCAAATGATTCTTCTTGCACGTTTGAAAGGCGTTAAGAATAAGAATCCTGAACCTAAAGGTATGTTGGCTCTCCTCTGTCTTTGTAGTTTAAGTGTCATATAATAACTATATGTACATTATGTGATTGGTCTTGTTTTATTTTTTAATTTTCATTTTATACAAAATACATATAAATAAACTACATATATTATATTAAGGGTATTCATGTTTAACACTAAGGCCCAGTTTTTCAGTAGTGAGTTAAGCCAGAGTTAGTTAACTCAAGAAAAAGATTTGTCTATATTTACGTCAAAAAGCAGTTTTTAAGTGAAGGAAGAATGCAAAAAGGCTTACAAAACAAGGAAGATAAAATATCAAAAGAATTAATAAAGATAAAATTGAATTAATTTAAGTATTTTGCTTATCTGCATCTTTGAACTAATTTTTATAAATGTTTGTATAAGCTTATAGGACAACTTATACCTATTATATTTGACATTTAATGCACAGAGATTCAATTATTACACAGCATCTAAGTAAATGAATTATAAGGCCGTTCATGCAAATTTGTATGTAAAGTAAATTTATAAGTTTAACAACTTTTACAATTGGATGAATTGTATACCCTTATTATTATTGGTATACCAGTATTAAATTCTTAAGAAAACAAAGATATTTTTTTAAATAATAATAAAAAGCAGATCATTCACGTTAGAAAGAAATATTATTTTCGATTTAAAGTTATATAAATGTAGTATCTTATGAGTTTGTTTTCCATAAAGGTGAAATGGGTTTAGTTCCAAGCTGCTCTGTTGAGAACCTACTAACTTCAACTCATCCTAAGGAGTTTGATGGTAAAATCTTATAGATATATTATCTAGGTGAAAGAATCTTAGTCAACTTTCGCTTTATTTAATATAGAAACCGAGATATTTGTGCCAGTTATGGCTAATGAAACAGCTACAACCAGTGTCAATGCCCTGACAGATACAATCATCACAGATTTGAAATCTACATTCGCCACGGATATGATGTCAGATGAATCATTTGACGAAGATGAAGATGATAGCGTTAAAGATCCAGACTTTCTTTTGCCAGAAAAATCACCACAAAGTTTCTTTTCGGGCTCAGACATTGATGATATGGCCACCCAATTAGAACAAAATTTAGGTTCAGAAGATCATATCCCAGAAAATAATAATTTAAGCCCTGAGAATGTATCAACAAAAGAATCACGAAAGGGAAGACGTAAAAACGAAATTTAGGTCAGAACTACTTAACTAGTACTGGAAAAAACGTTCCTGCAAAAGGGATTAGACTGTTGACAGATTGCAAAAGAAAATGTATGCATAAAATTTCACCATCAGAACAAAAAATGATTTCTAAACAATATTGGAGTCTGGGCAACTATGATCTTAAGTTGGCGTTTGTGCCTGGACTGATTTCAATCGGAGAAAAAAACAATCCGTTCAAAGAAGAGCGGCAAACCTCGAAATCGTAAGTATACGTACTCATATTTCTTGAATCTGAAAGGCATCAGAACTCAAGTCTGTCAAAAATGCTTCAAAACCGTTTTGGATGAAACTGACCGCTTTTTGAAAACAGTTATTGCAAACAAATCGAATCTCCAGGTACCGTGGTAATAAAGGACATGCGAGGAAAGGGCGTTCCGACTAATAAAATCTCAGATGCGAAAAAAAAATGAAGTCCTGAAACATATTATGAGTATCCCTGCATACGAGAGCCATTATACTCGAAAACAGTCCAGTCAAAAGTATTTTGACACAAATCTCAATCTATCAAAGCTGTACAATCTTTACACAGATATTACTGATAGCCCAGTTTCTTTAACAAAATATGCAGAGATTTTTAAGACTCTTAATATAAAATTCAAGAAGCCAAAAGCAGATACCCGCACAAAATGTGACTTGTTGGCTATACAAAAATCGTCAGTCACAGGAGGTGACCTTACATCGGTTGAACTGGAGCTAAAGCAACACCATGAAGACGTAGATTCTGCATATGAATCGAAAAAAAAGGATATCGAGTCTGCAAAAAATCACCGAGGTAAGGAAGTTTTCACCTTCCATCTTCAGGAGTGCCTTCCCACTCCATTTTTACAATCTTCGGTAACTTTTTATAAACGTTCGTCAGTTAAATACATTTAATTTCACTGTACACGACTGCGTAAAAGGAACTCCCCACTGTTACATGTGGCATGAAGCTGTTGCCAATAGAGGTGGCAATGAGATAGCTTCATGCTTATTTGAACATATAAATTCGCCTCCTGCCCTACGACCAGACACTGAGCATGTCACTTTTTACAGTGACAACTGTTTCGGGCAAAATAAAAATAAGATGGTTGCAATAATGATGTTGATGTGCATTTGTAATGAAACCAACAATTTAAAGTATATTGATCACAAGTTTTTGATTCCGGATCACACACACATGGAATGTGACATAGACCACTCCATTATTAAAAGAAAGAAAAAAAGAACTAACTACAAAATTCACCACCCAAGAGATTGGTACCAGTTTGTACGGGGAGTCGGAACCAAAACAAAATTTGATGTAATTGAGATGTCTCGATCCAAATTTCACAACTTTGGGTCGATTGTTAAAAATAAATGCATTTTTCGCAAAGTTAATGACAATAACAACAAAATAAATTGGAGGAACATTAGATGGCTTCGTTTCACATCAGATGCTCCATTCAACATTTGTTATAAGAATTCTCTAAGCGAGCAAGAACCATTTCAAATACTCAATATTAAAAAACGAGGATGTAATGAACTAAGCACAGGCCCTCTTGAAATGATGTACGATGGACCAAACAAAATCAACGAAGCAAAAAAACAAGATCTTATGGAGCTGCTCCCTTTGATTGATGAGCAGTTTCATGACTTTTATAAGACTCTCTGCACTGATGCAAAACCAGAATTTCATCCGGATCTTACAGAAGAAGTCGAAGATGTTCTTTTGACTAGGTGGTATTAAGCTATCTTCTTTTATTACAGTCTAATTTTCGTATTAACTTATTTCTATGTTTTGTTTTCCTATAATAACTTTTATTTCAATAAAACTTAACAAAAATTTCCCAAGAGAAAAAAGTCTTAAGTAAAAATGAAGTTAAATTTAAAAAAAGGAAAAAACGGCTTATGTATAAGTAAGCTCACACAAGAATTGAAACGAAATTCTGAAAACCGGCTTAAGTAACATAAGCCAATTTAATATACAAATTAGAAAAAGGTAAAAGGGCTTAAGTGACAAATTTTGCTTATAAAAACTTTAATTAAACTTATTTTGTTAGTCCTTAAATGCATAGAAAAAGAGACGAAAATTATAATGTTTGTATCCAATTTTCATGTTTCTACACAAAACGGTTCTCCTTATATATTTTTTTAAAGTTTAAATTCGTTCTCCTGAAAAATGTTAAAAAACGACTTAAGCCACTTTACCTTGTGAGCAGAGAGTTCTTCTTCTGCACAATGCACATGCCCTGCTCTAGCTTAAAAACGCTAGACTTACGTATAGGATAATTCCTCTATAACGATCTTAGTCCTATTAACATAATCAGTCTTTCACGTTTCGTAAGGGACTCCAACTGGTTTTATTGCGTTTAGAAGAAAGCCTCATGATTCATTTGGTATCACAATGGGACATTTAACTGGCCTAATTATGTCCTACTCCATTACGAACAGCCACTTTAACGTTACCTAACTCCTGAAGAACGTTTAGACAACGGTCGACATAATCGCCAATCACAGTCTGTATTTGCAGCAACCAGATGACACCGTACAATCCGCACCGAAGACGCTAATTGCGCTGGAGCGGAGTATCGAACAAGACCCAAATGTGTCCATTCGCAATAGCGCGAAAAATTTGGAGCTGTAACCATTTACTTTGTTGAAGATTTTGCCGAAGGATCTTGGTTTACGGACTAACAAAATCCAAATCGTGTAAGATTTGAAGTCAAACGACCATCAAAAGCCTCGCACGTTCAGTAAATGGATCTAAAACGAGATGGCCAACGATTCTAGAAAACTTTTTTTCAGAGATGGAGCTCATTTTTGGTAGAATGGGTACATTAATGGTACATGGGTAAGCAACAATGGCGTATTTTGAGTATGATTACAATTAACAAGACGAAAATCACTGTTTGGTATGCTCTAGGTATAGGCAGCGGGAATAATTCGACCATATTTATTCAAAAATGAAGCCGGCCATAGTGCTACAGTTAATAGGGAACGCTATAGAAGCATGATGTTTTTTCGTCGAGGCCTGCAAGATCGTACGATTAAACATCGCTGGACTATCTTGTGTGGACGTGGAGTCGTTTATCTAAGAAGACACAATTGACTCCTTGGAAGAGAATATTCGTCGAGTTATTGCTGGAATACAGTCCCAATTGTTTTAAAAATGGTCGAAAATTGGGTCTCTGGAATGTTATTCATTCGAAACAGTCAGTAATCATTTATTAAACCATATTGGCAAACCCTTATATCTTTATAATAAAGCTAAATTCTTGCCTCCATGTCAATAATTTATGTACGTTATACTTCTTTTAAGTGTTAAAGTTGATAAACAGCAGGCGCAGAGAAACTCAATGAATTTAAATTTACTCAAGAGCATCACCACAACTTTATGCATACATATTGACTTATAAGTTTAAAACAAGTCCTTCATATGCATGTCCAATATTTGTTTGATCATAAAGAACATAATAAACATATTATTCCACTCATTTAATGTGAAGAGGTTAATTAAATACCCCTACACAAGTTGAGGACAGTGGAGGTTACCTAAAACTCTTTGAATGGGAGTCCACCCACACATATTTACATTTATGGTATGGTTAAGCTAATAGAGCTTGAGCTTCATGGTTAAAATCTTCTGTGGGTAGTTGACACGAAATTATATACAAAGTCTTGAAACATTGTGTGTTATTGAGTAATCATATACTCTACACCTGAGCTTGGAATATCAATAATTAGAGATAAAGGTAGTATCTTTGGTTAAAGCTGATAGAGATTCATTTGTCAAACGCAAATACATATATTAATGAACATATCTGTCTTGATATTATGCTCCATACATAATTCTCTAATGTATCATATTCATATAGGCAAGACAATATTACAGGAGAGGATAGGATTTATCTGTGAGAAATTACTCCTGCATACAGTTAATCAATTCATCATAGGTATTCGTATTGCAATAGTTGTAATGTGTGTTATGTCATAATTGTCAGTAATTGATGGCGTAGATTTAAATAAATGCAAGGCACACTTATTTGTGCAGGAATATGGAAATTTTGAAGCCAATGATATTGCAAGGATTAATATTTAATACTCAACGCAATTCTATCGCGATTGCGATAGTTACCGCATTTTGGTTTGGTTTGCTGAACGCTCAAAAGATTTATCCGTTCATCCGTTTTGTGGACTAAAATTCAATAACAACTTTAGAATTTTAAAGACAAAACTAAGAAAATGACGCATCTAACCATCTAACAAAGTTCTAAGTTATGTACAAATGTACAAAAAGTATACTCCCCAAATCGCCTAAATTCGGGGAAGATAAATTAAACTACTTCCCTCAGGCACTTACGCTAAAGGTGCTTTATAATTGTTTTAGAAGACTTTGCAGTAAAAAGTTTTGTTTTTAAAAACAAATCGAAGGATATTGAATACATTTTTTCAGAAAAAGGTATATGCCATTATCAATGGCAGATAATGGTAGTAGCAGCCAAATAGTGAACTCAGTTAGAATTTGTAACACCATTTCGTATTTATGAAATCTTTTATAACCAATTCGCACATTTGAAACATTGCGTGTCAAAAATTACATATTCAAGATCTAATTCGATTGTTGAGCTTTAATATGGACATTATCTTTCAGGGGGTCTCAAAGAAAAAAGTCTTCAGTTGTTAGATTACAAGACATTGGAAGGAAACTCCGATCACTTTTTTAAGAAACAACACGATCATTGCATTGTTGAAAATAAATATCAATATCTTCTAACTTCAACCATAAAACATTACCAATCATAGTTTGGTGGCGCTGCAATGTATCAATCTTTGTTTTGATTATTAAAGTAGATATCGATGTGAAAATGGGCCTCGCTCGCTTTCAATCCGCACCATTCTGGTAATTGACCGGCTGGAGTTCTTGTATTTGCTTTGAAAGCGTAAAAAGCTACTGAGCTTTTTGCAAAATATGGCGTAATGTATACACGGAACACTTTATTCAACGAGCTTTCGATGAACCAAGGGTTTTGCCAACTCTATGGTCTACAGCAGCGATATTATCAGTTGTTGTTTGGTTGTTTGGCAAAACCTCAAAATTTTTATATTTAAATTTCAATTGCTGGCGGAAAAGGTCCTCCAAGAAGCGATGACTCAAAAGTGTTATAGTGTTTTGAACTTTTGACTGTACACTTGTCATGATGGTTAGTGCGTTGGACTATGCGGCTGCAACTCCGCAGGTTACTTACTTTTCTTCAGAATTCGAGATTCTTTTTAGGGAACTAAAACTGAGCTTGAAGGAAACCTTTTCATCTTGGCCGGTGATTTGAACGCAAAACATGAAGATTGGGGAAATCAACATAGTAATCCCAGAGGTAACCACCTTTTTAATTTGATGAATCTTTACAGCGTTGAATATGGCGTCGACCTGCTGACTACTAAAAAGCCATCGTATCCAAGAGGCGGCTCCTTTCTGGATCTTTTGCTGTACGATACAAGACTGACAGTTACAGACAAAGTGGGTAATCACCCTCGAAACTGCTTACAGACAGTCGAGTACGACACAGTGATCACTACGGACTGACTACTGTAATGCAGATTACGAACGAACGCTTGGAGTTGGAGGAATACGTTGCAACGTACTTTTACAATTACAGTAATATGCGCTGGCCTCGTTTCACTAACGCCTTAGCGAGAGAACTTCGTTCGACATAGCCCCACCAAATAACAGAAACCTTACAAATACAGAAATCGACCAACATTTACAAAAGATGGACGAAACAATAAAACTAACGATGGAACGGACAATCCCAAAGTATAAAGAACGGGACCAAATGGACGCCTACATAAACGCGATTATAAACGCACTACGTAGGCACAAGAGTGGCTTACTGACAATACTTAAACACTTATACAGACGACTTACAGACTGACACGACTTGGAGGTTAGGACACTGAAGTCGTCAATAGAAAACATCAATCTGTTGATTAAGGAGAACTACAGGTTATCAATTAACAAGTACTGGGATCGGAAGATTCGGTCAGTTCAGGAAAAAGAACGACAATGACCTTCCGTGTCTGAAACTCCAAAGAACTGAAGAGAACAGAGACGTATTTAGGACAGCGCAAATAGGTCCAGGAGAAGCCATCTTTGACGATGACTTTTATATAATTGAAGATCCGAAGGAAAAAGTGGAGGCGGTGGGAGCTGCTTTCCAGCAAGTGTACAAGGTGAATGTTAGCATTCGCCCCAACCACGACCTGGAAAACAGAGCCCGACTTAATCACTTTTACCTTCGAAATAATATGACACAATGGCGATCTGAGAACAAGCGGTTCCTTGGCAAATGCCATAATCGCCGAGCAAACGGGATCAAACCCTTGTTACTGACGAAGGTTGAGCTTCAGCTCATCTTCAATTCAATAAAAAACAAAAAGTCAGCAGGTGTCGATGGTATATCCAACGTTGTACTAAGACATTTACAGATGGAGGCAATTGACATTTACACCACACTCTTCAATAATGCACTGAATAATGCATATTATCCAGTGCATTGGAAGACCGCTGTGGTTCATCCTCTCCCGAAAAAGGGAAAGGACAACTCCAACCCGTCAAATCTTCGGTCGATAAGTCTTCTTCCGAGCATCAGCAAAGTTTTCGAAAAAATCATTAATAGGGCTCTGATTAAGTGGGCTGCGGACAACAAAATAATTCCGGATAAACAGTTCGGGTTCAAGGCGGGTCATGACACAATTCGTGCTGCGTCTAAACTCGTTTCTGATATCCAATGGAATAAAACAAAACAACAATGCACAGGTGCTGTCCTGGTTGATTTGGAAAAGGCCTTTGACACTGTATGGTTAGAGGGTCTTTACCTAAAACTGAGCAGGCTGGGCATAAGCAAGCCATTGTTGTATACACTTTATGATATGCTTAACGGTAGAAAGTTTGTTGTCAAAAGTGGCAATGTAACTTCTACCACAACATTCTTAATTAAAAATGGTCTTCAACAGGGAGCGGTGAATTCGCCGATTCTCTTCAGCATTTACACCAGCGATCTGATAGGTAGTCTTACAAAGGCAATTGCGTACGCCGACGATCTAATTGCATTCAGAACGGCTCGAAAGGTTGAGGTTATTATAATTCTCTTGCAGCGTGATTTCGACAAGATTCAGCGATATTGCGACGACTGGAAACTGAAAATAAATGTCCAGAAGTCAGAGAAAATTCTGTTCTGGACTACGTTGGCTAGGGCCACGAGGGATACGTGCAATAATTGGCGCAAGATGGTCATCGTTGATCTTCACGAGCAGTAATTAGCGAGCAAAAATGTAGTAAAGTACCTCGGTACCTATCTGGTTAGATAAATAAAATAAATAACTTAGGTGGCGCAACAATCCGTAGAAATCCAGGGCCTAGACAACCATTCCTGTGTGCGAGTAATTGCAGGAATGGAGGGGACCTACAGTTCATATGCCAAATCCAAATGGCTTATTTGAAAAAGCACTTTTCATGACAAGAATTACTCTTTAAAGAGTTGTCAATTCCTCGCAAGAGGCAGTATCTGTGAAAAAACTTTAGATGGCTCTGACCAGGGTCAGAGGAGCCTTCGCTCTGACGAAACGGCTGTTTTACAGCAGTCGGCTTGACCCCAGAGTGAATTGGTAATTTGCTACATGGCTCTCATACGGCCGATGATCGATTATGGTTGTCCTGAGTGGTTCAACGTTGCCCCTTCCCCGATGAAGAAGGATTCGGCTCGAATCAAGAGAATTGACAATTTCGTGATAAAACTCGTTTGAGGTCACATTGCAAGAGCTTTGTATGTCTTTGACCAACAATTTAATTTTCGGGGCGTTCTATCCGAACGAGGAGTATTTTGAAGGAGGCTTGAGCGGCTTCACGGCTTCATTCCACCAGAGGCATTCCTCTTTTTATATAGATGCGGTCTGATACAGGATAGATTAGCAGTTCCACGTCAGACAAAGAACCGTGGATAGGCGACTCCTATATAATCGGGACGTCTCATGGCCCAAGGCGGAGCAGAGATCCTTCGGTTCATTAGGGCTGTGTCCGAACAGGACCGAACTGATAGGGTGAAGAAGGAGAACCAGTTTTGGTGGCTTCAATCGGCACTTGATAGTAGGTAGTCATGATGGGTTTTAATCCTTGGCCGGCTTACATACTTGTTTTATAGTTTTAGGGTTTAGTTAAAAAAAGAAAAATAAATAAAAAAAAAATTAAAAAAAAAAAACATGAAAAAAGGAAAACAAAAAAAATTTAGATTTTCTGCTGTGTTTGTTTTAATTATAAGTAGTTTATAGGTAGAATAGGGAATTTAAGTTATTTTAAATTTTATTTTGAGGACCTAATTTTAAAAATTACTTTCCGGGGAATCTGATCTCTTTCACTCCTAAATTACTAAAGATTTGAATAATATTTGGATAAAATTGGCATTACGGGAAAACAACGCATTCCCAACCCTTATGAAATAAGTTGTCAAACATGTTATCATACACGTATATTAACGCAGGCTTCGCGCGCCACGTGCCTCAAGCCCTCAACGTTAGACGCAAACTGTGGCTCCCAGCAAGTTCCACAAATAATAATTTTAAACCTAAACTTTGCTATGCTCAACTTTTCATCGCCAAACACGAGCCATGTAGGTTAGGTACAACAAATAATTCACTGGGTCTGTCTTCTACTTCTGATAATTCTGTTTCGGCTGAGGCGCGGGGCGAGTGCGCGGGCGGGGGTCGCACGCAGTAGACGAGCCAGGTGGCGGCGGCGCGGCGGCAGTGCGGCGCGGGGGGAGGACATCACTGAGTGGGTCTACCCGAACGGGCACACACGTGAGGGCACACGCCGTTGTCGGACGCATGCAAATTACAGAGAAAACCTAAAAACATTTTATTTGTCGTGTAAATTTAATTGTTTCTTTAATACTTACTAATTTACTCGGTTCGTCACCTAACCTAACCTATGCCAATCACACTTAGTATGGCTTCATCCCATCTCGGCACAATTCAAACATACGTACAAAAAAGTACAGCTCAGGTTTTTTCATACTACTATCAAAAAAAAAAAACTATCTAATGCGGACGAAGTCGCGGGTAAAAGCTAGTTAAAAAATAAATAAAAATGAATTGAAGAAAAATAGATCTAGAGCCGAAAGGCATTACTAATAACAATAAGCATTATGGTTTATCTTAGAGTGTCCGTATGGGACCAGTAAGTTAGGTGTAAGTTATGTTAATTAGGCTAGTTTTATGAATTTTTGTCTAGTCTAAAAATCTGTAGGTCCCCTCCATTCTTGACAACATTACTCGCACACAGGAATGGTTGAGAGTTCTAAGTCAACAGGCCCTAGTTTTCAATGGACTGTTGCACCAACATAATTTATTTACTGCATTGGCTTCGCTGTAAGTTTTACTTGTCAGAAAATGACAACTGCACAAACAGCAGGCAATAAAAAATAAAACCTCTTATTGCAAGATCCTATATTTAAGTGGACCAAAGTTCTGATATTTTTAGGAACTTAATAGGTTTTTTTTGAGAATTTAATTTTAATATTTAATTAATTTAATTAATTCAAATAAATTCTTTAACAAAATTCTGGTACTAAACTTTATTTATTTAAATTAAATGCACCAAAAGCGCATATATTGTGAGTTAATGAAGAATCTATTTTTATGGAATCAAATATGAACCTAACTTTCTTAAGGACCAATGGGTCAAAGTTTCAAGAAATAAACGCAACTGTTAATATGTTCTTATACTTGTTTCAACTAAATAAAGAAGCTTTTATAGAATGGTATCTTTATTATTTCCAAGGAATAGGGTCACATTTAAACATGCTTCTGCATATTAAAACATAATAAACATGTCATTTCTGAACAACCTTCTTTTAAATTTCTTAGAATAGATTTTTGAATGAAGTTTTTAATTTTATTACTTACATATATCATAATAATCTTTAATTATCAAACAGTTACATGAATAAAAGGAGTTCCAAGCACTGATGTCGTTTTTGCTAGTATAGTAGTATTTTACTCCTTTCGAGAGTCAACTGCTACTATACTACCGACGACGACGACGGAAGAAAATTGTAGTGGATGCGCACACACCTTAAATAAGCATTCATACTTAAAGCTCAACGTTACAATGTTATCTAGCAAAATTTAAAGCTCAATGTTATCTAGCAAAATCTAAAGCTCAAATCTAAGAAAACGATATAGAAACACGGAATGCAGACATCTTGCATTTCCGCTTTTCTCTCGTCCATTTTGATTGTGTCTTTCACTCGAGTAGGTGCTAGGAATATAGCAGCTAAGAGAACGTCCATTTGTGCTGGTGCAACAAACAACTCCTACCTAAATTAAGTTATTAAATAAAGTTTTGTATATTTGCAAAAGTAAAAAGTTGGTTCTTTTATTGCAATTCCGATAGTTGCATTCGAGGAACAACAAAGTAATCCCCAAAATAAAACGCAAAAGAAATTTGTATTTGGTTTACAACAAAAACCAACATTTAAAATATAATGCCAAAACTTGCACATCTCTTATTGCATTTACCCACTTGTGTTCTATTTCCATTCCAAATGTTCTTTCCAGATTGCGATAGCGAAATATTTCAAATAAAAAACGCAAATAATGATTTAGGCGCCAATTATAGCTATCATTGGTTTTCATCATTAAAAACAAACATTGGAATTTTTTGACAGGTCGTTTATAGCTATCATTACAAATTTCTGTCATTGAAAAAAATTTCCTCATTGAAAACCACCGAAAAACTTTTACTGACAGAAATCTGTCATTGGAATTATGTGAAATTGGAACACAAATCAGTGGAACGATTTGTTTCACTTTTGAACTTAAAAGTATCAGCTGTTCAGGAAAATGATTTTCCGTCCGGAAAATAGATAAATACTTTTTTAGAGAAAAATAAATGCGTAAGTACACTTTTTTTTAAAAAAAAAATTCTTTGTGTGATTTCCGATCGATCAGTATATAATTTGTATTTCTAATCAAAGGGAAACACCGACAAATATCGATTCAAAAATTTTTCCGGATCGATTTCAATGATAGCTATAACTGGTCCCTTAATGCTTTCGCTGATTGAGGGGCCGGTTATAGCTATCAGTAAAATTCATCAGTAAAATTTGAAACAGGAGGAATCCGAAATGTTTTACTGATGAGCGTTTATAGCAATCACTAAATTTACGTCATTAAATTAAATATCACTTTGAGGCTTCGCGCCTCAGACAATTTTTTTAGGGGCCAGTTATAGCTATGATTAAAATCAATCCGAAAAAATGTTTGAATCGATATATGACGGTGTTTCCTTTGATTAGAAATGAAAATTATATACTGATCGATCGGAAATCACACAAAGAATTTTTTTTGAGGAAAAAAAGTGTAATAGATATAATTGGTTTTCATAATTGAAAACAAACATTGGAATTTTTTTGACAGGTCGTTTAAAGCTATCCTTAAAAATTTCTGTAATTGAAAACAATTTCCTGATTGAAAACCACCGATAAATTTTTACTGACAGATATCTGTCATTGGAACTGTGTAAAATTGGAATACAAATCAATGAAACGATTCGTTTCAGTTTTGAACATAAAAGTATCAGCTGTTCAGGAAAATAAATTCCGTCCGGAAAAAAATATAAATACGCAACTTAACTTTTTTCTTCAAAAAATTCTTTGTGTGATTTCTGATCGATCAGTTTATAATTTTCATTTTTTTAATCAAAGGAATACACCGTCAAATATCGATTCAAAAATTTGATAGGTCGATTTCAATGATAGCTATAACTGGCCCCTTAATGTTGGTAACTGAAAATATGAAACATTAAATTTACAATAATGAATTGAAAATGTACTCGTATTTATTTATAGGTTTAAGGCTTTATTTTTGTTGTTTTGTTCATTCAATTATTATGTTAGGGTGAACTTTCTTATGTATTTTATGTATTTATGAATGTATTTTATTTTTGCTGTTTTGTTCGATAAGTCAGATGGTAAGGATGAGCTTTTCTTATGTATTTTATTTATTTTTGAATATTCAAAAAAAAACTAAGAATTAAAATGATGAAATTAATTTCTTGTATGTTGATGTAAAATATTATTTTAATTGCCAATTTCTTATTTAATAAACAAAAAGTGATGAGTTTAAAACCTTTTTTATTTTTGTTAACTATATTATTTTAAAATATTGGCCTTCGAGCAGTGAAAGCAAAAATTTGCTACCACATTACATCCGTCTATTTGTCTGTTTTCGGAACATTAACCTTCGCAGTAGGTCAATTAACTTCGAATTTGGACATTAATATTTTCACCTTTTAATTTTTTTCATGGGCCAAGCATGTGTTAGTTGTTTTTTTTGTTTTACTTCTCAATTTAAGAAAATACTCCCCAAAATGGTAGAAAAATACTACTCTTGACATTTTTAAAACGACAGCACTGGTTCCAAGTAGAAATCATGTTCATTTCATACATTTAAACTACCTATGAATGTTTATCTTCTTCTAGGGCACGAAAATCAAAACGAAGAAGTAATAAAATTTCTTTGATGTTTCGTTGCGTAATAAATATAAAATTGAAAAACAATGTCAATTTTATTTTCCATGGATTTTACCTGGATTAATATTCGTTTTTATTTGATTCTGAACTCACTTTCTAATAAAAACAATATTCAAGGACATCAGATGAATTGAATCAAAGTATTGATTATCAAAAATATATGGAAATAAATGTACCCCAGCCCCAGATAAACTTAAGTTTCTTATGAATTAAATTAAATAAAATTCATTCGAATTTAGGAAAGAAGATTAAGACAAAGGAATACATTTCAAGAACCATAATATAACCATTTCTATCTTTAATAAGTCCTAGTAAAGCAATTTCAACCAATTTGTTGAAGTTTCAATCAAAAATCTTCGATTTATTTGTAAAGTGTAAAGATACAACTTTATATACATAAATAATCAATCCATTGTAATTTTGTTAAATTTTAGTGATGCATAATTGAAATTGATAATTTATTAAGCTCATCAGACATACCAAAGCCAAATTATGTATCCAATGAGACGCGTCGGCTTCTAATCCTTTTTCAATTAATTCTCAGGCTGTTTATAGCTTCATTGATTGAAAAATAAAGTAAATTGATTCTTAATTGCTTATTCACCATTAATTCCCGTTTAATATAAGTACAAAGTTAAAAAAAATCTATATATAGCCAACGAGGCACAATTACATGATGTTGAAAATGTTAAAAAGTCAATAAAGAAATCTTATATACATAGGTTGGATATTGTGAAAATGTTCAATAATCCAATTTACAGTTAAAATCAAGATTAAAATTTAATTAAAATGTATGAAGGTATCGGTAAAATCTGTATAAAAATGTATACTTGTCCACTGTTGATACCTTTACTTTAATTTAAGGATTTAAAAATGCAAAAGCTTACAAGGGGGATAATAATAGTAATAATTATAACAATAAAATTTTATCTTGATGGTGAGGATGATGAGGATTCTGCTGATGCTGCTCATGTCGGTGGTTTGTTTAAATCGTGCTCTTTTCAACTGTTTTTGGTTTAATTATTATAGTCTACCAGAACCATCAATTTGAAGGAATTTATGCTTGAACGTCTGAAAAACAGACTTTAAAATGTTTAATGTTTAATGTTTATTTTAATCCTATAATATTTTGTTGTAATTAAGGATCGCAGAGTAAATTTGCATAATTTATTTAGCATTAAAATAAGATGTTAAATACAGGATTAATTTTATTTGTTCAGTTTCAAGAATGAAGTAGAGCAGACTTAGTGATACATTTTTTTAAGTTTGGACTTTTTCGTCGAAAGTGAAAAACAATATCATATAAATGGTCACCTCGGGATGATTCGAGGTAATTTTTTAGCCGTAAATTGAATAATGTTGCTTTTGAATGTGTTTGGGAGTTATTCATTAACACGAAAATAGGAATTTGTTAAATTACATGATCTTAGTGTCCAATCGATATCACCAAAGCGTCAAATTATGCGACCATATAATTTCTCATACAATAAATACGTATAATTGGTTGCATTGGGCTTGTTGCTCTGACTACACATTACACAACGTCTAAACCAATTGGTTATCATTTGAACTTATCGCTACGAATTGACTTATTGTAGCCGTCAGTCCATTGGAATTGCTGACGAGATCCGAATAAAATGAGCTTATTATACCCTGCCGCTGAAGTTCCACATCCGAAGGACAAGCATGAAAATCTAGAATCGACAATTAAAAAAATATCATATATGTGAGGCAGCAATGGTAAGTTTTAAGTGTGGGAAGTATCCAAGACTTTTTTCTAATCTTATTATTTTACGCACAATTTTTGTACAGTTCTTAAACATAAACACTTTTATACTTTTTTGGAATATAAAATTGTTACGCTTTTTCAAACTTTTGATGTAGGTAGTCTTAGGCAATGCTTTTACATTTATTTTAAATTTTCTGAAATATAAAAACAATTGTTGCTAACTTTAAAAAAAAAGGCTGGGATGCGACAAACACTGATAACTTCCAATCCCGTGTTTTCATGTTTTTTTTAAAGTTGAATTATTCTAAAAGATTTAAAAAATTACCAAAAATATTTTGCATCATACTTACTTACTTAAGGTGGCGCTACAGTCCGGGTGGACCTGGGCCTCAACCAACATGCGTCTCCAGGCAGCTGGGTCCCTAGCTAGCTGTCTTCAGTTTCGCAGGCCAAGTTGGTTGAGGTCTTCACCCACCTGCGTGCGCCACCTGAGTTGCGGCCTTCCTCTACTGCGCCGTCCCTCGGGATTGGATTCGAAGACCTTTCGGGCTGGAGCGTTGATGTCCATTCGCTCTACATGACCTAGCCATCTAAGCTGTTGGACTTTAATTCTGTTAACTAGGTCACTGTCGCTGTACAGTCCGTACAGTTCGTCGTTATGTCTTCTCCTCCATTCTCTATCTATGCGTACGGGACCAAAAATCACCCGAAGAATTTTTCTCTCGGAGCATCCTAAGACGCTCTCATCTTTCTTTGATAGGGTCCAGGCCTCAGCGCCATAATCATAAATGAGAACCGGGATGATCAGTGTCTTATAGATGGTGATTTTAGGTGCTCGAGAGAGGACTTTACTACTCAATTGCCTTCTAAGTCCAAAGAATCAACGATTTGTAAGAGTTATTCTTCGTTTGATTTCAGCGCTGGTGTCGTTGTCTGTATTTATAGCGGTGCCTAGGTAGACAAAGCTCTCAACTACCTCAAATTTATAGCTGTCCATGGTGACGTTTTGTCCAAGACGTCGTTGTTCAATGTCTTTTTTCGATGACAGCATATACTTGGTCCTGCCCTCAATGACCACTAAACTCATCTTATTTGCTTCCGTCGCAATGCTCAAAACCGCTCCACTGACATCACGCTTTGATCTTCCAATTATGTCAATATCATCTGCGTATCCGAGTAATTGGATGGACCTTTGGAAGATTGTGCCTTTAGTGTTGACGGTTGAGTTTTGCACAATTCTTTCCAGAACGATGATGAAGAAGTCGCATGACAGTGCATCGCCTTGTCTAAAACCTTTTTTGACATCAAATGCATCGGTGAGATCTTTTCCGACCTTGATAGAGCAGCGTGCATTTTCCATAGTCATTCCACATAAACGGATAAGTTTGACAGGGATGCCAAAACTAGACATTGCTCTGTAGAGCTCTTCCCTATAGATGCTGTCATACGCGGCTTTAAAATCGATAAGGAGATAGTGTGGTGGCCGTGTGAAACCCAGCACTTCAGAGGCGGCATCTCTGATGGCTGCAAGGCAATGTTGCCACTGTTTTTCAATGCTTAATGCAGGCAGTATAGGACTCCTTAAGAGGTTATTAGAGACTCGATCGGAAAAGGATATAGCAGTCTCTTGCGATTGTAGCCGTCTAATGTCGCACTTCCTTGTACTTCCTTGTTTTGGCTTGGATCGGCAGATCTGTAGCCGTACCTTAGCTACAACTAGGTAGTGGTCCGAGTCAATGTTGGCCCCTCGGAATGTTCGGTTATCCTGTATACTGAAGAACTGTCGTGCGTCGATCACAATGTGGTCAATCTGTTTGACAGTGTATTGATCAGGAGGTTTCCATGTCCTCCTGTGGATATCAAGATGTGTGAACTGCGTACTAGCTACCAGAACGCCTCGCCCTGCAGTGAAATCGATCAGCCTGAATCCATTGTCGGAGGTGGTGTCGTGCAGGCCGTATCTCCCGATTGTACCACCAAAGATGTCTTCCCTTCCTAACTTGGCATTCAAATCTTCCAAAAAAATTTATAATCGCAGCTAGGGCACTGCTCATATGGTATACGCATATTTGGCTAATGTTGCCGAATTTAACCTTGATGCGAATGGTCATGAGGCGATCGTTGATGCAACTATAGCTCAAGAATTTTTGCCTAAGTCAATCTCCAATGACAAAGCCGTTCGTTTTCTCGGTAGCAGTCACCATAGTTCACACATTTCGTGAATGGCTGTGATAACTGCTTTACAGTAGTCTAGGGATTCCGCAAATTGTTCGGCTGCACGTGGTCTGTTAAGGGACCTAGCATTCCACGTACAGATCCGAAGTTCGTTGTCCTTATTTCGTTTGCTTGAGTTGTCAACAGTGAATCCGTCCGTATCCGAGGCTTGTTGGTGCTTCGCAACTAAGTTATTTTTTACGTGGGCAGGAAGTCACCCCGACGGCACAACCCCAACCTGGAGGGCCAGATCCTCAGTATAACTCCAAGGACGGGGAGCCGGATAAACCGCTCCTTATAGGCCTGGGCTCCGAATAAGTCCTAGAAGCCCTATAAGGTGTTCACTAAGTAGTTAAACCTTACTGGAACTGTAGACGCCACCGTTGATTCCATCTCGAGAATTCGTCCGCTGCCGTCTGGATAAGGAGAGGTGCCTTGGTGGAAACACCTCTCCCCCCCTCTCTCGTTTGCTGCCCAATCCCCAATCTCCAGTTGGAACCCAATCTCCAGTTGAGGTACTATGCACACTATGTTCACCACGGGGAGGCTTGTGTCCTCTTGAATGCACATGTCTACCATTTGAACATCATCATCATTATATTATATGTACGATTTTTTAACTTTTTATGATGTGCTAGTCACCTTAAAGTATCACATTCAAAATAATTAAAATTAAATGTTAAGACATTTTCTTAAGGAATTACGAACTTTGATCGTACTTAAACCTGTCCAAACAATCAATTAAAAATAAATACAAATTTGATTTTTTTTATGATTAGCGAACACTTAAAGTGTTTTATATGCCAAAGACACAGTGTAAGCATTAGAAAAAGGGGGAATGGTTGGATAGGATGTGTCGGTGTACATTGATTTTGAATTCCTGAACATTGCAATGATAGGCAAAGATAAAGCGTGGCAAGGCGTTCCACATTAGCGTATAGATGTTATAGATAAAATAGCTTCAAAGATACATTTAGACATTCACGCCTTAACAACTTTCCAAAAGAAGTTAATTTCAAGGTTTATATTTTTAATGATTGAAGATAAGGATCAAAGTATAAATTTTTCAAAGTAAACATTTTCTAATTTTTAAAAATGGCCAAAAAACAAGTCTGCTTTTGTGTCCAGGGATCAATTTGAATTTTTAAAATTTATACAAGAAATAAATAATGTTTAAATTGATTGAAGGATGTACTTGGTTTATATTTTTATAACAAGAAAGGAAAATCATCTAAAAATGTTATCATAGCAATTCTCAATTTTAATTTGAAATTTCCCCACAGCTTATGATAATATCTGTGCCATTTAATAAAACGTTTTATGGCTTTTTCAAGCACACACCCCCACCCCCTGTGTGTAGCCTTTTGCCCTTTTATAAGAATTTTATATCATCCAATTTAATTGTTTCATAGCTACCTACATACTCTTTCAACAAGAAATATTGTGTAAACGTGTATACCGATATGTATAACCTTTGTATATACGAAAAACCTTTATATTGTAAGAGAAACTTTCATTCAAAAAATAAACATTAGATGTAATTCACCATGGTCGGAATATTAATTTCTTATGAGAGACACAAAATGTATATAGAGACAGACCAATGATAAAAGCATATTATGCATAGTAATAATAGACGACTCGCCTATAGGGAAGCGTTCATGCTGAACATGCACAATTTTCCTGTGACCTTATAGCCACAAAGTGGTTAGTTACTATACGCTTTAAGTGCAGACACACAATTCGTCACAGAATCGCCTCTAGGGGAATGATAAAGCTTTTGTATCTTTTGATACAATATTTATGAAGATTTAGGTACCCGTATCTTTATGGGCTGGGGTATTTTAATGGGTTAGGAATGAGGATAGAAAGCATAATATGGGTATTAAAATTTTGCAATTGTCTGAGGATTAAATGTGTTTATTTTTAAAAATTACACTCCGTTAGAAAACATCAAATAAAATAGTATTCCTTAAGAAATGATCTTTTGGAGGTTGTAGACTAATCTAAAGTTATTCGTAAAAACAATTTGTTTTAGTCTAAAAGCCGGCAGCAAATTTTGGGATTGGAATGATAACCAAAGTTCCTTGAAGTGAATGTGTAGATATACGCACCATTATATCAAATTTAATTGTCTGGCAAGTTTTTTTTAGCCGCCTTCAGGTGTAAGCGTTCGAAAATGGTATTTTTTCCGATTTTGAGGTGGGAATAATTATCACATGATAATACATTAACAAAATTAGAAAAGTCCCCTGATTACAAAATGTGTGACCAAGACGTTTTGTTTGCCACCAGATCTAAAAAGTGGACAGCATAAAAAGATTCATCCTTTGAGATCGTCTAAGATGGACATTCAATTCAGGAGAAGTATTCTGATATAGGAAAAAAGTTGTTATGGTTTTATGTTGACAACTGCATTTGAAAAAGCTTCAAATGCGTCTGGCAAGAAGAAGGCTGAAAGTAAAACGTCTTAAACACACTTTTTTGTAATCAGGGGATTTTTTTCTGTTTTTTTTTTTTTTTTTTTTTTTTTTTTTGTACCTCAAAATGAGAAAAATTAGCATTTTCGAAGACCGGACGGTTGAATTGAAAATATATTTTTACGAATATCTACAAATTCACATCAAGAAATTTTGGTTATTACTCCCCTTCCACAATTTGCTACCGGCTCTATTTTTGTACTTCCAAATTTTAACGATAGCACTGGTCGACAAGGTTTTGTTCCTGGCAACCAATTTATACTTTTCCAATGGGTTTTGATGGCCTTAACTTTAAATATATTGCAAAATAAAAAAAGATTGTTGAAAACGGGTATTTTTGAAATTTGAGGATATTGTTAAAATCGAAGTTCAGATTCGCAATAAAAATTAACACCAAAACCTATGTCCCAAAACTATGAAAGCATTATATACATGTTCAAGGCATGCTCAAAACTTCTTATGGAAACAAATAAGGACTAATAAGTAATTTAGAATTTCCAAAAACTAAGTATGATTCTAAAATGATTAAAACTACATATATATAAACAATAAAGAATTTATTATTCAGGAATATGTTGTCCTTTAACTTAGCCTAAAAAAACGTTTTTGGTTGTCTTAAGCATTTTTAATTTCATATACGAAATTATTGTATAATGGGTCCGATTTGTCGAAGTTAAAATTTTGACATTTCTCGACGTTTAGAGTCGAAATAAAAGATTTTTAGAAAGATGTCTGTGCGTGCGTGTGTACGTACGTTTGTACGTCCGTAAGTCCAAACGTCCGTCCGTACGTCTGTACGTTCGCGAAGTTTTTTCGTTGTCCATAGCTCAAGAACCAGAAGAGATATCGACTTCAAATAAATTTTGTTATACAGATAATAAGGCCGAAAGATGCAGAAAGGTTTTTTTTTTTACTATAGCAATTTTAAAAAAAAGAAGTGAACATTTTGGTTAAACCTAAATATCTCATGAGCCAATGCCGCAAGAGACTTGAATTAATTTTTATATTATATATTGTAACGTGATGCAAAACAATTATGTTTTTGGAAAAAAATCCAATTAACAGTTCTTTTTTTAAATCAAAAAAAAACTGAAAAGAAAAATTTGTCACCTCGAAAATTTAACGTCTAAAATATGATTTCATCTCCAAAACAATTTTGTGCAACGAAGAATTATGTTCTTGACATCTGATAAAATTTTGAGAAAAATCTAATTGACAGTTTTTTTTATAAAAAATAAAAACCTAAAAAAAACCTTACTCAAAGTTGGTAAAAATTGAATTTCGACTCAAATATCTTTTCAAAAACTTGAGATTATGGCTTTAAACTTAGTTTTTCTTATAAGACATATTGTTTTCAACATTATGAAAAATGTTAAGAAAAATCAAATCGACAGTTTTTTTACTAAAAATAAAAACCTAAAAAAAAATTTATAAAAGTTGGTAAAAATTGATTTTCGACTCAAATATCTTTTGAAAACTTTGAGATATTGGCTTTAAACTACTTTTATCTTTCAAAAAATATTGTTGTCAATATTCAGTAAAATTTTGAAAAAATCTTATTGACAGTTTTTTTTACAAAAAATTAAAACCCTAAAAAAAATTTAACGAAAGTTGGTAAAAATAGATTTTCGGCTCAAATATCTTTTTAAAAATTTGAGATAATGGCTTCTAACTCATTTCAACTTATAAGAAATATTGTTTTCAACATTTGATAAAATTTTGAGAAAAATCGAATTGGCAGTTTTTTTTTACAAAAAATAAAAATCTAAAAAAAACAATACTAAAACTTCGTAAAAATTTACTTTCGACTCAAGTATCTTTTCAAAAATTACAAATATTGGCTTCAAACTTATTTTATTTCACAGAAAATATTGTTTTCGATATTCATATATCATTTGATATAAAAATCCAACAGTCCGTTTTTTCATAAAAAAATAAAATCTACAAAAAATAGTACGCAAATTTGGTAAAAATTGATACATATATACAAACTTTTAAGCAAGTCAAATCGACAGACGAGATGGGAAGTTATCAGTGTGGGTCGCATCCCAGCCTCTTTTTTTTATAGTAACTGACGTTTTATGTCAAGTCACACAGGAAGGCTAAAACGGAACGGATAAACAGTATCATATGTCCGTCTTCTGGCTCTAAGCTACCTACCAACCAATTTTCAGCCATATTGGTACAGCTGTTCTTGAGTTATAAATAGTTGTTTAACTAACACGACTTTCTTTTATATATACAGATTTCACATTTAGGTAATATCCTAATTTCATATTCTCATATCGATCAACATTATAATTCCAGAGAAAATGCTATTTTTGCATTTCAATTTCATATATACATGCATGTGTATGAAAATGACACCCTTTAATTTTTCCTTAAAAATATGTATTATAATCCTTTCCAGTTACATCACAGTTCACATTCAAACAGACAAAAACTCCAACAAGCACATTTTCATTATGAGGGTTACCTAATCGGGTAATCCTTTGGATAAATAATTGCATTTACTGAAATCCCTTTTTGCAAGGATTTTGTGTTTGTGAAAATTCTTGGCAAAGCCTTTTTTGAATTGTGTATGTGGCAATTTGACAAGACTTTTCTATTTTTATTGGCAGATGTGGATAATGTTTTTGGGTGCCATTTTTATGCAGATCTATTTTATATAATGTACCAATATGTTTTTTTCAAAAGTAAAAGTAAACGGAAGACAATTTTGTTATTTCATTATCACTTGAATTGATGGGAGTAGCTGTAGACAATTGGATTTATTTTAATCCTAATAATCCAAACATCTCACCCTTCACTTATATAAAGGTGTATGGGATATCTAAAATTCGGTATAATTTTTGTAACAAGGTTAATTGGTTTCAGTTCCAGCTATTAAGGACTATAGATACATATATGAGATTTTGGATTTTATGAAAGTTCAGGGTAATTGACATTTAGTTGCACCTTTTTTGAAAATGTAAATCTTTAATTGGATAAATGTTTATCCCAATTTTACAAAACGTTCAAAAACAAAATCTGATGATCCTTGTAAATATTTATAAGGTGTTGCTATAATATTAATGGTAGATTAGGAAAAAAACAAATTTTGAGTTCTAAATATCAAAAAACTGTGAAGGCGATTGAAAGTAAGTAAGAAAAAAATCCGGTTATCCAAAATAAGTTTATAGTGGCTTCAAGTAAGATGAAGAAATTTGGATGTATAATGAAGACGGATTACTACCAACTTAGTTTAGGGTTTTTAAATAAGCGCGGGTAGATGTTGTGTGTATGTGTCGTGGCGTTTGCTGTGTGGCACGTAGCACCGTCTTGCTGAAACCACAACTCGTCTAGGTCCATATGGTTCAATTTGAGCCATAAGAAATTAAGAAATTATGTAGCGTTCGCTGTTGACTTTCACCGCCTCACTAACGTCGCTTTCAAAAAAATACGGACCAATTACGCCGCCAGCCCGAAATCCACACCAAAAGGTAACTTTTTTACGATGCATTATCACCTGGTGAACCTCGAGTGGGTTGGTGTCGTCCCATATACGGCAATTTTGCTTCTTATACAGCCATTCCTCCAAAAATGCGCCTCGTCACAAAAGATGATTTTTCGGCCAATTGGGGTCTTCTTCCAAACTATTCGAAGCCCAGTCAGCTTACAAACGGCGTTGTCTATGGTCATGAACTTTGAGCTCCTGGGTCAGTCGGATCTTCTACGGGTGTAGGTCCAAGTCCCGACGCAAAATTCGCAAAGTTAAATTCTGCGAAAGGCCGAGTTGTTGTGCACGGCGAGGAATAGACTGCCTCGGGTTCTGCTGCACTCTTTCACATACCGCGGCGATATTCTCGGCCGATCTTGAGTTCCTTGAAGGTACGGGTGTTGGCTGATTGTTTACTAAACCACCAAACGTTGAAGAGTCGACTGTGAAGGGCCACCAAATCTACCGTAAAATGGGCGCAATGCGCGTAATGTTTACGTTAACACTAATTTGGTAATAAAGTTTTATCAAATGATTTGGCATAAATAACTGAATAATGAACAAAATATTTGACAGATGTCACCAAAATAAATTAGCTGCCAAGGGGAATACAAATCTACCCGCGCCAATTGAAAAACCCTTTATATGTATGAACATTCAATCAATGCGAAAAAATTTTAATGTTTTTTACTGCAGAAATTCAAAACTATTTACAGTACCTACTTAAATAAAAAAGTATGTAGACTGAAATAAATATTTTTGAAGAAGAAAACTTCCTTTATCACATTGAAGGTTTTAATATGGATCTACACATAGAAACGGTTCTGGGTTAGGTGGAATCGCGATGTACATATATACAAAAATATTAGCTATGAAAGAATCTCTTCGAAATCTTTGCACTATGACAGCCTATACATATAAAAATGGTAGATATATGGAGAATTAAAAACATTTATCTAATTTATAGATATGGTGATATAGCTAAATAAAAATAAATTTATTACTGAATTTGATGAAAATACTAGCAACAAATTGGATCTGGTTGTACTTGGTGGCATAAATATTGATACTTAAGATTTTAATATCACGATGCAAGTAAATTTCTTGATGTTATGTCTTCGAAGGGCCTAATAAATGTTATCAAAAAAAGTACTTAAATTAATATGATTACTGGTACAGGCACAGTACTTGATCCCATATTTGTTTCACTTTCGAAAAACTGCATAATGTTTGTAGTTATAGAAATTGCTTGATGTGTTCACTTTGCAACATTTTTCGGTACTACAACAGATGAACATTATAACCAAAAAAGACGCTGATAACTTCCCGTCTGTCGATTTGTCTTGCTTAAAAGCTTGTAGGTTTTCGTGTTGGGTTAAAAAAGTTTTTAGTTGAGTTATTCTTAAAAATTTCAAAATTACCAACAATATTTTTCATATAAAGAAAGTTTTATTAAACAGATTTTTAGTCGAAAACAAACTTTTACCAATTTTAGTAGCATTTCTTTAATTTTCAACTTCCCATAGGAAGTTATTGTATTGGGTCCCATTTATCAAATTAAAAATGTTGCCATTTCTCGACGTTTCAAGGCCCCTAGAGTCGAAATAAAATATTTTTAGAAAGATGTCTGTGCGTGCGTGTGTACGTACGTTCGTACGTCCGTATGTCCGTACGTTCCCGACGTTTTTTTCGTCGTCCATAGCTCAAGAACCAGTGAAGATATCGACTTCAAATAAAAATTTTGATATCCAGATAATAAAGCAGAAACATGCAGAAAGGGCTCTGAAGACAATTGCGTGGGTGGTTTTTTACCACAGCAATTTAAAAAAAAGGTGAACATTTTGGTTAAACTTAAATATCTCATGAACCAATGACGCTAGAGACTTGAATTAAATTTTATATTATATTGTAACGTGATACAAAACAAGTATATTTTTGGAAAAAAATCCAATTAACGGTTTTTTATAAATCAAAAAAACTGAAAAAAAAAAATTTGTCACCTCGAAAATTTTACGACTAAAAATATGATTTCATCTCAAAAACAATTTTGTGCAACGAAGAATAATGTTTTTGACAGCTGATAAAATTTTGAGAAAAATCTAATTGACAGTTTTTTTTATAAAAAATAAAAACCTAAAAAAACATTACTCAAAGTTGGTAAAAATTGAATTTAGACAATATCTTTTTTCAAAATTTGAGATTATGGCTTCCAACTTATTTTATTTTATGAGAAATATTGTTTTCGACATTCGAACAAATTTTGAGAAAAATCGAATTGACAGTTTACAAAAAATAAAAGCCTTAAACAAAAAATGAACAAAAGTTAGTAAAAATTGATTTTCGACTCAAATAACTTTTCAAAAATTTGAGACATTCGCCTTAAACTAATTTTATTTTTTAAAAATATTGTTTGCAACATTCAGTTACATTTTGAGAAAAATCGAATTGACAATTTTCTTACAAAAAATAAAAACCTATAAAAAATTAATAAAAATTGGTAAAAATAGATTTTCGACTCAATTATCTTTTTTAAAATTAAAAATATTGGCTTCAAACTAATTTTACTCACAGAAAATATAATTTTCGACATTCAGTAAATTTTTAATTAATATCCAACAGTCAGTTTTTTTTTCATAAAAAGAATAAAATCTTCACAAAATAAGACGCAAATTTGGTAAAAATGTATGTCCAGTTCTCGATATCTCGTGAAAAATAGAAGGTATTGACTTTAAATTCATTTCATTCATCCAATTTGTATTTTTTTATTTAAGAAATAAAAACTTTTAAGAAATGCTACTAAAATTGGTTTTCGACTAAAAATCTCGTTACCAAAAACTGACTTTGAAATCAAACTATTTCGTTATATGCAAAATATTATTGGTAGATAATTTTTAAATTTTTAAGAAGCAAAACACGAAACCCTACAAACTTATGAGCAAGACAAATCGACAGACGGGATGGGAAGTTATCAGTGTGGGTCGCATCCCAGCCTCTTTTTTTATTTTTTATATAAACAAATACAAATTGGATGAATGAGATTAATTGGACAGATTTCGAGAACCGAACATCATTAACATTTTTAAAAAATTTGCGTACTATTATTTGTATAGGTTTTATTTTTTATGAAAAACTGAGTATTATATTTTTATAAAAAAATTTATTGAGTATCGAAAACAATATTTTTTTGTGAAATAAAATAAGTTTGAAGCTAATATTTTTAATTTTTGAAAAGCTATTTGAGTCGAAAGTAAATTTTTACCAAGTTTTAGTATTGTTTTAAACTTCCATAGGAAGAATGGGTCCGATTTGTCGAATTAAAAATTTTGACATTTCTCGACGTTTCAAGGTCCCTAGAGTCGAAATAAAAGATTTTTAGAAAGATGTCTGTGCGTGCCTGTGTACGTACGTTCGTTGCACAAAATTGTTTTGGAGATAAAACCATTTTTTATTCGTAAGATTTTCGAGGTGACAAACACATTTTTTGTTTCAGTTTGTATAGTTTTTTTTTTTTATAAAAAGAACCGTTGATTGGTTTTTGATTTTTTTTTCCAAAAATTTACTTGTTTGTTATTACGTTACAATACATAATATAAAATTTAATTCAAGTCTCTAGCGTCATTGGTTCATGAGATATTTAGGTTCAACCAAAATGTTCACCTTTTTTTAAACTGTTATGGTAAAAAAACCACCCACGAAATTTTCTTGAGAGCCCTTTCTGCATCTTTCTGCCTTATTATCTGTATATCAAAATTTATTTGAATTCGATATCTTCACTGGTTCGTGAGCTATGGACGACGAAAAAAACGTCACACGCACGCACATAAATCTTTCCACAAATCTTTTATTTCGACTCTAGGGACCTTTAAACGTCGAGAAATGTCAAAATTTTAAATTCGAAAATCTTACCCATTACAATAACTTCCTATGGGAAGTTAATAAATCAGCAATTTTTCATAAAATTGAAAACTTGAAAAAACAACCTAAGAAGTGGACTTTGACTCATTTATCTTGAGAAAGAAAAATAGGCTTTGACTATGTATTTAAATTTCAGTTGGCGCATCAAATATTTAGAGGTGCCCCCAACATCATTAAGTTTGAAGAAATTCATCAATTTGGTCAAAAAATTAAGAAGTTCTTATAAACACTAAATGACATTTTCAGTGTTGGCCTCTTATTATAATATAAACAAAATATTGATTTTAAACTGTATGCATTAAATTGGGGGGGTAGTGTGGTGAGGGAGGTAATTTCACAACTCTCTTCAAACGTTGTTCGAACGCCATTCAGTCACCTCGCGAGCTTACTTTTTCTTTTGTTAAACGCTTTGATTTTTACACGAATTTAAAGAATAAACCTTCATGTAAGTATTATATTTTTAATTTTCTGTTCTAAGTTGAAGTATTAATATTGCAATACTTTAGCAAAGCATACATTTTTTTTTAAATGTCTCAAGTCAAAATCCGATTAACGATGACCTGTCCTGTGTTTGGTTTACCAAAAAAACTACCCGGCCCT
Organism: Eupeodes latifasciatus; assembly: GCA_920104205.1. NCBI lineage: Eukaryota > Metazoa > Arthropoda > Insecta > Diptera > Syrphidae > Eupeodes > Eupeodes latifasciatus. The sequence goes on from OV049924.1 coordinate 342,829,094, forward strand.
CAATTACCTACTTACAATGAAGTTATGAAAAATTATCTATTCATTAATAATATGAATTGAAGCCTGAAAAAACAACAAAAGAGCCAACAGTTCATGAAATATCCGAAAGATTGGCTCAGAAAATCTGGAAAACTGTTAGTCTCAAGCGAATATTTCACCTTATTCGCTCGTATCACGACAAATATAGGACGTTAATGAAACCTTATCAAGGCCGTCAAACAAACAAAAACTACCAAGAAAAAATTAATAAGTTCGTCACTGAGTCCCGTAAATTATTTGATATTTGAAGTTGCAAATGCCAACTTATAGCAAATTGTAACTGTTCAAAAGACAACCGTGTTCCCGAAGAAGAAATACATTTTTTACTCGATCAAAGATCAGTAAGAAAAATGATGATAGGGGGTGTGGATGTGATTGCAACTTCAAAAAATAAAAAAAAAAGAAGAAAAAAAAGTGTTGCGTAACAGAAAAACAGTTGACAAACCGTGTTGTTCTCGTTCTTTACGTGATGACTCGACAATCGAAAGCAATAGTTGCAGTGATAGCATAGCTTCTAATCTTTTCCCTGAAACACCAAAACAAAAAGCTGCACCGCCAAGAAAAAGAAAGAGATTACATTTACCATCATTAGCCCTTGCCTGCGATCGGATTGGAGTTTCTGACAGAGCCGGCGCGCTATTATAGCTTCGTCTGCGCTTAAAGATGTTGGCATTATTTCATCAGAAGATCCAAGTGGTGTCATTGATCGTTCAAAGTTGCGTCATGAAAGAACTAAAGTCAGATCGGCTTTACAAGATTCAGATCGCAAGAAAATCCTACGCGGTATATATTTTGATGGCAGAAAGGACAAAACATTGGTTAGAATCCAAAGGAATGGTAAATTTTATAGAAAAAGAGTAGTAGAAGATCATAATGTGATTTTATCGGAGCCTGAAAGTGACTATTTTGGGCATGTCATGTGTGAGTTGGAACTGCTAAAGGTATTACAGATTCTATATTAACTCACTTGAAATCCAAATCAGTGAAACTGAGTGAAATAGCTGCTGTTGGTTGCGATGGAACATTAGTGAATACAAGTTTTAAAGTAGGCATTGTTCGTTTGATGGAAGAAGAAATTAATAAACCATTACAGTGGTTTATATGCCAGCTGCATTGTAATGAATTACCACTGTGGCATCTGTTGTTACATTTGGATGGGAAAACTACAGGACCTAAATGTTTTTCAGGTGCTATTGGAACTCAATTACAAAAATGTGAGACCAATTCGCCGTCATTTCTACGCAGTTACCTGAATTTACAAAGAACGATTTGAGTATTGACCAAAAATATCTCTACAATATAATGACCGCTATCAGCACTGGTGTTTTTTCTTCCGACCCCTCCCTAAACCATTCTAGATGGCTTACAACAGCAACTCGAATTCTAAGGCTATACGCTACTAAAACGCATCCCGAGGAAAAGCTGCTAGTGATATTAGCCACGTACATAATGGGAGTCTATGGTCCAATGTGGTTTAAGATAAAATGCAATCCCTCCTGTATAAACGGAGCTAAGTGCTAAGCTACTGTGGCAAACCATTAGTATGAGTCGCTATTTGGACTTGAATTTGAGGAAAATCATTGACAAAGTAATCCAACAAAATGGATATTTCAGTCACCCAGAAAATATTCTTATTTCTATGCTCGAAGATGAAAATAAAATAATACGGGAGCTGGCATATAGAATAATTTTGAAGGCAAGGGCAGAAAATACTCAAGGAATTCGAAAGTTTAAAGGTAGACACTTTAATTTCAATGCTTTAAGTTATATTGATCTGATTATGTGACAAGAATGTGAAATAACTGAGCCTTCACTGACCTTAAATAACTGATGAAAACATAAAAGCTATGGTAAAGGATGGTCTTGGAACATGTCAGAACATTAAAGATTTCCCATGCCACACCCAAGCCGTAGAGCGCTGCATCAAGCTAGTGACGGAAGCTTCAAGTGCAGTTTTTGGGGGAAAAAAACGAGATGGTTTTATAAGGGCAAGACTGCTATCGCGCCAACAAATGCCTTCTTTTGATACAAAAAAAAACAATTGAATATTTAATTACAAATAATTTTTTTTAATAAAAACGTTCATATTCAAAATAAAAAAATAAATTGGGTGGCGCAACAGTCCGTTTGAGAACTAGGGCCTAGTGACTGACAACTCTCAACCATTCCTGTGTGCGAGTAATGTTGGCAGGAATGAAAGGGACCTACAGTTTCAAGCCGAATCCGAACGGCAAATTTGAGAAAGCCCTTTTCATGACAAGAATTACTCTTGGAGAATTTGTCAATTCCTCGCAAGAGGCAGTACCCGTAAAAAAACTTTAGGTGGCATAGGCAGGGATCGAACCCAAGACCTCTGGCATGACAGTGCAACGCACTAACCATCATGCCACGGGTACTCCGAAAAAAAAAAACGTTCATATTAATTTTTTTTAATTTAAGAAAAATGCATTTTCTTATTAATTTTCATCTCTGTTGGGGCACCTCAAAACATTAAGACAGGTAAACAATTTTTTGTACTTTTTATGAACTCACTGAAAGGCAACTTTTTATCGCTTTGCCATCGGAAAAAAAAATGTTCATACATTATCACTCCACCCTAACCCTACTTTTTTCATCTTTTAAAAAATGATGTTCTTAAAATATTGTAAAACTTTAAAAATCATCCAATTGACAGACGGACACGAATGGAAAATTATCAGTGTGGGCGCATTCCAGCCTCTTTTTTAATTAAAAATCGAACAAATAAAACACATTATTCTCTTTATGTGATATGTAAGAGTAATTCAATGTAATAAATTCTGTATTCACAAAAAATATAACGTTATTTGATAATTAATTCTTATTCACATTCCAAGTTACATTTTCTGGATTGAATGGCTTTGAAATGAAATTGAATAATTTTTTTTTAATTAAAAAATATTTTGAATGCTTAGACGCCAATCGCCAATATACTCAAAAAAAAAATATTCCACACTGTTTTTGTAATTAATTATTAACACATTCTTCAAGAAGTTACTAATTGGATACCAAAAAAGAACAACTTCCCCATTACTCTCTTGTTGGGGACGTTTTTCTTCTGTTACTAGTTACTATCAGTTACAATTCACCATCGTCCATCCTCATCATCATCACATCATCGTCGTCTACGTTGTTTTGGTAAAATCATTTTCATTTATTTTTTCTTTCGATTGCTATTAAAACGGAAAATTAACTAATTAAAAAGCACAACGCAATTATGCAATCTATATTAAAGTATTATTCTATAAGACTAAGGGCTAGTCACTCTGCCTTGAATAGCTAGGTCTAATACCTTATTTAATGCCTTCAAGAATCACAGAAAAAAATAAATTATTCAATCATCACGTTTCAGTCGTTTCGAAATCTGATTGTGGTCGAGGGTTGAAAGTTGAAAGGATGGGAGTGGGTGTGAACTTGAAAGAAAGAAATTAATTATTAATTGATTAAGTTCTATTTTAGATCTTTAATTTAGGTAAAAACATAGATTTTGCTTAAGTCTGAACTTGAATGATAAAAATAATAACGTCTTAACATATAATTTAGATTTATTTCTATTTTCGTAACTTTTATAATTGATTTTTATTTTGAAAAGAATATATGTTTAATTTTTCACAAAGCCGTAACCAATTAAAAAGATTCGTAATGTGTTTTCGGGATTTCTTTAAGTTGATAATTAAATTGTAATTTTCTTATTTATGGATTCAAGGGATCACGAAAGAAGTTTGAATTTGAATTAAAACAAAAACTTACAATTTTATTACAAAATATAAATATTTGATAAAAAAATAACGTCTTTCCTTTTCCATAAAATGCTTAAAACTAACTTTGATTGAGATTGATAAAATGTTTTAAAATCACTCCTGAAAAATGTCATTTGTTTAAGGGACTATATTGGTGATTATATCTCAGAGCTCTTGGGTCTGTTAAAGTTTGCATCGCATCGGTCTAATCTCAAGTCATGATATTTTGTTGAAGTTGAAGTGTAAAAGTCTCATAGATATGTAAAATTGTCTCTACGAAAATATTTTAAGACCAGCAAAGCGAGACCGATTGTTGATTTCGAACCGAAACATTATAATATTTTTGTTTTGTTTTTTAAAAGTTTAAATACAGCTCGTGAAGATCCAAAAGCTAATGAAATTACAGCTTAACCACCATCTGCATGGCTGATTTGAGAATCCCTCTCATTTAAATGACTTTTTGAGTTTTTATCAATTTCTCACAAGATTCAGTACCGTTGAAAAAAATTTTTACAGGTACCGTTTTCCATTAGAAAAAACCAAGTTTCACTTCGGAAAGGATATTATATAAAAATGGCGAAATATGGTTTTATGATGTCATGTCATTTGACTTAAGTTAAAACGTTAAATCTTTGACACAATTTGAATCTTATAGTGGAAAGAATAGATAGATAGCAACATTGGATAATCAATTTTCGAAGAATATCATATTTAGTGATGAGGCAGATTTTCACTTCAGTGGATTCGTCAATAAGAATTGACACATTTGGGCGGATAATTATCCAAGAGTGATTGTCGAAAAATCAATGCCAATTTAAATCAAAGAATGACTGTTTGTCGCGGTTTATGGGTTGGCGGCATCAGTCATTTACTGGGGAAGGTGTGAGATGATAACGAATTTTGTATAGCCCGAATTGGAAGATATGGATTTGAAAGATATGTGGTTTCAACAGGACGGTGTCTCTTGTCATACAGCTAACGAATCAATGGCTCTTTTGCGCTACAAATTTAATAACCGTGTTATCTAACGTGGTGGCGAAGTCAATTGGCCGCCAAGATCATGTGATTTGACATTGTTGGACTTCTTTTTTTGGGGTTATTTGAAAGGAAAGGTGTACGGTGCGTTGAAATGCAAGCAACAATTCAATATCTAAAGGAAGAAATGATTCAGAACAATAATACCGTAGAACCTCAATTATGCCTCAAATAAATAAATAAATTGGATGGCGCAACAGTCCGTTTGAGAACTAGGGCCTAGTGACTTACAACTCTCAACCATTCCTGTGTGCGAGTACTGTTGTCAGGGATGGAAGGGACCTACAGTTTTAAGCCGAATCCGAACGGCAAATTTGAGAAAGCACTTTTCATGACAAGAATTACTCTTGGAGAATTTGTCAATTCCTCGCAAGAGGCAGTACCCGTGAAAAAAACTTTAGATGGCATAGGCAGGGATCGAACCCAAGACCTCTTGCATGACAGTCCAACGCACTGACCATCATGCCACGGGTACTACCAATTATGCCTCTATATCATCGAAAATTTGAACCATCGGATGGAGGTGTGCCGCCTAAGTCGCGGCGGCAATTTGGCCGATATATTGATTTAAACATAATTGAACCATACCAATATTACCATAAGAAAAAGAAATGGCAATAATTTTAAAATTAATTTGTGTTTTATTCAATATCAACAACACCCTACAATTATCTCTACAAATAATATTTACATACAACTCAAGCTAATCTTATGAACAATCTCAAATGCTTCTTTCAGTTCGTTTATCACAAAAGAAAGTCAGAGGGAGCGGTACGATTGATCGCAAACTAAAATCTCTTATAACGAAATCTCGCATTTTTAAAAATTTCACGCAAAACAAAATTTCGCATTTTTAAAATCTTACATAAGAAAATCTCGCATTTTCAAAATCCCGCAAACCAAAATTTCGCATTTTTAAAAAAATCTCGCTTCTGCATAAAATTCTCGCTATAACAAAATATCGCATTGTAAAAGTCGAAAAATTCGATCGAATTCAATCCTTTTAATCCTTAATCCAGTTGATCTTGAACACTATGAACAATTGATATAGAAGTCTAATATGCATATAACAAACTTTTACCTTTTCTATCTTCTTCTCATAAATAAACAACAAAAAATAACAAAAACAAAACACAATAAATTCCCAAGAAAGTCATTTAATTGAAAAATAAATTACTTCAATAGTTAACAAACAAAAAGTAAAGATAATGAACATAATTCCATACAAAAACAATAATTTTAAGATAGCGAGAGGTTTTGAGCTATGCTTCGCAAGTAAATCTTTTTAGATGTAGCAAAATACTATTTTGTTTTTCTCGCTCTTAGAATCAACAGTTATGTTTTTTGTTGATAGGTATAATACAATGATTACAATTTAAAGCAGTAAACAAGTAGATTATGCATAGGTAATATCAGATAGACTTATAATCTCGCATTGAAATAAAATATTTATTAATTCGCGCGCGCGAATTAATAAATATTTTATTTCAATGCGTGATTTTAAATTGCGAGATTTTCGTTTGCGAGATTTTAATGTTGCGAGCTTTCGTTAAGCGAGATTTTGTAATTGCGAGATTTCGATATAAGAGATTTCATAATGCGAGATTTTACGATGCGAGATTTTAAAAACGAGATTTTAAAATGCGGTCAATCGAACCCAACCCAAGTCAGATGGGTATCTCCCTTTCTTGTCCGAATATTTTGCTAGGTCTATTCTTACCCTAATGCATTTCTCCATCAGGTATTAAAAACTAATTTTTTTAACTTAATATTGAGTTCACTCCGGGCCCTGATGGGACATTTCTGCCATTTTCCTATCTATCTTTTATCTTAAATTTAACATTTATCCTTATCTCAAGGAACATTTCTTAAGGTATGGAAAATAGAACACGTCTTTTATAACTCCAATTCACATGAAGAGACCAAAAGGAGAGGTGGTAAACCATCGACCAATAGCTAAACTTTGTCATATCCCAAAAATGTTTAAAGCATTCTATATGAACTCCTCAGCTTCCGTTGCAGATATCTAGCACATCACGGTTTCTCAAAAAAAAATTAGATCTTCCACCACAAATATTGAAGAGTTCGTTTCATTCACTTTAAGAGCATTAGAAAACGGGAATGAAGTCGATACGATCTTAACAGCAAAGTGTTTGACAAAATTTCTCTTAATCTTATTGCTTTCAAACTCTCCTCCTTCCGTTTTAAAACTCTATTCCTGAAATAGATTACCTCTTACCTTAAAAATCGAGTTAGTCTGATTAAGATCCTTGCTTACTTACTTAAGGTGGTGCTACATTCCGGGCGGACCTGGGCCTCAACCAACATGCGTCTCCAGGCAGCTCGGTCCCTAGCTAGCTAGCATCCTAAGACACTATCATCTTTCTTTGACAGGGTCCAGGACTCCAGGCCTCAGCGCCATAAATGAGAACCGGAATGATGAGTGTCTTATAGATGGTGATTTTAGGTGCTCGAGAGAGGACATTACTACTCAATTGCCTTCTAAGTCCAAAGAAGCAACGATTTGCAAGAGTTATTCTTCGTTTGATTTCAGCGCTGGTGTCATTGTCTGTATTAATAGCGAAGCCTAGGTAGACAAAGTCTTTAACCACTTCAAAGTTATAGCTGTCCATGGTGACGTTTTGTCCAAGACGTCGTCGTTCAATGTCCTTTTATGATGAGAGCATATACTTGGTCTTGCCCTAATTGACCACTAAACCCATCCTATCCGCTTCCGTCGCAATACTCAAAAACGCTCCACTGACATCACGCTTTAATCTTCCATTTATGTCAATATCATCTGCGTATCGGAGTAATTGGATGGACCTTTGTAACATTGTGCCTCTAGTGTTGACGGTTGAGTTTTGCACAATTCTTTCCAGACCGATGTTGAAGAAGTAGTATGACAGTGCATCGACTTGTTTAAAACGTTGACAAGATCTTATCCCACCTTAATAGGGAAGTGTGCATTCTTCATCTCCACAAACTGATAAGTTTGACAGGGATGCTTACACTAAACATTGCTCTGTAGAGCTCTTCCTTATAGATTCTGTCAAAAGATGGTGGTTGAGTGGATTTAGCTCCCTATACAGCGGAATTCGGTTCGTCATCGCCGTTATATAATTTGGAGCAGTGGTATTTCCATATTCTCAACATAGACTGTGGTTCTACTACGATGTTCCCCTGATCGTCCTTAGAGGCTTCGGTTCGTGGCTAGTGCCCTTGGAAGGTTTTCATTTCACCTTTTGGTAAAACATATGAACCTCATTCCCTTTTTTTCCTGGTGTTCCTTTCTCCTCTTCTGCTCCTAGAGCTCGTTTGCAGCTCTGGTCCTTCTGTGCAGCGCCGTTTCTTTGCTTAGCTGCGTGCGCTTGCTGGCTTTCGTCGTCAAACCAGGAGTTTCACTGTGGTGGCCGTGTGAAACCTAACACTTCAGAGACAGTATCTCTGATGGCTGCAAGGCAATGTTGCCACTGGTTTTCAATGCTTAATGCAGGTAGCATAGGACTTCTTAAGAGGTTATTAGAGACTCGATCAGAAAAGGACATGGCAGTCTCTTGCGATTGTAGCCGTCTAACGTCGAATCTTCTCACGGTGCTTCCTAGTTTTGGCTTGGATCGGGATATCCGTAGCCGTACCTTGGCTACAACGAGGTAGTGGATCAAGTCAATGTTGGCCCCTCGGAATGTTCTGACATCCTGTATACTGGAGAACTGTCGTGCGTCGATCGCAATGTGTTCAATCTGTTTGATAGTTGATTGATCAGGAGGTTTCCATGTCCCCCTGTGGATATCAAGAAGTGTGAACTGCGTACTAGCTACCAGAACGTCTCGCTCTGCAGTGAAATCGATCAGCCTGAATCCATTGTCGGAGGTGGTGTCGTGCAGGCCGTATCTCCCGATTGTACCACCAAAGATGTCTTCCCTTCCTAACTTGGCATTCAAATCTTCAAAAAAAAATTTATAATCGCAGCTAGGACACTGCTCATATGTATACGCATATTACGCTAATGTTGCCGAATTGATGCGAATGGTCATGAGGCGATCGTTGATGCAACTATAGCTCAAGAATTTTTGCTTAAGTCAATCTCCAATGACAAAGCCATTCGTTTTCTCGGTAGCAGTCACCATAGTACACACATTTCGTGAATGGCTGTGATAACTGCTTTACAGTAGTCTAGGGATTCCGGAAATTTTTCGGCACGTGGTCTGTTAAGGGACCTAACATTCCACGTACAGATCCGAAGTTCGTTGTCCGCTCCTTGCCTGGGCTCCTTATTTGTCGTGGAAGCCCTATAAGGTGTTCGATAAGTATAGTTCAATCTTGCTGGACCTGTAGACGTCACCGTGCGTTGATTTCATCTCGAGAATTCCTCCGTTGCCGTCTGGATAAAAAAGAGGTGCCTTAGAGGAAACACCTCTCCCTCCCTCTCTCGTTCGCTGTCTCAACAACTTTCCACTGGGGTTAGAACCCAATCTTCAGATGAGGTACTTGGCATCCGATGTTTACGGCGGCGGAGGAGTTGATAGACAGAGGTGGGTTTTGAGAAAAACCTTTGGATAGGTAAGGTTAGGTTGAACGGGCTGACGGTTGATGTTGTTACCATCACACTTAGATCAGTGTAGATCCATTGTGGTACCCCGAAGTGTTGAAACTTCCTGAAAAGATATAAAAACCTATGAATCATGTGGTTCGTTAAACCATTAGAGGTCTTGACAAAGTTTAGTAAGCTTTTGCCTGGCAGTTCTGATAGTTCCTCCAGTTCATTAAAGAAGAAGTTGCCTAGTGTGAAGGGATCGCACCAGCGATCACTTAATTAATTGCCTCAAACCCCAAAACAATTAATAGAACATTCAACCTGCTTCGATATTTAATATCCATATTCCCATCGCATTACATTTCATGATCAGCTATAGCAAAGCCAAAGCACAAACAATACAACATTCATATTTCCGTTGGCACACTCAGTGCATTGTGCATATAGCTATAAATAAATGCTAATATAGTTCAACTGGCACCTTCAGTGCACAAGCTATATAATATGACACCAAATATACAAAAACACTTTCAGTGATTGAAGAAAAACAAACATAATTAAGGGTCGCTGACTTATGGTAGTAAAATATGCATCATAAGCAAGCTAGCCCAAAACACTTGAAGTGAATGGTTATTATGCTGATGCTGCATTTTATGGGAATTCTTATTGAATATCGAAGTATTGTTGAATACCAATACAGGCATTATTTAATTGACAAATTTTGTATAAAAAGAGAAGAATAAAATTAAAAGACTCACTTCTTATTCTACATTCAAAGATTGTGTTTCACTTTATAAAGCAACTCGCTGGAGTCAAACCAATTTTTAATATAGTAATATAGACGCCCTAAAGAGCTACTCGCTTTTGGGTCAAGGTTTACAAGGCTACTCGCCGGACCACGTCTAAATTACTATAAGGAATAAAAAGTCAAATATATATATAGTCCAAGCATTTCTCCAGCTACAGACTTTGCATCCAAGCGTTATCCAGCTGCCAGACTTTGCAAGACTTTGCATGGCGATCTTGCCAGACTTTGCATGGCGATCTTGCCAGACTTTGCACTAGAGTTTTCTTCCTAGCAAGACAGAGTGAAGGACAGTGGCAGAGAAAATGAGCAGTGTCTTCATGCTCGTTTTCATCACCACAGCCTCTACAAAGGTCATCAGTATTGAGCCCCATCTTCTTCTTATGGTAGCCAAGTAGGTTGTGACCTGTAATGATGCCAATGAGGGATCTTAGGGAGGGCTTATTTAGAGTTAAGATCCATTCGGATCTTTTCTTATCGTATCTAGGCCATATCTTTCTGGTGTTGACACAGGTTTCTAGGAGATTCCATCTGTCATTGGATTTTTGAATGATGGTTTTACTGACGTTATGTTTCAGTTCACATAACGGTATCCCTATATGGTGGTCTATCCGAGAGGGTTCTAGTGTGGAGCCCTCCCTAGCAAGTTCATCCGCCTTTTCGTTGCCTGGTACATCACTGTGGCCAGGAACCCAGCAGAGTCTTACGTTATGCTGTGTGCCAAGAACCTTTAGATCTTCGCGACAGCAAGAGACAAGCTTTGACTTGATTTGGGTGGCAGAGATAGCTTTTATTGCTGCTTGGCTATCAATGAAAAAAGTGATGTCCGCGTGTGATATCGCCATCATGGATATATGTTTAACAGCGTTTTTCACTGCCAAGATCTCAGCTTGGAAGACGCTGCTATAGTCGGGGAGCCTGAATGCTTTGGCAAGGTTGAGGCTTTCAGAGTAAAAGCCTGCACCTACTCTATTATCCATTTTAGAGCCATCGGTGTAGATGGTAATGGTTGAGTCGTTGGTGTAGGGCTCACTATTTTCCCAATCTAGTCTATTGGGGAACCTAGTACTAAAGGATTTGTTGAAATCTAAGTAGGGGCTCATGTAATCTGTGCAGATATTTTTGTCTACGTATTTCGTAAGAATAGCTGCGTGGCCACTCTGGCTAGTTTGCCAGATGTTAGTTTGACTGAGCCTGAGGGCGCTGTATGCTGCTGATTCTTGAACGAATAGATCTATTGGGGGGAGATTGAGGATCGTTTCTAGACCTGCAGTTGGGGTCGTCCTCATCGCACCACTAGTACAGATAGAAGCCATTCTCTGTACTTTGGTAAGTGTTTTTTGATTCGTGGATTTCTCCAACGCTTTCCACCAAACCAAGCTGCCATAAGTTAGAATCGGTCTGACTATGGCAGTGTACATCCACATTACTATTTTGGGGTTCGGTCCCCAATTTCTACCCAGAATCTTGTTACATGAGTAGAGTGCGATTGTGGCCTTCTTATATCTTTCTTGGATATTTGGACCCCAATTGAGTTTTTTATCCAATATAACTCCGAGGTATCTAGCTCGGTCTGAGATTCTTAGTGTTGTATTATCTATTTTAGGTATTATAAACGGAGGGATCTTCCTCCTGTTTGTAAAAAGAACCAGTTCTGTTTTAAGGGGGTTTACATTAAGACCGCATTTCTTGGTCCAGTTGCTGACCTTTGATAATGCGTTTTGTAATTGTTCGCTAATAGTGGTAAGGTATTTACCCGTCGCCAAAAGCGCTAAGTCGTCAGCGTAGGCTACCACTACTATACCGTGGTTCCTAAGTTTTATTAGGATCTCGTTCATCACTAAGATCCATAATAATGGTGAGAGAATTCCCCCTTGCGTGGTTCCTCTAGATGCGTACATCTCTAAATGTGCGTTACCAAGCTCACTATGTATTAGTCTGTTTTTCAGCATACACATGATCCATTTGATATCTACTTCTTCTATGTGTTGATCATTTAGTGCTTTCTCGATTGCAATACTGGACGTTATTGAAGGCTCCTTCAATGTCCAGGAATGAAGCAAGAGTGTATTCCTTAACGTCAAGTGATTTTTCTATAGTTCTAACTACGCAGTGTAGTGCCGTTTCTACACTTCTACCTTTTGTGTAGGCGTGTTGAAAGAGTGATATGGTTTCCGGTTTTAAATTACCGCGGATGTATATGTCGATAAGTCTTTCTAGTGTTTTAAGTACAAAAGACGTAAGACTAATAGGTCTGAAGTCCTTAGGTTCAGTATGGCTGGGTTTGCCGGCTTTTGGTATAAAAACGACTTTTACCTCACGCCATGTCTTGGGAATGTACCCCCATTTAATGCTACTTTGAAAGATGTTTATCAGGTGTGGGGTGATAAACTCAGTGCTCTTTTGCAGCATCATTGGGAAAATTCCGTCTCGGCCTGGAGATTTATAAGGGGAGAAAGAGTTAATAGCCCAGTTTAGCTTTTCTTCCGTTATAACATCCGTAGGTATTTCATAATCGAAGATTGAAGAGTAATCTGGTTCGCGTTCAGGGCTAGGTTTACTACCTGGGAAGTGAGTTTCAACTAGGAGTTCTAGACTTTCGCGACCTGATTCAGTCCAGTCATTGTCGGGTTTCCTTAGAGAACCAACAGAAGTGGAGGTTTTCGAAAGGATTTTCCTGAGTCTAGCTGACTCGTTGGTACACTCGATATTACTGCAGAAATTTTTCCACGAGCTCCGTTTGGCTCGTTGGGTTTCTGTTTTGAATTTTCTTTGACTAGTCTTATAACAGTCCCAGTCACTTTCGAGTCTAGTTCTTTTTGCAGCATTGAAAAGTTTTCTTGTTTCTTTTCTAATGTTGGTTAGTTCTGTTGTCCACCAGGGGGGTTTACTGTTTTTTTTCACAGTTGTTTTGATTGGGCAACTGGTTTCAAACGCCTTACATAGAGTCTCAGTGAGATTCTCTGTTGCCTTCTCTAGACTGTCTGGTCCCAGAATGGCGCTGGTGTTAACGTGCTTGATGTTATTTCTAATTTCCCTATTGAAGATAACCCAGTCTGTACACCTGTTATTTCTAAAGGGTTTGTGCTGTCTATCAACTTTAGGGATTTTAAATTCTATGAGACGATGGTCAGAAAAGGAAGGTTCTTCTAAAACCCTCCAATGGTCAATTTGACAGGAGTCAGAATTATTTGAGAGGGTATTGTCTAGCACCTCTTTCCGATTTTTTGTGACAAAGGTGGGTGTATTACCTCGGTTAGCCACACGTAGATTGTTATCTATGATAAATTGAAAGAGGGATTCACCTCTAGTATTTGTATCGGTGCTCCCCCATTGTACATGATGTGCATTGGAGTCGCACCCAAGTATAATATTGAAATTTTTCTTACTTGCGAATTTTACTATTTGGTTTGTTATATCCGCTGGTGGTCCTTCAACTCCATCATAGGGCATATAATTGGAGGTTAATATGAGTGATGGGTGCTCCTTGCGTTCTAAAATGACCGCGGTCTGGTCGATGTTGCTGTAAGAAGTTAGAAGAAAGAGATTAAACTGTTTTCTAGCTAATATACAGGTTCTGGGATTACTATTTTGGCTGTCAAGGTTTGACTTATACAGCATGAGGTCTTTGGAGTGCAGGCCCTTGATCATGCCACCTACTATCCAGGGTTCTTGGATCAGGGCCATGTCGTATTGTCTACTCTGCATGAGGTAGACCAGGTTGGCGCTGGCGGCTTTACTATGTTGAAGATTGATTTGTAAGATTTTCAATTCCATATACATAATAATAAAGATTTTTCCCCGCCTTACTAACCTGTTTTCTTTTGTTGGGTATCAATCTAAGTTTACATCTGGTGATCCCGACGGGCACTTTGAAATCCACTTTCCTCAGTAGTGGTATAGATTTATGGACCAGTCTAACCGTTACCTCGGTGCCTTCCTTGGTTTTTTCGCATTTGACGACTTCCCATTCCTGGCTTAGGAGATCTCTGTTGAGTGATGTTATATACCTCTCCAGGCGATCATTGGGAAGTGTGGGGGCCTTTGACCAAAAGTGTGCCTATTGGTCTGGAGATGTTTTTGATCTCCTTCACATCAATAAGGCGAAGATCCGCATTTTGCCATGGTGCAGAGGTGCTACTTGTGAAATCCTGAAGCCACTTGAGTGTGGCGTCATTTTCACAGTTCATTACCTTGAACCCATGGACCTGTGGATGCTTGTGTCCTATTGAATACACATGTCTACTATTTGAAAATTTAGATCCACACGTTAAAATTCTCTTCAAGCCAATTCTGGTGTCCTTCAAGGTAGTCATTAAGCCGCTCTCCTTCTTATCCTTACAAATAATGACAAAAAACATTGTCAAATATCCCTTTAAGCTGATAATACGAAATTTTTTAAAATCATTGCAGCTCATGAAGACATATTTCTTCTCCTGTTCTAAAAATTACTCAGCCAGACAATGACCTTTCCCTATAAACGCATTAAAACATCTCCCCGTCATTACTATCTTCATAATCATAATCATCAAATACATTAGTAGAAAACATAAGGTTTTTCTTTTCGGCCTTTTATTCGTCTTAGGTTTGGTCTACATATCAAGATATATATGTACAGTACATATAAAGAATAAAAAGGATCCAGCGAAAAGATTTCTTCGTTTTGCACTTCAATACCTTTCTTGGGAAAATCATTTGATTATACCCGCTATTCGCGACCACCTCCATCTTTTAAACCTTAACTCATTACAGGAACGTAGAGAAATTGCTGACATACTCTTCTTACATCGGCTTCTATCTGGTACAGCTAACTGCTCCTCTTTCTCTATAACTCGATTTCTTTTAACACTTACATCCGTAACCTGACAAATCTAGGCCTCTTCTATTAACCAAATGACTACACCTCCTAATGGTCTTAACAAACTTCTGACTCGTATGCTTCGGTTGTTCAATTCGAATCCGAATTCGTTTGATTTCAACATCAGAACCTGTAACCTCAAACTCCTTTTGATCCACCCCCACCCCCACTCACAGTTATATGTTTACATTTAAATTAGTTTTTAAATTGTATTTAAATAAAGGGAAATAAATCAGACTTAAGCCCCAACTAAAATTAAACTACCTAAAGTTATGTACATTTTGTATCTTAAGACTGTACAAACAAATTTGTAACTCTACCTTATTTCGATATCAACACTAATACATTCATTTAGTTTAGGATATTATAATAATAAATACCACAAACATTATAATTTTCCCTTACCTTACAAATAATTTTTTATATAATGGCTTTTGTCACATAAAGGATATTTTTGTTTAGTTTCCTGGCAGACCACAAATGTATAACTATATTTTGATGTAATCAAAAGTACAAAACCGTGAAACTTTCAGTTATTGTGTCATGAATATTTTTTGTCATTAAAAGTTGGACGTGATGAAGAACTACTAAACTAATTTAACCCCTCACGTTTATGCATTCTTGATGATGAAATGTAATTTTCTTCAATTATTTTATAAATGTATATGAAGTTAGCAAAAGTTGATGCACCTCTATGGGAAACAAGGGCGGATGCAGACTTTTGATCAGAGGGGGGGGGGGGTGTCACACACATAGATGAGTTTTTACTCACCGCTTAAAAGTGTTCTTTAATGTTTTGTAAAGGATGCTAACAAAATTTAATAATTCCTAAAATCACAACTTTAGTTATCAAATTATTTAGAACACTGTTGTCCAGCAAGGTATGATCTCACTATTTAATTTGGATGACTCATATGAAAGCATTCCAAGATTCCAACAGTTTTCTAAATATTATGCCATATTTAAGAGCTAAAACACAATAGTTTAGAGGGTTTTTGGTGCATTTCGCGCAGAAATCTAGGAAATTGTTTTGAAACGTTGCTTTTTTCCAAAAACAAAATACACTTTTCTTGTTTTCATTTCTATTAATGCGAAGAACGCTGCAAAAATTAAAAAATCCGGAAAATGAGAGAGGATCTGTAAAAATGTAAAAATGTCGGGCTTTTTTTGACGTAGTTTTTTCGAACTCAATTTCCGGGAGTCTCTTATTTTGATCTTATAAAGGCGTCAACAAAATTTAAAAATTGTAGAGACAAAAAGGTTTGAACTTGATAATTTCTTCCAAAAAGTCTGTTTAAAAATATTTCCTATATTTTAAGATTTAAAAATGTACCTGCAAAATAAGTTTTTCTCAAAAATTTAAATGCCATTTTATTTGTCAAAATATCTAGATTAACCTATTTTTTTTTTGAAAATCATTTTAAATTTTGTCTTACAAATATTTTTGGTATAAGCATCATTAAGCACTAAATAAAGAGCTTATAAATATGTACATATACTATACATATGTACATATATGAACATTTTACATTTAAATTTCGTCAAAAAATGGTGTCCACTTTCAGAGATATCAAGTTTTGTAAACAAAAATAAATACATTTGTGATCATAAAAAATCATCATCAATTTGATCATTGACAAGAGCTTGCACGAAAGAGAAGAATTTTGAAATCGGTCCATTAGTTCTTGAGAAAACTTAAAAACAAAATAAAGGTTTGAGGGGTACCCTTCTGGAGCAATACAAAAATATGTTTTTCTTGTAGAAAGAAGCCAAATTAAGAACACAAACTTTAGAAAAAGTTTTAGAAAAATCACATGTTTGAACTAAAAAATTTTTGTGGGGACTGCTGTTATTTTTCGTATTAATAAAATAAAAAAAACGCCTTACACTAATCGGCTGAAAATATTAATTTCAATCAACACAATTTTTTGGACTGTATAGGGTCCAGGAAAGACAGATAGACGGAAGGAATCGGGGTACCCACTTTTTTCGACTTCTCTACTGTCGTAATGTCATATTTGATTAAAAGCTCTAGTTTGAAATTGTTTACTAATGCAAAACTTGCTCTAAAGCTAGTTCCTATATGTAGCAGTAAAAATCACTTCAATAATCACTATTTATGTGTGTCAAAAAAATTTAATAATAAAATTGAAGGCTAGTTTAAGGAATTTAAAGGCAACGTAATATAAAATTGATGATCTCTTATTCAAGGTTTCTTCTTAAGAACCTTTTTCTTAGAAACAATTTTTATGAAAATAATTTAAAGCATGACTAATTTTTTTTTCAAATTCTTAATTGAGTAAAAACAAAAGTTTTAGTTGTTTTTGAACACAAACCACTTTTTGGTGAATGTCGTTAAATTACTAATAAATCTTTAGATGAAATCTTTACTTATACAACTTAACTGTATAAGCTTTTTGGCTCATATGACCCCCCCTGGATAGTCAATTGGTCAAAAGTTGATGAATTTGTGCTGTGTTTTTGGAATAGGGCTGAATATCCGATTCATATTATGTTCTTGGTCCAATCTTCAGTCAAAAGTAGTACTTTTAGCAACAAAGTTTAAGGAAGTAAAATACAAATGTTGTTTTCATATACAAAAAACAAATAATTCATAATAATTCAATTCATATCCATTAACGCAATACGATTAGGTTTGAAATGAAGGGAATCCCTACGAAAAATCAAACAAATTATCTCCCAGGGGGGGGGTAGGTGGGTATGCTCATGACCCCTACGACAACAAAAATAAAATATAAAAACTTATGATGTCTATGGATTGTCTTGTTCTAGCCATTTATAGGTTCTTATAAAGCCTAATAGGCGGTTTTCTGAAATGGCTAAGAGTTTGTTTCTAGTGTGGCATAATGCTGGGCAGTGCATTAGAAGTGGTCTCTATCTTCCTATTCTTCCTCGTCATTTCAACATTTGCATATGTCATAGGGGGTCGGTTTTCTATTTATGCGGTAACCCAACAGTTTGTGACCTGTTAATATGCTCACAAGGAATGCTAGAGATTTTTTGTCTAGATGCATAATCGAACGGGTTCTGTTTTCGTCAAATTTGGCCCATAGTTTCCTGGCTAGAGCACAGGTTTCGAGGCATTCCTATCTTTCATTGTTTTTTTTTTTTTGAATTATCTTGTTGCCAAAGATCTGTTTAAGTACACAGGCTGGGGTGTCAATACGTGAGTGTATATGAGATTGTTCCAGATTTGTCCCTTGCCTCGCCAGCTCATCAGCTCTCTCGTTTCCAGGTTGTGACCTGGTACGCAGAAGAATCTAATCGATCGGATTTATTGCTGCTTGGCTTTCAATAAAAATGGTGACATCAGCTCGTGGTTTACGTTTGTCACTGCCAGTACTTCGGCTTGGAAGACACTACTTTAATCGAGGAGTCTGAGAGAGTTTTCCGTTTTCGAGCTATCAGTACTTAGTATATGCATATGGATATTGTAGACTCACTTATGTATGGGACATTGCTTACCCATTCGTTCCTATCAGGGAAAATCGTACTAAAGGGTTTGTTGAAATTACAGTAATGTCAATTACTTCCTTTCGGTTCTTTGTAGCAAAAGTGAGTGTGTTCCCTCTATTTGGTATTAGATTGTTTTCCAAAATACATATATTCAAAAAGAGACTCACATCTGTTATTGATATCAGTGCTTCCTTACTGAGCGTTGGCGTCGCTCCGCAAGACCAAATCCAGTCTGTTCTTTCCAGCGTAGGTTACCAACCTATTGCTGGTAAGGTCTGCTGGTGGTCCTTCCATTCCATCATGGGGCATATAAACTGATCCCATGATCTCGTTCCAGTGTTACTACGGTCAGGTCCAAGTTACTAAGAGCTATTAAAAGAAAGAGATTAAACTGCTTCCTACCTAATAAACATGTTCTAAAATTATTGTCTAATCACCTATGTCTGCTTTATACAAACTGATAATAAGTTAGACCAAATTGGCGCTGGCGTCGTTGTAACTGTGTTGAAGATTAACTTGTAACAATTTAATATTCATCATCAGATTAACTAATGACCTCACTAATTATTACCTTCTTGGGCCTGCCAACAGTCTTATGGTTGCATAGTGTTATTCCGACGCGCACCTTAAAATCTATCTTACGGAGAACAGGTATCGATTTCACCTTCCTCCGTGTTCTACGTTCCGATCACTTCTCTTGGCTGAGAAGATCGTCGTTGAAATGTATCTTTCTAGCTTGTTTTGTGGCAAGGTGGGCCCCTTGATAAGGAATTTTCCTACCAACCGATTAAGGTTCTTTATCTCCTTTATGTCCATAAGACGGAATCATCCAAGGTGTCACAGTTCTTCGGATGAACTCTCGGAGCCACTGAAGGGTACTGTCATCCCCGAAAATCATAGTTTTGAATACGTGGACGACGAGTCGTGAGGTTGCCTAAGAGCCACGAAGGCCTAACCTGGGCTATTGCCACGTTGACTTCTTCCAGGATTCTTAGCTTCAGCAGTTGCAATTGGTCATCCGTCAGCCTTCGAGTGAGTTTTTCAAAGTCGACAGTGGCAACTTGATGATATTCCTACCTTAGGGATGATTTTAATCTTTTACTAATGGGCTATTAGGCGACGACGTGCTTGTGTTTCTCGCTCTTTTCGAGGAGCTCGTCGTCGGTGTCAAAAACATCATTCCTTGTAGTATGAACTTATTTTGAAGCTTATCAACTCTTGGGTCCCATCCTCGCCTCTTTTTTAATTAATTCAGTTCCCTTGAATCAATTAAAATATTTTTACAATTTTAAGGATAATAATGGGTTTCATCATAGTTTCCCCCGTGTAACGGATATTTTGTAGATGTGACGACCCTGACTGAGTTAGCACATGACTCGTGAACTTGAAGTGTCCGTAAATTTCCACGAACCATAAAATAACTTTTGAAAAAGAACACTTGTTGAAATTTAAACTGCATTTACACAACAATATAAATGTTTTTTTTGAAATGCAGAATAATTATATTTGCGAAAGTTTGATGGTTAAGATGAAACCCTTAATAAAATTTAAATTCCAGAAAAAAATTTAAATTCCCATTACGCCGACACAAAATTAAATAGAACTTAAATTTAAAACTTAATGTTGGTTTTCGTGCTACTTGAGTGCTATGCTAACGTTTTCACAAGGAACTGAACTGAGTACCAGGATATGACTTCTCTTATTACATATACTCAAGAAGTTTCTGCGCATCTGAAAAATAATATTCAAACAAACAAACTTCTCTATTGTGTAAATTAATTGCAGAGTAATTAAAAATGTCGGTAAAAAATCTTTCCAATGAACTACAACTTTTAAATGAAGATGGATAGGTAAAGGTATTTTCGGAATACCCTATATATGTAGCTGTCTCAAATGGATGCGTATATTTTTCGAAATAAAACAAAATCGACGATTCCCTATAAAAAAATATATAATTTCCTTTGAAATTATTGAATAATATTCACGTGAACATATTGAAAAAATAATATAAATTACATTTCAGAGCTGCTTATAAAATAAAGAACATTAAAGGAGGTTTCCAAAAAATATATAAATTTTGGTATTCAAAAAACGAGCATTTTTTAAGAGGAATCAATTAAAGTTTCATTAGAGCATACAAGTGGATCCTATTTTTTCCGAAATATATCACCACTTCGAGATATAACGAGGTCAGGAATTTCAGCGCCATTAAACCACTAAGGTGAAATCACTGAAATTTTTAAACATTATATTATCTCTCATTAAAGATGATTCTTCGATGAAAACCCGAATGAGGTTGATACCTTTAAAGGACATATTTAACGAAGATACGACATTGCTGGTGATCAACTGGCTTGGGAACTTTGAAAACCTTATTTACTTACGAACTTAAAGTGGCGATACAGTCCTGTATGAGCTAGGACCTCATCCAACAAACCTCTCCATGTGGATCGGTAAATAGCTAGATGTCTCCAGTTGCACACTCCAAGTTGGGTGAGGTCAGTTTTCACTTGTGAGCGCCACCTGATCCACGGACTTCCTCTACTGCCCTGTCCTGTGGGCGTGAATTCGAAGAATTTCCCAGCCGAAGCATTGGTTTCCATGGTTTCTACATGACCCAGATATCTCAGTCGTTGGACTTTTATTCATCTGGCTAAGTCTACGTCGCTGTACAGCTCATCGTACCATTTGCTCCTCCACTCACTTTCTATTTATACGGGACCGTAGATCACGCGAAAAACTTTCATCCGCTTTTGTCAAAGTCCATGCTTTTGAACCGTATAGCAGGACGGTTGTGATGAGGAACTTATATAGCGGCACTTTGGCCGCTCGAGAGAGGGCTTTAATACTCAATATTGCTTTCTTAGCCCAAAGAAACAGCTATTAGCTAGAGTAATTTTTCGTTTGATAGCAGCGCTGGTTTTGTTTTCTGTGTTAATAGGGGAACCGAGGTAGACAAAGTCCTTATAACTACCTAAAAGTTACGTCTGTCAATGGTGAAGTTTTGACTGGGACGTCGTTGGTGTTGTAGGTCGTATCTTGATGACAGGATGAACTTTGTTTTGCATTCATTAACCGCTAAGCGCATTTTTGCCGTCTCTGCCTCAATGCTCATAAAAGCCCAATTGACATCATGTGGAGTTCTTCCAATTATGTCAATGTCATGCCAGTAGTTGGACATAGTTTTGAAAGATAGTGCATTTAGTGTTGACGTGGGAGCTCTTTACTATTCTTTCAAGAGATATGTTAAAGAAATCGCATGACAGCGCATCACCTTGTCCAAAACTTGACATATGTGGGTTAGACTTGGGACTTAGTCTAAGTTGGGAAGACGGGGTTGTTGGCTTTCATTGTCTTTATTAAATGGATCATCCTGCCTGACAGCTTTGGTTTGACGCCGCCATTATACAGTCAACAGAAGTGCTCCTTCCATGTTCTCAGCATTGACTGCGGTTCTACTTTAATTTTCCCACTTTTGTCTTTGTAGCCTTCGGTTCGAGGTTTATGTACTTGTGAATTTCGTTTCACTCTTGCAGCGCCGATTTGCATGTCTGTTGCTTGGCTACATTTGCCGGCCGACATTCCTCATCACACCAGGGATTTCTTGTTGGTGGCTGCTTGAAACCCAGGACGTAGGAAGGAGGCTTCTCTGATTGCATCTTGGTAATGTTGCCACTGGTTCTCAATACTTTGTATTGATAGCAGAGTACTTTGAAAGTGGTTACTTATGACTCGGTGTCGGTCGGAGAAGGATTTGGTGATCACCCTGTTTTACCTTGGGTCTGGAAGCCAGAAGTGCTACCTTGGCTGCAATGGGGTAGTTGCCTGAGTCGCTGATAGCTCCTTGGAAAGTTTGCACATCCGTGATGGATTTATCTGGAAGACTCCAAGTTAATGTGTGTATGTTGGGGTGTGGAAAACGCCTAAACATACACGTCATGGCTACCATGACTTTTTTTTTAATCCGTTTTCGGAAATGTTGTTGTGTAGGCTGTTTTTCCAGTTGATTCCACCAAGGATGTCTTAGCTTGACATTAAAATCACCTAGGACAATTTTAATATCAAAGGAAGGACACTGCTCATATGCTTTGTCAAAGAGCTCAAAGAGCATATCCTTGGTGCTGTCATCCTTCTCTTGAATTAAGAATTGATGCGGATGGTCATTATGCGTTTATTAATGCACCTACAGATCAAAACTTGTTGCCTGAGTCTGTCTTCAATGACAAAGCTATTGGTTTTCTCGCTATCAATCACCATAGTAAATATCGCAATTTTTCATCCTCTTTTTGCACAGCCATTCCATCGCATTTCCTGCTTTATAGCAGTCTAAGGTTTCCTCTAATTCTTCGGCTGCACGTGGTCTATTAAGGACCTAACATTGGACGTGCCTATCTGGAAGTCCTTACACCATTTACGTGGGTTGTAAATCCGTCCGTATCCGAGGATTGTTGTCGCTTTGAAATTGGTTTTTATTTACGTGGTCAGGAAGTCACCCTGACGCATGACCTTCAATCAAGAAACTATATGTACTACACCAGTAGATTTAGGATCGATGGTTTTGGATATTAATGATATAACATCTACAATTAAAAAGCTAAAGCCGAATACAATCCCTGGTGCTGATGGTATCCCTGCTTCTTTTTTAACAAATTGTATTGAAAACCTAAGTTTAGCCTTACTCATTATTTTTAATTTGTCATTGCAAGAGGGCATCTTTCTCAATGAATGGAAAATATCGTATGTTGTTCCAATCTACAAAGCGGGTTCAAAAAATAATGTTGAGAACTACAGAGGTATAAGCAAACTTTCTGCAATCCCAAAACTATTCGAAAGTATAGTCAAAACCAAGCTTGAATTTTTTGTAAAAGAATATATTTCAGAGCTGCAGCATGGATTCGTGGATTCTTTCGTATTTCTCTTCATTTGCCATTAACCTAATTGAAAAAGGAAAGCAAATTGATGTCATATATACTGACTTCAGTAAAGCTTTCGATTCAGTTAATCATACCATACTGATAGACAAATTAAGGAGATTTGGATTTCATTCAAAGCTTCTGAATTGGATAGAATCGTTTTTGGTAAACCGCATACAGTTGGTAAAACTTGGAAATCTCTTCTCCAGAGAATTCCATTGCACATCAGGGGTGCCACAGAGGAGTCATCTAGGACCGCTTTTATTTATTATTTTCATTAATGATGTAACATCAATATTCAAATTCTCAACTCAAGTTCTTCTCTATGCAGATGACTTAAAAATGTTTTCAAGTATATCAAACATAAATGATTGCTTCAGTATGCAGCAGGATTTCGAATTTTTATTATTATGGTGTAAGCAAAATCATCTTCTACTCAACATAAAAAAAATGCAATGCTGTATCATTTTATAGAAGCTCTGTGCCTATTTTATTTAGTTACTCTGTAGATTCTGTCCCTTTGAATAGGTTAGAAAAAGTTAAAGATCTTGGAATAATTTTTGACCGGACTTTATCATTCAGTGATCATGTTGATTATATAACGTCAAAAGCCAATTCTATGGTTGGATTTATTAAAAGGAATACAGTGGACTTTACCGATCCTCATGCTCTATTATCCTTATATAATGCATTAGTAAGATCTATCCTTGAATACTGCGATATTGTCTGGTGCCCCGCTTTTCAGGTGCAATCGAATCGAATTGAAAAAATCCAAAGGAGATTTACGAAATTCATTTTTGTTAAAATGAGGTGGGGATTCTCACCAAGTTATGAGGCTAGATGCTTATTTTTAGGCATCTCTAGATTAGATAACCGCCGTAAGGCCCATGGCATAATTTGTAAGAGATATCTTGTGTTATCATATAAAAAGTCTTTATCAACCTCACCACAGAACCTGCTATGGATTAAATGAACCTCTTTCAAGATGTATAGCGAATTTCAACTCAATTTGCAACCAAATTAATTTAAGTCAATCTAGACCAATATTTAAAAAATCATTAAATAACTTATCAATTTAGTGTTATATACTTTATTATGCTTTTTAGTTATTTACAATAGATATAGATATAAGTTGAATAATCTGTTAGCTTTAAGCTTGTAGATCTAAATAAATAAATAAAAAAAAAAAAAATAAATTGAAAATTTCAACATTGCTCGACGTTTCAAGGCCCCTACAGTCGAAATAAAAGATTTTTAGAAAGATGTCTGTGCGTGCGTGTGTAAGTACGTTCGTACGTCCGTACGTCTATACGTCTGTACGTCTGTACGTCTGTACGTCTGTACGACTGTACGTCTGTACGTCTGTACGTCTATACGTCTGTACGTCCGTACGTTTTTTTCAAGAACCAAAAGAGATATCGACTTCAAATAAATTTTGTTATACAGGATAATAATGCAGAAAGGGCTCTCAAGAAAATTGCGTGGGTGGTTTTTTTTAAACATAGCAGTTTAATAAAAGATGAAAATGTTGGTTAACCCTAAATATCTCACAAACCAATAACGCTAGAGACTTGAATTTAATTTTATATTATATATTGTAACGTAATACCAAACAAATATATCTTTGGAAAAAAATCCAATTAAAAAAAAATATGTCACCTCGAAAATTTTACGAACAAAAAATTAATTTATTTTCAGAACAATTTTGTGCAACGAAAAATAACATTTTTATTGAGCAGAAATTCGGCGAAGAGAAAAATGTGGAAAAAGAAAACAAGGGCGTCTCAACGATTGAAGAGTTTATTTGCGAGTGAAAAATATATTCTAGATATTTACAAAATGAGTTTTCATATTTTCCTACAGATACTTGATTTGTTTTTTGTATATGGTAATATTTTCACATAAGTTACACACATTTCAACAATTTTCAACATCTGGTAAAATTTTGAGAAAAATGGAATTGACAGTTTTTTTTTTATAAAAAATAAAAACCTAAAAAAATCATTACTCAAAGTTGGTAAAAATTGAATTTCGACTCAAATATCTTTTCAAAACTTTAAGATTATGGCTTTCTATTTATTTAATCTTATAAAAAATATTGTTTTCAACATTTAGTTACATTTTGGGAAAAATCGAATTGGCAGTTTTTTTTACAAAAAATTAAAAACGTAAAAAAAAATCAACAAAAGTTGGTAAAAATTTATTTTCGACTCAAATATCTTTTCAAAAATTTGAGATTATAGATTCCAACTAATTTTAACTCATAAGAAATATTGTTTTCAACATTCGATAAAATTTTGAGAAAAATCGAATTAACAATTTTTTACAAAAAATAAAAAAACTAATACTAAAACAGACAGACGGGAGGAAAGTTATCAGTGTAGGTCGCAACCCAGCCTCTTTTCTTTGTACTAATTTTCTTTCCGTCGTCGTCTGAACAAACTACTTTTAAATAGTAGGGTGCACTTAGACGTATACGCACTTTTTTTAGTTAATTAAATCTAGGATACATTTTTCTTTGAGTCCTTAGCAAACCCTTTTTGGAATATCTTCAAATTTAATGCAAGACTATTTCCAACTTATTTGACTTACTCTTGTTTCAATATTAAACAAGACAATTAATCCAAACAAATTTATTTCAAATAAAATATCCAATTATAGATAAAATTAAGGCTTTTCAAAATTTTGTGGGAAAAACATTTCAAAACACTTCAGATATAAACGTAGAAGCACCTTCTTACCTTTATGCATCTTCAGATTTAGGTAGGTACTTTAAATCACCTTCTCACCTTTATTCCATCTCAGCTTAGGCTAGGTTTTAAGTTATAGTCTAGATCAAACAATGCGTATCTAACATATGTACCATACATTCCATATTCTATGGGAACATGGGAAAGCTATTTTCTCCTTGAGTTGTATCGTTTATGTCAAACACATTCACTTTAGCCTATAGTATTCCTGAAATTCTTCAATTTACATATAAATCTATTATCCTGTTGTTGATGGTGCTTTATTTGACATTTTACGACCATTCTTGTTGCTATAGGGGATATACATAGCTAGGTACAGTTAATCGGTATAGGTATACAAAATAAGCTTCAAAAGTTCTTTTTGAATAAAATATTTCAGCTTGTGGATACTACCAAAAAGGATAAAGGCTGATGTAGGAGAGAATCAAACACATACCTTTCGTCATCGATTTATTTGAAAATTTTCTTTGAATTCTTTTGGAACTATGTGCATATGTATGTATGTATTTTCAATGCCCATTGTAGTAGAGAATGGCAGACCTATCCTATTTTCGCGTAGAAGAAAGGTATACGCATTTCAAGGGAATAAATCTTGACTTTTTGCTATTGAAAAGCATAATCTTGTTAAATTGACACTTAAAATGAATAAATTTAATAGCAAATTTTTCAAATAATAGGGCAATGGTTGGTTTGAGTTGGATTTTGGAAATATTTTCATTGAATTCTGAACCATTTTTCTAAGAAATATTCTTTTGGGCTTACACGAGAAAAAAGTACAAAAACTGACACGAAGAACGCTTCAACGCAGCGTTGAAATAGTAACAATTTGCTATAAAAGCAATTATCAACATCAATAAAGCGCATAAAGCATATTCTTGGCAAGCAAATGTGAAATTGGTGAACAAATTTGGGAATCGAAACATATCGTTGAAAAATAACTGAGCTATAGCCCGCAGGGTTGATGTTAATCACAGTTTGTCAAGCCCTTTCCGATCTTTTGAATAAAGCATTCCACAAACTACCACGATTAAAGTTATTTCAAAGGGCTTTTAAAGTTCAGTTAAAATGACAACTTAAGCCAGTTGATCAGAAGCAACGTACTATCTTCGAGGATGCAAACGCTTGATGATCCGTATTTTTTATATTTTTAAAAGTCTTCTTTAGTGATGAGGACAGTTTTGATTTCGAAGGCAAAATTAGAAAGCAGAGTTGAGACATTTGGAGTTTGAAAAAGAGTGTTGGGTGATGAAAGTTGTTAGTTGACTTCTTCTTAAAAATTTTAAAATTACCAACAATATTTTTCATAAAAAGAAATAGTTTAGTTTGAAAATCTAGGTTTTTTTTAATTGATTTTTAGTCGAAAACAAATTTTTACCAATTTTAGTTATTTATTTATAACAAGAACCGATCATCAATTTTTACCAAATTTGCCTAATATTTCTTGTAGATTTTATTTTTTTATGAAAAAACGGACTTTTGGATTTTTATAAAAAAAATTACTGACAAAAAAAAAAAGTTTGAAGATAATATTTTTAATTTTTGAAAAGCTTTTTGATTCGAAAGTAAATTTTTACCAAGTTTTAGTATTGTTTTTTTTTTTTAGGTTTTATTTTTTGTAAAAAAACTGCCAATTCGATTGTTCTAAAAAATTTTAAAAATGTTGAAACAATATTTCTTATAAGTTAAAATTAGCTGGAAGCCATAATCTCAAATTTTTGAAAAGATATTTGAGTTGAGAATTATTTTTTACCAACTTTTGTTACATTTTCTTTAAAGTTTTTATTTTTTGTAAAAAAAACTGTCAATTCGATTTTTTTCAAAACTTTATGAGATGTCAAAAACTTTATTCTTCGTTGTACAAAATTGTTTTGGAGATGAAATATTATTTTAGTCGTTAAATTTTCGAGGTGACAATTTTTTTTTCAGTTTCTTTGATTTATAAAAAATCCGTTAATTGTTTTTTTTCCAAAACTATATTTGTTTTATATCACGTTACAATATATAATATAAAATTTAATTCAAGTCTCCAGCGTTAATAGTTCATGAGATATTTAGGGTTAACCAAAATATTCACCTTTTTTTTAAACTGCTATGGTAAAAAAACCACCCACGCAATTTTCTTGAGAGCCCTTTCTGCATCTTTCTGCC
The DNA here is from genome assembly GCA_920104205.1 of Eupeodes latifasciatus. Lineage (NCBI taxonomy): Eukaryota > Metazoa > Arthropoda > Insecta > Diptera > Syrphidae > Eupeodes > Eupeodes latifasciatus. The sequence goes on from OV049924.1 coordinate 342,857,414, forward strand.
TTATTATCTGTATAACAAATTTTATTTGAAGTCGATATCTCTTCTGGTTCTTGAGCTATGGACGACGACGAAAACGTTGCGAACGTACGTACACACACAAGCACTGACATCTTTCTAAAAATCTTTTATTTCGACTCTAGGGGCCTTTAAACGTCGAGAAATGTCAAAATTTTCAATTCGACAAATCGGACCCATTACAATAACTTCCTATGGGACGTTAATAAAAGTCGTAAAATTTTCGACAACATAAAGACTTAAATGTACAAATTAGCCTACAATTTTTTTTTCCTAATTCAAAATGAAACCTCTTATTGGAAAAGCATGTTTTAGAAATTTTACTATCCTTGTATTTTTCAATATGGAAACAAGTTAAAAGAAATAACTTAAAAATTGTGTCAATTCAAAGGAAATAATATAACTAAGTGTTAACTTGAAGCTTAAGAAATAATGTACCAAAATTGAATTTCCTAAAAAAAATACTCATACGCCGTAGTTAACCATACTCATGGTACTTTGTACTCATACAACTTTACAAACTAATAATTATAAAAAAAAGTGTGACTTTATTATAATTTTTATCAAAACCGTTAGAGACTTTGGATGTTAATAAAGTCATAAAAAAGTATGCCTTTGAACTCCGAATGTTAAGGTATTCTGCAATCGGTCCGATATGTGTCGAATTGAAAATTCCAAAAGTCCAAATTCATTATTTTCACATAGATATTTGTGTATCCTATGAATGGTAGAATTCGGTCCATAACATTCTCTCCTCAAGCAACCAAAACACCAAACAAAACAATGAAAGAAATCAAAAAATAACATTTGGCAGACATTCCTCCATTGAAAAACAATGCAAATATTTCATGCAGCATTCCTTCACACTATTTTTGTAAAAACAAAAAAGCAATGCCTTAAAATAAAATTATTCAGTGAATTCTCTGTCAATTTATTGACGTTGACATTTTGTTTTACGAATAAAAAGCAAAAATGCAACACAATTGCAACTTGCAACCAAAAAGCCCTTTTCCACAGTAAATTTATTTACATCCGGGAGCATTTTGTAAAATGTTTTTGTTTTTTGAATTTTTTTAAATGAACTTTTTGAAATGAAAATACTTTCTGGGCGACTGGGCATCAATTCGTATCGTGTTTTGTTTTTCATTTCTTTTTTTTTGGTTTTTCACAAATCACTCAATTCTATTGAACCGGAAAAATAACAAAGGAAATGAACCAAATAAATCCACCATAAACAGAGGACTTCCTGTAAACATTGGGTTTTGAGGTTCGTTGCGTTGATGCTGAGAAGGCTCAACATCACCATTGGATAAAATCTGTTTGGGATTTTATTGTTTGTAAAAAATCAATACCCGATTTCAAATTGAAAAGGTTGTTACTTTTGTTGTTCCCTTTTGGATTAAAAGTTTTTTAACTTTGATCTGGAAAAGGTGCAGGCAAAGGTACCTTTTTTAAAAATAGGCATATTGGCCATATATCCTTTTTGGATATTTATATCAAAGATAAGAAAAAGTGGCTTTTAGATCTAAGATGTTGTATATTTAAATTTAGGACAAGAAAAGCTTAAACATGTTTTATGTACACACACGCCATAAACCTTAAATTTAAAAGAATATTGAGGAATTAGGAGGAATTGTTCGGGAAGGAACCCTTATAAATGATTTGGTTCTCTTTTAAGTTTCTAAGATAAAATAAAATTGGAGTTGAAGTATCCACTTTGGTAAACTATTCATATAAATCCAGTTGCATTTTTGTTTTTTTGTTGCTAAAGATTGGGTGCTAGAAGATTGTGTCTTAATATGCACACTGGAAATGGAAAACATCAGAATGCTCTCGAGGAGGTACATGAAAATTTACAAGTACCTCCTGCAACTTGAATGGCAATTGCCTGCAGATCCGAGTACATTTTTAAAGCATCATAAAAACTCTTCCAAGACTGCTCTGACTTGTATATAGTATAAAGATTTTGTCTGTCACTGAATTGTATTTCTTTTTTTTTCTGTTTCAAAAATCAACTTCTACCAGAATAAAAAGTCCACTTTACTCCACTCCATATCGACGAGTTTAGTGACAGAGTGACATTGTTTCAAAAGGGACTTACGTAAGTTGGGTATAACTATACTCAACAACACTCGTGCCTTTCGTCGTCGTCGTCGTCGTGCTGTTGTAATTTTGTCTATAGAAAGGTTTAGAAAATTCAATTTGCAATTTCTATGTGGAAAATTAGGGAAATGTTAAGGGAAATGGAAAATAGATTGAATGGTTGTTGTGGTTGATTAAGTTGTTGTTTCACTGCCAATATCCCAAATCGCAATCTATTCTTGTTTAGTTTGATTAAGTGATTTGTAAAGTTAAGTTTTGTGCTTCAAGGACAACCGACCGACACGTCGCTCGGCGTTGAAAACCAAAAAACAAAAAACGACGCACGTCAATGTCATGGTACTCATTTAAAATGGTTAACCACGATATCCTGATGGTATTTAAATTTAACAAGAAGTGAAAGGTTTTTCTTCGAAAACCCCAAAATTCTTTGTACGAACTTACATATTTTGCCAGCACATACATTTAAACTACGAATATTTAGTTAGGTTAAGGTAGGTATTAATGTGATAAATTATTGTTCACTTTATTTTATTTGTCTGCGCATATTGAAGTTTATATTCATGTTGAGAAAATCAATAAATGAGAACAGGAAGATTGAGAAGGCTAATGGCAAAGCGTTTTATTCTTATATGAATTGGATTAAAATGATAATTGTTTGTGTAAATTGAACTAAGTTCCAATTAATTTATTGTCCATAAAGTTTCAATTAGAACTTGCAAAATTGATTTTGGGAAGTAAGTAGTATGTATTTTAAAACTCTTTAAAGTCTCTATTAAATATTCAAATACCTTATTTTAAGTAAAGATTGTGTTCAATAAGAAAATTCACGTTTTGGTCTCGTCAAATTAAACTAAGATGATAATGCCTAATGTAGTACCCGTAGCGTGATGGTTAGTGCGTTGGACTGTCATGCAAGGGGTCTTGGGTTCAATCCCTGCCTTTGCCACGTAACTTTTTTCACGGGTACTGCCTCTTGCGAGGAATTGACAAATTCTCCAAGAGTAATTCTTGTCATGAAAAGTGCTTTCTCAAACTAGCCGTTCGGATTCGGCATATAAACTGTAGGTCCTTTCCATCTCTGACAACATTACTCGCACACAGGGATGGTTGAGAGTTGTATGTCACTAGGCCCTGGTTCTCCATGGACTGTTGCGCCACCTAATTTATATTTATGATAATGCCTAAAACTTATACTAATGAAATTTGGTGAGACTTTCTTTGGTGCTGGCAATTTTTAAACGTTTTATATTTTCAAAATAAAATGTTCTACAACCTATTTTTAGGCCGTAAAATTTCACTAGTTAGATACCTGGAACCTGGTTGTAAATGAAATCCTAACTGGTCTGAATGCGGATGTTTTCAGAGTGATTGCATATGTGGATGACGTTGCTATAGCGGTCTCAGGAAAGCATCTTAATCCCCTACAAGAACTCTTATAAAATGCCTAATACAAACTTATACTTTGAGTTGATCGGTGTGAACTGGGTCGCAACCCACACAAAACCGATAAAGTCATATTTTCGAAGAAATACACAATTCCACATGTTATTAAAGGCATCCAAGGGAAAGTACCTGGGTCTTATTTTAGATAAAAAACTAAATTGGAAACGTAATATACAATAAAGAGAATTTCGTAATAGTTATTCTCGTCGGTAATCAGACCGATTTTACTGTACAGTGTGGCCGTATTGTGGATTGTTTTAGAAAAAGTTATAAACCGCGACAAACGGAATAAAGTCCAACGTTCAAATTGCCTTTGTATAAGGGGATCGTTTTGCACGACCCCATCAGTGGCACTGAATACCCTACTCTACCTCTTGATTTACTTACCCAACAAATAGCTGCAAGATCTGCTATTCTCCTCAAAGCTACATCGCAGTGGATTAACAACAACATTGGGCACACCGTAATTCTTAAGTAATTAGAATCAATTCCAAAGCAAACAGACTACAGCATCCCCCAACTGCAATTCGACATAAGCTTCCATATTTATATACCCTCCAGATCTGTCTGGGAGGATAGGGCATTCCTGGAAGACGATTCAATCGTTAACGAAAACGTCAGATCACGAAAAATATTTGGCCAACACTAGATTTAAAGCGCTTAAGGTGCTTGCTATCTCTAAGCAGATCGCATATAAGCTCAATAATCAGTGTCATTACATAGCACTGTCTATAGTTGGAAAGCACGCCACTCTGCTAAACTTATTCTCAAATGACCTTTACAGAAGCTGTATGGATGAGGAAGAGGAGAAAACAGTTCTTCAGCTCCTCTGCCCTGCTTTAGCTCAAAAACGCAAGCATTGCATAATATAATCATACATACTCGTACATAATCAGTCTTCTAGCGTTTCAAATTGGACTCTTACTGGTTTCATTGAGCTTACATCCACTTTAACCTAACATATAATATAATTTTCATCACATCTAGGCCCTATTTCATAAAAATCTACAGGTGATGATTCTACAAATTTATCACACTTTTCTGACAAGCTTGTATTTCATAAAATATTAAAAGATGACAAATTTGTCAGAAAAATACAATGAAAAATTTTTCATGACCATTTTTTCATTGCCATGTCAGATGTTAGAAGAACAGATCGCTGGCACTTTTTCAATTTTAAAATGTCACAGTTTGCTAAATCGTGTATTATTTATAATAAGTGAAATGCTTTTAAAGTAATAACAACATCTTCTCGCTAATGAACTGTTTCTGAGAACCCTATCATCGTGAAAGTGTCACCAGGCAAAAACATAAAGGAACTCCAAGTTCGCACCACATACAAAGATGACACTAATTAAATGGTCACCATTTCTATCTACAAACGCTGTTTCATTTTCAGCCCAACAGCACATGAAAAATTTGCAAAAGCTATCGAATCATTGTGGTACGGAACGTGCATCTTAATAAAACTTATTCCGCAGCTGTTTACCGTTACGAAATTTTTCTTTAAATTTGCCATTTTGAACTATTTGAAATCATTATTTATTCTTTGATTAAATTTCCGACAAGACTTGACCGTAACTCCATCATCTATCACATCATTTCATTTCATACCAACAAATTTTTTGAAAAATTCCTAAGAATTGACAACAATTCATTTTCATCACAATTCCTTTATGAAAAAAGAGGCTGGGATGCGACCCACACTGATAACTTCCCATCCCGTCTGATGATGTGTCTTGCTTAAAATGTTTGTAGGTTTTCCTGATTAACAAAACAGAGAAGTCAGTTGAAATAGTTAAAAAAATGTTTAATTTAACAACAATATTTTGCATGCAACGAAGTAGTTTGATTTCAAAATCTATTTTTACTAACGAGATTTTTAGTCGAAAAACCAATTTTTACCAATTTTAGTAGCATTTCTTGAAAGTTTTTATTTCTTATATATAAACAAATACAAATCGGATGAATGAAACTAATTTGAAGTCAATATCTTCTATTGTTTACGAGATACCGAAAACCGAACAACAATTTTTACCAATTTTGCGTACTATTTTTTGTAGATTTTATTTTTTTATGAAAAAACGGACTGCTATATTTTTATACAAAATTTACTGAACGTCGAAAACAATATTGTGTGTGAGATAAAATTATTTTAAAGCAAAACCATTATTCTTCGTTACACAAAATTGTTTTGGAGATGAAATCATATTTTAATCGTAAAATTTTTGGGGTGACAATTTTTTTTTCAGTATTTTTGATTTATAAAAAATCCGATAATTGGATTTTTCCAAAAATATACTGATTAGGTATCACGTTACAAAATATAATATAATATTTAATTCAAGACTCTAGCGTCGTTGGTTCATGAGATATTTAGGGTTAACCAAAATTTTCAACTTTTTTTCAAACTGCTAATATAACCAACCACGCAATTTTCTTGATAGCCCTTTCCGCATCTTTCTGCATTATTAACTTCCCATAGGAAGTTATTGTAATGGGTCCGATTTGTCAAATTGAAAATTTTGAGATTTCTCGACGTTTTAAGGTCCCTAGAGTCGAAGTAAAAGATTTTTAGAAAGATGTCTGTGAGTGCGTGTGTACGTATGTACCTTCGTACGTCCGTACGTTCGCGACGTTTTTTTCGTCGTCTGTAGCTTAAGAACCAGAAGAGATATCGACTTCAAATAAATTTTGTTATACAGATAATAAAGACGCAGAAAGCAGGAAGGACTCTCCAATAAATTTGCGTAGGTGGTTTCTTTACCATAGCAATTTAAAAAAAGGTGAACATTTTGTTTAACCCTAAATATCTTACGATATTACGCTAGGTACTTGAATTAAATTTTATATTATACTAGCGGCCCGTCCCGGCTTCGCACGGCTAGACACAAATAGGTCAAGATATTTAATTTAAAAGCATGCTAATAAAACGACCATGAATCACTAAATTAGAAAACATTTGTTTGCCCTATCATTAATACTCTTCGCAGCGTATGCAGTGAAAGACATTTTATGGCTAATTTTTTGTACACCTTCGGTTGGTTTTAATAGGAATTTCTTAAGATTTCTATAGTAATCTAGAACTTAATATAGCCTATGTTACTCAGCGATAATGTAGCTTTCTAATGAAAAAAGAATGATTAAAATCGGTCCAGCACTTTTTGAGTTTATTCGTTACATACAAAATACAAATCTTTCCTCTTTATAATATTAGTGTAGATATTGTAACGTGATACCAAACAAGTATTTTTTTTTGAAAAAAATCCAATTAACGGCTTTTTTTATAAATCAAAAAAACTGAAAAAAAAATTGTCACCTCGAAAATTTTACGAGTACAAATGTTTTAATATCCAAAACAACTTTGTGCAACGAAAAATAACGTTTTTAACATCTGGTAAGATTTTGAGAAAAATTGAATTGATAGTTTTTTTTATAAAAAATAAAACCTATAAAAAACATTACTCAAAGTTGGTAAAAATTGATTTTCGACACAAATATCTTTTCAAAACTTTAAGATATTGGCTTTAAACTAATTTTTTGTTATGAGCAATATTGTTTTCAATATTCGGTAAAATTTTGAGAAAAATCGAATTATCAGTTTTTTTACAAAAAAAAAACTAAAAAAAACAATACTAAAACTTAGTAAAATATTAATAAAAGTCGGTAAAAATTGATTTTCGACTCAAATATCTTTTCAAAAATTAAAAATATTGGCTGCAAACTTATTTTATCTCACAGAAAATATTTTTTTCGACGTTCAGTAGATTTTTTATAAAAATCCAACACTCAGTTTTTTCATAAAAGATTAAAATCTACAAAAAAATAGTACGCGAAATTGGTAAAAATTGATGATCGTGAACAATAATAGATATTGACTTCAAATTAATTTCATTCATCCAATTTTTATTTGTTTATATCGGGTGATTTTTTTGAGGTTAGGATTTTCATGCATTAGTATTTGACAGATCACGCGGGATTTCAGACATGGTGTCAAAGAGAAAGATGCTCAGTATGCTTTGACATTTCATCATGAATAGACTTACTAACGAGCAACGCTTGCAAATCATTGAATTTTATTACCAAAATCAGTGTTCGGTTCGAAATGTGTTTCGCGACAAATTTTGTTCAGCGATGAGGCTCATTTCTGGTTGAATGGCTACGTAAATAAGCAAAATTGCCGCATTTGGAGTGAAGAGCAACCAGAAGCCGTTCAAGAACTGCCCATGCATCCCGAAAAATGCACTGTTTGGTGTGGTTTGTACGCTGGTGGAATCATTGGACCGTATTTTTTCAAAGATGCTGTTGGACGCAACGTTACGGTGAATGGCGATCGCTATCGTTCAATGCTAACAAACTTTTTGTTGCCAAAAATGGAAGAACTGAACTTGGTTGACATGTGGTTTCAACAAGATGGCGCTACATGCCACACAGCTCGCGATTCTATGGCCATTTTGAGGGAAAACTTCGGAGAACAATTCATCTCAAGGAATGGACCGGTAAGTTGGCCACCAAGATCATGCGATTTGACGCCTTTAGACTATTTTTTGTGGGGCTACGTCAAGTCTAAAGTCTACACAAATAAGCCAGCAACTATTCCCGCTTTGGAAGACAACATTTCCGAAGAAATTCGGGCTATTCCGGCCGAAATGCTCGAAAAAGTTACCCAAAATTGGACTTTCCGAATGGACCACCTAAGACGCAGCCGCGGTCAACATTTAAATGAAATTATCTTAAAAAAGTAAATGTCATGGACCAATCTAACGTTTCAAATAAAGAATCGATGAGATTTTGCAAATTTTATGCGTTTTTTTTTTAAAAAAAAGTTCTCAAGCTCTTAAAAAATCACCCGATATAAGAAATAATTTTTTTAAGAAATGCTACTAAAATCGATAAAATTGGTCTCGTTAACAAAAAAATAATTTTGAAATCAAACTCTTTCATTATATATGCAAAATATTATTGGTAGTTTTTGAATTTTCAAGAATAATTCAACTGAGATTTTTTTTTCAACAAAACACGAAAACCTACAAACTTTAAAGCAAGACAAATCGACAGACGAGATGGGAAGTTATCAGTGTGGGTTGCATCCCAGCCTCTTTTTACCTGTGTAACAAGATTTATTTGAAGTCGATATCACTAGTGGTTCTGAAGCTATGGACGACGAAAAAACGTCGTGAACTTGCGGACGTACGTACACACGCACTCACAGACATCTCTCTAAAAATGTTTTATTTCGACTCTAGAGACCTTGAAACGTCGAGAAATGTCAAAATTTTCAATTCGACAAATCGGACCGATTACAATAACTCCCTATGGGAAGTTAATAATATAAATTGCTAAAAATGAAAATATTTATTATGAATTTCAACAATTCAAATTTTTGATTTACTTTTCTGAAGAATGATACTTTTGTTATTACTGTTTTCTTTTTAATGAGGGATACATTAACAAATTCAAAAGTATTTTAAAAATAATAATTTTTGGCTTCATCTTGGAATTTGTTGCCACAAAATACAACAACAAAATATGTGTATTATGATTATTGAATTTCAACATCATGAAAGTGTAGTTTTGTGATACAAAATCTGCCAAAATCTTACAATCAATACCAACCCTTCACACTTTTACTCACATTTTGTTTAGCTTTTAAACCAAAAACTGTTTTTATTCTATTAGTCTAAAATTAATATTATTCAAACTATATACAAATACTTTAATGTTTAGTTTATACAAAATTTAGCCTTGAATTAAACGATGAACATCCATCATAGGGATACTAATTAAATTAATTCCATCACCTTAGCGATAAATTATCAATTTCACAACAAAAGTCTTACTCATTATACAAACTAATCCACTCAACCGAAAGACTTTTATTTGACATTTAATCCAATAAATAGTTAGGCAAACATTTTTAAGGTCAATATTGGTATCAATTTATAAAACTTATATCACAAAATAATTAAATATCCTTAATACTTCGATCGATTAGCCTCAATTTAAAATATTCTTATCGAATTCCTGGAAAAGTAAATGTCAAACATGTCCATGTCCAATATTCATATAAAAAGAGGAAACTCTAAGGACAACGATGATGATGATATAATTTCTAATTCTATTTGGTTTCTATGTTCGTTCGGTCATCAATCAAACTAAATTCAATAAAGTATTAGAAGCAATAGAAGAAGAAGTAAAACAGGAGAAGAAGACGAAGAAGATACCAAAGGTAAATTTCAGTAATTCATTAATCGAGTTATACCTGTTTCATGTTGTTTCATTTTTCTTTCTTCCCTTCCGAAAAAGGAAGTCAATTGAAAAAATATTGGCTAAAAGCAAGGATGGACGAACGTGACCTGAAAAGACCAACCCTTTTTGCAGAGGAGGCTACAAACCGTAAAATTGTTTTCTGTTTTAATCCTGAATGGTTGAATAAGCTTTACTGATGTAAGTTGGGTTATTTTTTCAAGGGTTTTCTACATTATTATTCAAGGATCTCATTCATCATCATTGGTATTGAATGAAAACAGGGTTATATTTGCAATGTATTCGAGTTAAGTTAAAACATGAAATTGCATTAATATTTAATGTGTGAACTCAAAGGACATAAATAAATACTAAATCATTTAACTTTGTGATTTTATAAAACAAGAACTTAGAATATTCTCAATCATTGAAATGGATGAGATGACCTAAGGGACTTTATGGTTAAAACATCATCATGCGGTAGCTATTAGAAATGCATCCTTAAAAAACTCAAGAAATGAAAAACTGTATTTACTTGTGTGTGCGTTTTATGTAAATGCAATACGACCAAAAGCTGTACGAGTATTTTATGTTGGTTGCTTAAAAATGGATATTTTGTACCTATAGAATTTTAAAAAGACTTATCAAACAATTTCATCATAGAAAATTGGCTTAAGGTAAAATGTTATAATATATGAAGAGAGGAAAGAATGTATAGTATGGTTTAAATTTTTTTGAGGTTGATTTGCCATTCTTTGTAATCTTTCTAGCGAATCTGCAAGTAACACTAAATAATCTGCGTACATTAGAACCTTAATGAGAGTATCACCGATCCTGACCCCTCCGCAAAGAAAAGAGGCTGAAATGCGACCCACACTGATAACTTCCCATCCCGTCTGTCGATTTGTCGTGCTTAAAAGTTTGTTTATATGTATCATTTTTTACCAAATTTGCGTACTATTTTTTGTAGATTTTATTTTTTTATGAAAAAACGGACTATTGAAAACAATATTTTCTATGAAACAAAAAGAGTTTGAAGACAATATTTTTAATTTTTGAAAAGCTATTTGAGTCGTTAGTAAACTTTTACTAAGTTTTATATAGATTGTTTTTTGTTAGGTTTTTATTTTTTGTAAAAAACCTGTCAATTTGCAATTTATTACCGCTGCATAAAGTTAAAATTCAATCATATCTATGAAAATATTCTTCGCGTGCGCTTTGGAGGATCTAATGTCGCGTTCCGAAAATAAACAAAAGTGAATCGCGAACGCGACAAAAAATGTAATAAACTATTAGTAGTACTGATTTCCAATTAATCTGGTCGGCTTCGCGAAACTTAATTTTAGCTAACTTTAGTTGTAACTGTATCAGATTATTTTTTTAAATTTGAAAAATCTTAAGTTTTGTCACAAATTAAGTTTCTGAACACAACCATAATATTTGGGTTAAGTATAGAGATGACATGTCTGAGGATTTAATTAGAGTCTTTAAGGAACACTTGTAATTTAATGGAAAAAACCAACAATGTTCTTAAAGAAAATTGAACTTTTATTGCAGTCGCGTTAATTTGTTCAGCAAGAATATAAAACTCCTTAATGACCGCAAACATTAGAAAAAATAAAACAAAACAAAAACGATTTTTCTTTTATGATATTATTACATTTTATTTGGATGCATTTCAAACCAATTGTGGTTCATCATCAGCAATACACTAATCTGACAAAGAAAAGTAAGAAAAAGAAAGTACAAAAAGTAAAGAAGGAAAAGAAAATTGAAGAAAGCTTTACATATAACAATTAGAGTAAAAGAGAACATTTAGATTAAATTAAACAAAGGTGACATAATATTGCCATTATCACTGTTCATGACATTGTTGTTGTTGTTGATGTAAAGACTTTCATATGCATCAAGTCGGCGGTTGTTGGTAACATGTTTTATCAGCTTTACATCTTCCAATCTCACATTGAAATGGTTGTTGGCGAGGGCGTGTGCCGTCGTCTTTCGAAACAAATTTGAACGAAAGAGGATTGCTCCCTAGAATTTGGTTTCGTTATGTAGATGATGTTTTTGCAGTGATAAAAAGAGGTGAAATTGATTTGATATTAAATACCCTAAATTCGGAGTTCGATTCCATAAACTTCACCTATGAATCTGAAGAAAACCAAAAACTAAATTTCTTAGACTTAACCCTGTCAAGAAAAAACGGACGAATTGAATTTGCCATATACAGAAAACCAACAACAACAAACAGGTACATCACTAACGACTCATACACCCCGATTCAACATAAACTCGCTGCCTTTCATTCGATGGTACATCGCCTATGTAAACTACCACTTTCAATTGCAAACTATGCCACCGAGTACAACCTATTAAAAGATATTGCTGCCATCAATGGATACAATCCATTTATTATCGATCAATTGATAAATAAACACAACAAAAAACTCAAAAAATCAGAATTAACAACTTTATATAAACAAAATAAACAGCTTCACGACAACAACAACACAGAAAGAGCAGCGATGACGTATTTCCCACCCATCACAAACAAAATGCACACAAAATTAAAACAACAAAATATAGAATGCGTCTACTCCAGTAATGGCAAAATTAAAAACATGCTTGGCTCAACCAAAGACAAATCCACAGTTGTAAACAAATCGGGAATTTATCAAATTAAATGTGGAGACTGCAACGCTGTTTACATCGGCCAGACAAAACGAAGTATTGGTGTCCGATTCAACGAACACTCGAATCACATCAAGTACAACAGACCCGAAAAATCCTCCGTCGCTGCACACGCCCTCGCCAACAACCATTTCAATGTGAGATTGGAAGATGTAAAGCTGATAAAACATGTTACCAACAACCGCCGACTTGATGCATATGAAAGTCTTTACATCAACAACAACAACAATGTCATGAACAGTGATAATGGCAATATTATGTCACCTTTGTTTAATTTAATCTAAATGTTCTCTTTTACTCTAATTGTTATATGTAAAGCTTTCTTCAATTTTCTTTTCCTTCTTTACTTTTTGTACTTTCTTTTTCTTACTTTTCTTTGTCAGATTAGTGTATTGCTGATGATGAACCACAATTGGTTTGAAATGCATCCAAATAAAATGTAAAAATATCATAAAAGAAAAATCGTTTTTGTTTTGTTTTATTTTTTCTAATGTTTGCGGTCATTAAGGAGTTTTATATTCTTGCTGAACAAATGTCTGAGGATGTTTTGCATCGTGTCCGCCGTGAAACTTTGAATCCTACACTACAAATGACTGAAGAAATTTACAATGAGACATTGATCATGATAAAAGATATGTGTTTATTGATAGCAAATAAAGTATTGTCGTGTTTGGGAATGACAGCACCCAATCGTCATATGGACGATACATTAAACCACGAGTTGCAAAGGGAACAACAGTACCTACGACATTGAAGCATTGCCGAAACAGTTCGTGCAAATGTTCCACAATTAAATCAACAACAAAGAATTGCGTACGATACTTTGATAGAATCTGTGAACAGTGGATCTGGTGGAATTTATTTCCTTGATGCTCCCGGAGGAACCGGAAAAACGTTCTTAATTTCATTGCTTTTGGCGAGGATCAGATCGCGAAATACTCTCTAGCGTTGGCTTCATCTGGAATAGTTGCGACTCTGCTAGAAGGCGGACAAACTGCGCATTCTGCCTTGAAATTACCATTAAACATGCAAATCACCGAAACACCAATTTGCAACATCGCCAAAAATAGCGCAATGGCCAAGATCCTACAGGAATGCAAATTAATTGTTTGGAGGCGCTGGACAGAACATTGAAAGATCTTCGTGACAACCAAAATATTGTTGGTGGGGTCATGATTCTGTTATCATTTTAAAGAAGTCGGTTGAACTTTTAATACCTCCAAAAAATTTGAGGTCATCTGCAAACAGAATATGCATAGAGTTAGTAAGGATATCAGGAAGGTCGTTAGTAAATATAAGGAACAACAATGGATCTAAATGGCTGCCTTGTGGAACGCCTGATGTGACTGAAACTGAATTTGATATATTCGAATTTATACTTGACTACGTCCTGTAAGATAAGTCAAAAACCATTTAAGTAGGCTTGAATGAAATCGTATAAATTCTACTGAATTTAGAATAAAATTTGTAAAAATGCTTAGATTTGATGTAGTTGATCTGCCTGATACAAAACCATGCTGGAAAGGGAATATATTTTTTTTTTAATAAAAAAAATAGTTTATCACAAACTATTTTTTTTAAATAATGTTGTTTTACTTTGTGAATAGGAGATAGAAAATAATATGTTTTCCACTGTGAGAGAATTTCATATATTAGTGAACTATTAAAAATAACACACAAGACTAGAGAGGGTGACCTATATTCACAAATTACCAGAGCACTTTGAAAAATTATTAAAGTCAATAATATTGGATTTGAAAAACTTAACAAATGCGTTACAAATATCGAGTAGACTCTTATAATTCGAAGTCAAGTATTGTATATTTTTGGGAATTCCAATTGATCTACTATATAAAAATAAGTCGGGTTTTCCTTCCTGACGCTATAACTCCAGAACGCACGAACCGATTTCCACGGTTTTGCATTCGTTGGAAAGGTCTCGGGCTCCATTAGGTTTATAGCAGACAAAATTCAGGAAAAATTTTAACAGAAAAGCGGTGAACTCCGCTTAGCCTCCTATAGAAAGCTATTGTAAAAGTTCCGATTTGTGGAATTGAACATTTTTAAATTTTTTGACGTTTCAAGGGCCCTATGTTCTAAACCAAAGCTTACTTTTGGGAACCTTTTTTAGTCAACCATATCTCTAGAAACGTCAGAGATATTGACTTCAAATAACGTTTGTTATATAATATATAGATAATAAGAAAAAATGCAAAAACGACTTTTTAAAAAATTTAGTGAGTGTTTTTTTTTTATCATAAGAAAAAAGTGAAAAATTTGGTTGACCCCAAATCCACTTATATACAATTCTGTATTACACATTCTGAGCAAATTTGGTATAATTTCGAAAAAATCAGTTATCTTTTTTTTTTAAATCAAAAAACTAAAAAAAAATACGAGTATTTGTCACGTACAATATTTTGAGAAAAAAAAATAATCTACATATAATATAAATTGAACCAAGAATTAAATCGAGAGCTGCAATACAATGTTGATATGTACATTGCAGGAATTCGTTCGAAACAAAGTGCCGTTGCTGAATGAACAGCAAAAACAAGTATACAAAACATTAATGCAAGCGGTGGACAATAATACTGGTGGTCTATTCTTTCTGGACGCACCTGGAGGAACAAGGAAAACATTTGTCAGTTCATTGATTTTGGCCACTATTCGATCAAGGTGTGACATAGCTTTGGCGTTAGCATCGTCTGGAATTACAGCAACTCTTCTGCGCTTAAGTTGCAATTAAACACAATTGATACTCCAACATGCAAAATTTCCCGATCCAGTGCAATGGAAACTTCACACTGAAGGATCTTCGACGAAGTAACAACACCTTTGGCGGCTTGATGATATTGTTGGCAGGCGATTTCAGGCAGACGTTGCCAGTAGTTCCCCGTGGAACGCCTGCAGATGAATTGAATGCTTGCCTGAAGGCATCACTGTTGTGGAATAACGTAAAAAAATTATCGCTAACCACTAAAATGAGAGTTCAACTTCAAAATGATCAATGTGCTGCACAATTTTCCAAACAATTGTTAGCTGCTGGAAATGGAAAAGTGCCAGTTGATGCGTCAACTGAATTAATTACTCTTACCAACGACCTTTGCCGATTTGTAGACTCTCAATTAGCTTTTATTGAAAATGTTTTCCCAAACATTAGTCAGAATTATCAGAATTATGCTTGGTAAGCCAACGAGCAATTCTCGCCGCAAGGAATAATGATGTACACGCACTGAATTTCACCATTCAATCAAAAATCGCTGGCGATTTGGTGACACAAAAATCCGTTGATTCCATAACAAATCCCGATGATGTAGTAAATTATCCAACGGAGTTTTTGTATTCTCTGGAGTTACCAGGATCCACCACATAACTTGCAACTCAAAGTTGGTTCAGTTATTATGATATTGCGTAATTTAAATCCACCGTGACTTTGCAACGGTACTCGACTTGCGGTGAAAAGACTTATGCCGAATTTGATTGAGACAACCATTATTAACGGAAAGTACGCAGGTGAAAATGTATGTATTCCCCGAATACCAATGATTCCGACTGATCTTCCGTTTGACTTCGAAAGATTGCAATTTCCGGTTCGCCTTGCGTTCGCAATGACAATTAACTTGGTATTTGCGGGATAAATTTAGTAAATCATTGTTTTTTACATGGGCAGCTTTGCGTGTTCAAGAGTTGGGAAACCATCCGCTTTGTTCGTGTTAACGTCAGACCAAAAAACAAAAAATGTGGTTTACCAAAGAGCACTTCAATGAAACGGATAATTTACGGACAAGTATAACGCTTCGATTCAGTATTTACTTTGGATTCACTTTCATTTTGTACTTAGAGAAGTTCAATTAAATAACACTTCATTTTTGTAATCGAAATGAATTCATTACGGTTGTGAAATGAAATAAAATGTTCCCTTTTCAAATATAAAAAAAAAATATTTTTCTTCATCTTTTAATCCCCAAACGAAATGTTACAAAAAACGAATCCATCTGGTGGCGAAACGGAGTTCGCCGGGTGGGCTAGTAGGGGAGACCGGGGACAAAAGTAACATTTTTTGCATTTGGGGTTCCTGCTCTGGCTGTTATTTGAATAACAAAAAACAAAATATGCCATCTTAAAGATGATTTATTTCACTACAAAATGCTGAAGTTAAGTTTTAATAAATCGACGATTTCACACAGCTGTGATATTTTTTCCAAGACTCTTCCCTTGTTACTTTCGTCCTATATGTCCAGGACGAAAGTAACACGCTCTGGGGACAAAAGTAACATAAGTAGTTAAAGTCATTGTTGCCCAAATGATGAGATCATTCGTTTTTATATTGCGTTAAAAATTTATTTCATTTAAGGAACATAACACAAGATAAAATTATTATAATATCTCTTAGGTATTTAAAAAAAAACATAACAGTAATCCAGTAAACATAAAAAATTCTTTAAAATAGGATCATACTCATTTCGAGAGCATTATTATAAACTTAAATTATTATTTTCAGTTCTTGTATCGAATATACATACATAGGTACATACGTGAGATCATTTAAAATGCGAACTTTCTCTACGGGAGAAGTAATAACAAAAAAAAAAAGACTTCAAAGCTATACTTGACTCAAAAAATAAAAATTCATTGAAAGGTTTTCATTCTGAAAGACAGTTGTGACACATGTAAAAAGGATCACCCTTTGTGCATGCCTCATGAGCCCAACCCTTGCATTCGTGACATTGGACCCATTTTTCACCTCCACAACTTCGGCTAAACCACTCCAAACATACCAAGCAATCGTTTTTATCTTCACCTGAAGTGTCGCTTTCTGATGTTTTCTTTGGTAGTTTTTTTCCCTTCTTCTTGGACTGCCCTCTCGGCCTTTTCATTGCAAACACATTTTTCTTGGCTTTTTGTCGATTTTGGAAATCTAGCTCGATTTCCAATTTTTCGGGCGTGTCTGTAAGGATAGCACTTTTGCGCTTCTTCCTTCCCCGCCTTGTGTTGAGTCTTGGTCCAGCTTTTGGAAAAGGGAGAACTTCTTGAGGTGAAAAAGGGATTGGTGCCGATGTACTTGGTGACTGCATGGGTTTTGAAGGTTTGAGATTCTAGAATGCAATTAAAAGAGTTACAATATAGGAACTTTTACTTTAATATTGGCTAACTTACATTGACATGACCGGATGTTGATGGTAAATTGGGATCGGGAATCGAACCAGTTTCAAATTCAGGAAGGACCTACATATATGGTAAGTTTTTTAAGTTTTAATGTGGCTTAAATTTCATCTTTTTCTAACTTACATTGATATGACCGGATGTTGATGGTAAATTGGGATCGGCAATCGAACCAGTTTGAAATTCAGGGAGGACCTATAAGGTAATTATTTTTATTTTAGTGCTAATGGCTTAGTATTTTGTCTTGTTTTAAACTCACATTAACATCACCAACTGATGTTGAAACATTTTGTTGAAGACTCAAATCAGCGTCGTTTTGATTTTCACCATTGTTTGGCAGTGGGCGATCGGTAACATAAGACGGTGCAAAGTCTACAGATGTAAAAATGCATCTGTTGAATGGACTTATTCCAGTGCATTTGAAGCCAGCTATTGCATTTCTATCAGTGATAGACAGTGGGAAAGCTTCTTTTACAATGCTGGGAATATTGTGGATGGACATGGTCTTTCCAGGATTAGTTCGAATCCAACCATCTACTGCTGAGTTAATCATTTTTTTGAATGGCCCATATACTGCCCGGTCGAGGGGCTGTAATTTGTGGGTGCAATGAGGCGGAAATGATAGCAGAACGATTCCGTTGCATTTGCAAAAATCAAGACATTTAATGGATAAATGTGACTCATGGTTGTCGAGCAAGAGCAAACATTTATTCACTTGTGTTGGTTTTGCCTGTCTCTTAAAATGCTCGAGAAAAACCAAAAACTCTGCTTCTTGCATCCATCCACTAGCGTTACCTGCTCCCATTGATCCCACCGGTCCATCTCTAACCATGTGTTCATGATACCGTTTTAAGGGAAATACAAAAAAAGGTGGTGTATGACCTCCTTGTGCATTGATTGCGATGGCAACTGTAACTAATCTTCCACGCTCAGCAGATGTAATGGCACCAACTTGTTTTGTTCCGCGTTTGGCTAACACACGGTTTGGTTTTTGGACTGTTGTAACTCCAGTCTCGTCTACGTTCCATATGTCCCGTGGCTCGAACTTTTACCGGTCCATAACCTCCGCAAGCTTGTCAAAAAACTTGTTGACATTAGTCTCATTAAAACTTGTTGCACGAGCTAAACTTGTTGCTTGAGGACTGCGGAGAGACAACATTGGATGTCTTTTTAAAAAGCCGGAAAACCACTCCATGCCGGCTAGCTCATTCTCATGCCACTTAGTTGGGAATCGCTTATTATGTTTTACTGCCATTTGGTAGGATAGGCGCCTAACCTCTTTTGGTGCAAGTCCATAGAACAAATTGGATGAAGAAATAAGGTAATTCTCGAGTTCATTTTCCTCCTCTACAGAAAACACCCGTTTTGCACTGCGATAGCCAACTTTGGCAGAGGGATTACCCCCTGAAATTTTTTGTATGTACCGGGCAAGAGTTACATGGCAGAGAGCGAACTGTTTTGCGGCGGCCCTTACACTCTTGTTCTTCTTTAGAACTTCCTCAGCGGCCTGTTTATAAACAGACGTGGCAATCGTTCCCCTATTAGTTTTTCTTATACGAGTACGAGGCATTCTAAATACCAAAAATATTATGATAACATTCTGATAAAAAAAATTAAACTTCTAGTGGACGAAAGTAACATGTTACGTTCGTCCCCATGGACGTTACTTTCGTCCACGTGCCCTCATTTTAAAATAAAAACTGAATAATTCACTCAGATTCTTAGATTTGTTTAAATGGCGAGGAAGAATAGGCAAAGAACATATAAAAGAATGTTTAAGTAGAAACTTACCTTTAAATATTGATATTTAGAACTTTTTTTATTAAAAAAACTGGCGGACAAAAAAATTTCAAATAAGGCACTTTTTCTTTCTTTTCCCTGTGGCACGTGCGAATCTCACAACCGATCGACAACAACTGATTAGGAAAGGAGAAAGTCAATTTGTTTACAGAACTGCATACCAGAAAATGCTCTAACACATTCATACAGGCTGTGAATGGGCTTGTTACTTTCATGACGTGTTACTTTTGTCCCCGGTCTCCCCTATATTATATAAAATTTAATTCAAGTGTCTAGCGTTTTTGGTTCGTAAGATATTTAGAGTTTACCAAAATGTTCACCTATTTTTTAAACTGCTATGTTAAAAAAAAAACCCCACGCAATTTTTTAGAGAGCCCTTTCTGCATCTTTCTGCCTTATTAGCTGTATAACAAAATTTATTTGAAGTCGATATATCTTCTAGTTCTTGAGCTATGGACGACAAAAAAAACGTAGCGAACGTACGGACGTACGGACATACGGACGTACGAACGCACGTACATACGCACGCACAGACATCTTTTTAAAAATCTTTTATTTCGACTCTAGGGACCTTGAAACGTCGAGAAATGTCAAAATTTTCAATTTGAAAAATCGGACCCATTACAATAACTTCTTATGGGAAGTTAATAAATCTGAGATATCGTCGATGAACATCACAAATGCTTAAGGTCTAAAGTGCTAAAGTTACTGCCCTGTTTTAAACCTGTAAGTGTTTCGAAGAAGTTTGAAAATTGCTTTCAGTCCCAAACGGTTGATGACGTGGTCTCGTACAGCTTTTTAATCAGTCTTCCAAATTTCCGTGATACACCAATTTTATAAAGTTTATAGAAGAGTGCACTTCTGCCCATTGTGTCGAAGGCGGCCTATAGATTATAGATATAGTCAAAGAAGAACGCCTATAGATTTTTCTTAGTCCTGATAAAGTTCTGTGCAAAGGTTAAAGATTTATTTTGAGAAGTCCACACTTGATAACGCTTCGCCAAAACACCCATTAGTATTTTCAATGCAATGTTAAAAAATGGAATTCATCGATAGTTTTCTGCTTGTTCGGGATCGCCTTTCTTGAAGATTGGAAAAATCACACTCTTTCGAAAGCACCAATTCTTCGGTAGACGTGATGGCCCTTCACAGTCGATTCTTCAACATTTCGTGGCCAAATTTGAGACGACCGGTTCATGAAACAATCAGCCAATACCCGTACGTCCAATTAACGCAAGATCGGCCAAAAACATCGTTGCGGTCCGTTAAAGTGTACAGCAGAACCCGAGGCGGTCTATTCCTCGCCGTGCACAAGAACTCGGCATTTCGCAGACTTCAACTTGGCGAATTCTGCGTCGGGACTTAGGCCTACACCCGTACAAGATTCAACTGACCCAGTAGCTCAAAGTTCATGACCATAGACAACGCCGTTTGTAAGCTGACTGGGCTTCGAATCGTTTGGAAGAGGAACCACAATTTTGGCCGAAAAATCATCTTTAGTGACGAGTCGCATTTTTGGATGAATGGCTGTGTTAATAAGCAAAATTTCCGTATATGGGACTACACCAACCCACACTAGGTTCACTAGGTGATAATGCATCCTCAAAAAGTTACCCGTTTGGTGTGGATTTTGGGCCGGCGGCAGCGGCGTAATTGGTCCGTACTGTTTTGAAAACGACGTAAGTGAGGCGGTGATAGTCAACAGCGAGCGCTACATGACGATGATAACTAATCTCGCAGATTGATGTGAATTGGCCACCAAGGTCGTGCGATTTGACCCCGCTAGACTTTTTCCTGTGGGTTTCTTTAAGTCGCACGTCTATGCAAATAAACCACAATCAACCGATGCCCTTAAGGTGAACATAACACATGCCATCGCTCTAATCCAGCCGGATCTATGCGGAAGAGTCATTGAAAATTGGACCACTCATTTGAATGATGTCATGTTCCGCACTTAATAGCATACATGCGCCTTTCAAATAAAGAAATAATTTTGTTAATACCTCACACACAGCTTGTTTTATTCCATTTCAAAATCTACCCACCTTTATTATTGAAAAACTCTTTACTTTAGCATCAGCAATATGTGGTGGTTATGCTATTAAATTTTAGCTTATATGAAACGTTTGGAAGTTAGACATAGCGCCATCTATTGAATATTTACTCAATCCAGTCAACATCTGTTAATATCTGTTTGGAGCTAACAGATAGTTGGGACTGTCAAATACTTGACTAATAAATTGCAATAAAATAATATTGCGATGAGATGTAAGCTATCCTATCTTTCAAGCACACGGTGCACAAATTTGATTAAAATAGGTTAAGTAGTTAAAAGTCTATCGCGGACAAACAATGTGACACGCAATTTATATATATTAGAGTATTCAGCTTTACACAATTGGCGTGTACATATATAGATTCTGTTATTTAAAAACTTAATTTTATCCTCAACCAAAAAATATGTTTCTAGCGTTTGAGAAACCCATAGTTTCTTACAATACAAAAATATAAAGGGCTTCTAGTGCGTAGGTATACGTAATTTAATTTGAAATTGATTTCTCTCCTTTTTTTAAAATTCTATTTCCCACAAAACTTAAAAAAAAAAACAGGAATGTTTCCTATGTTACTATAATTTGAGTCTAGAAACAGACAATTATCTGATTTCGAAATAGGAACAAATTTTATGTTGATTAATTATAGTGTGGTTCAAAGATTATGTTTGTTTGCCTAACCATTCCCAGTATGCATGCCTTTTTAAGGACCATATTTTTAATTAATTCAAATTTCGTTTTATCCACGAGCAAAGCAAATACTTACAAACATTTATACCCTTTAGCTTGGTTATTTAACAAAACTTCATTTGTTAATATGGGTCATGTGGCAAACAAACATTAAGAGTGTTAAGCAAATAAACGTGATTAGGTAAAACTTTGTTTTGTGTCCTTTTCCTTGATTCACAAAGTTTAACTTAAATTAAAGTGTGTGGGTAGCTAAAAGCAGAAAAGGTCCCATTAAGGCTTTAATATTTTGAGTTCATGATTAGTTGCTATAAAAGATATTGATTTACCTGACTGAACAATATTTTGTACCCAGTTTGTACAGGTTAGCAAATAAAATACAAATATTTACTAAATGTAATATTATTATTCAAAGCCTTAATCTTTTAAGAGATTTATATTTTTTATAATTAAAATTATTGAAAGGAAAATTATAAATATATCTTTAGAAATAAAAAAAGAGAACTATGTTAAAATATTTAATTTTTTACATTTTACATTTTGAAATACTTTAAGCCACTTTAAGTTTTGTTTCCACTGGTATTGCCTCTTGTGAGGAACTGACAAACCCTCCAAGAGCAACTCTTGTCATGCAAAAGCCTTTCTTAAGTTAGCCTTTCGTATACGGCATAGGAACTGTAGGTCCCTTCCATTTTTGACATGGATGTATGGTTGAATTTTGAGGAATGGAAATATTGAGCCTGGTAAAGCGTTCCACATTCGTGTAGTGCGACTAGGGAAAGAATCCCTATACTTAAAAGTACGTCCAAAAATGGGCTCAATGGTAAACTGATGCGCATTCCTAGAAGCACGGGTATTACGTCTGAAGGGAGGAATACAACTAGCTATTTCAATAGAGCATTGTTTGTGAAAATATCGATACAAAAAATTCTATCCAAAAGACTCAAGTATGTTATTGGGGCATCAGTCAAAATATAAAAATTATACTCGAGTTTTGGACGAATAAAAGCTTTTTAAATTATAGCCAGATCAGAAGAGGTAAAAAACTTCTTGCATCTATGCAGAAAATACTTACAAGCATTTTTGGTGATGTTGACTATGTGATCACTCCACAACAAGTGGTTGGATAGTGGCGTTAAAGGAGAGTTACGCTTTGGCGACAGTAGAAAGCATTTAGTTTTCGAAGCATTAAATTCTACACTTTTTTTGATTCCCCATTGGATAATGCTGTCAAGATCAGAATTCAATGAACTTATCATACGCTACCGTTGGTAGTCCACATCCGAAGAACAAGCGAAGCAATTAAGTGGGTAAAAAGTATCATACAAAAGATCATTTATTCAAAAAAGAAGAGTTTCGGAGACAAAACGGAGCCCTGGGGCACACCAGCGTTTATTTTGTGGATATTCGTTCAATACTACTTGAATTATACGGTCCATAATGTAATTTTTAATCCAACGAAGATGAGATTCATCAATAACAAATTCACGCATTTTCGATAAGAGAGCTTAATGCCAAACTCTGTCAAATGCCTTAGAAATATCAAGTGCAATAATCTTCCTTTCTTCAAAACGATGTAAGGATTTGTTCCAATGTTTGGTGAAATAAACCATGAAATCACCAGTGGATCTATTGCTAAGAAATCCATACTACCGGTCATTAAGAAGCTTTAGTTCTTCAATATATTTCTTAAGATAGAAATTTATCAGCGTTTCCATGACCTTTAAAGGAAGAGAGGAGGATTTGTCATTTTTAGAGACAGGCTGGACAAACGATGTTTTCCAGCCACTCGGAAAGAAACTTATATAGTAAAAAAGATGAAAAAGCTTACGCAGTGGTATTGCCATCGTTGAAGACCACCTCTTCAGATCAATAGCGGGAATGCTATCCGGGCCAGCGTATTCAAAACTAAACTTCCTATCAGAAAACCCTTTACTAAATATTTGTCTAAGTTCTGGGCAAATTAATTAACAAAGTTCAATCAAAATAATAACAGAAGGATTACACATTCTTATTGTCCGAAGTTAATTATATGAATGTGAGCAAACAGTTTTGGGATCCAGGCGACAGTCTGCCTAATACTATACCACAGTTTATTCCACATAAATTCGCAAATATTTTTCCGAAGAATGTATCAAGTTTGACGGACGAACAAGTGGCGACATTATAATGTGAGGTGTAACATCACCCGGAACTGATAGAAGATGTGATTGATCTCTTACCTCATTTAATCTTATTTTTATATATTTCTGGTTACCATATGGACGGACAAGTCTTCTCTGTGCAGAAGAAAAAGAAACATTTGTATAGCATTTTTTTCTATTATTTGTGTTGTAATTCTATCAATTCCCTCAAGTAAAATTGAATAATGAAACCCTAATTTAAATATGGGCATTGGGTAGATAAGGGCAACCCACAAAAGAGAATATAAACTTCCAAAAATGAAAAGACTAACGACCTCTCAATTGTATATTTTCAAATTTTATAAAAACTTTCTTCCACATTTCTAAACCCACCAACACCATCCACTGACACTGATGCTTTACAAAAACTTAAGTCTTAAAAAAAGTATGCGAATAGGTTCAGCATAAGAAAGGAAAAATATAACCCAAAACAAACTTCATCCCCTCATCAAAGTATATTATTATATCAGTGTCTATATAAACATAACATAGACGCACATTCTAATGAACATTTCCAAGAAATAAAGTTTCAATTTATTCAAAGTTGATGTGAACATAAGGTCAGCTAAAATAATTTTACTACGAAGACCACCCAAAAGTTTCTTCGAACGTGTTTTGGTTACATTTTTGTGGAGAAGGAGTTTACCTTTTTTTTGAATTTATGAGGCAAGAAATGGACATTGTAAATATGTATAATACTTGAAAAAGAGAATGACATAGAAACCTACTTTTCTTGACTGAAACACACAAGAAATTATTCTTCATATAATTCGACTTAAAAACCTTTTTTGGGTGTTTTTGTTTGTCGTAATTTTTGTTTTTGATTGACCTTTTTTAAATAAAATAATCCGATCGACTGAGTTGTAGAGTTTTATATTTCTTATACTAAATTCTTTATAGACTTAAATGAGCAGTAAATTGACTTAAACAATCAATATTTTTGTACACAATATGAACGTTGAGTTCAGATTAGAAGGATTAGAATAAAGGGTGATTCAACACTTTCTTTAATACATTACCATATTATTTCTTAAAGCTTATAATCCCATTAATTTATAGAATTCAACGTCTTCGTCGTCGTTCAAGTGACTGCCTCGATCGTACAGCTTCACAGTAGAAAAATCTACCAAACAGTCAACTCTTCAACGTTTGGTGGCAAAATTTGCGACGACCGGTTCAATAAACAATCAACCCACACCCGTATGTTCAAGGCCGCGTTCCGTGAAAGTATACAGCAGAACCCGAGGCAGTCTGCCTTTATAGCAGGCTTCAACTTAGCGAATTCTGCGTCGGGACTTGGGCCTACACCCGTACAAGATCCAACTGACCCAGGAGCTCAAAGTTTATGACCATATGACAACGCCATTTGCTCGCTGACTGGGCTTCGAATCGTTTGGAAGAGGACCCCAATTTTGGCCAAAAAATCATCTTTAGTGACGAGTCGCATTTTTGGATGAATGGCTGTGTTAACAAGCCAAATTGCCGTATATGGGACGACACCATTCCACGCGAGGTTCACCAGGTGATAATGCATCTTCAAAAAGTTACGGTTTGGTGTGGATTTTGGGCAGTCGCGGTGGCGTAATTGGTCCGTCCTTTTTTTAAAACGACATTAGTGAGGCGGTGATCGTCAACAGCGAGCGCTACATAACGATGAAAACGACATGTGGTTCCAGCAGGACGGTGCTAATTGACACACAGAAAAATGCCACGATTGACATTTTCGTCATCTACCCACCCTTATTGAAAAACCCTAAATAATGATAATATTATAACAAACAAGTTAAACTTCAACCTACAAACCCTTCAGTTAAACCAAAACAGTTGCGATCTCTAAACAGAAAATATTGGATTGATAGAACTCGAAATAACTTCCAAAATGGCAAAAGGAAGTAGCCCAGGAGAAGATAAAGTCACATACAAGATGGTTGAAGCTATACTGACCTCAAAATAAGATTACGTGTGTTGTTTAATAGTATTTTATCGACTGTGATTTTTTCACATGACTAGAAAAAACCAAAACTCAAGCCTATTCCTAAAAGTTCAAGAATTATCCATGACTTAAATGAATATTGACTAATTTCTCTTTTTCCTGTTCTCTCCAAAATCTTGGAAGAAATTATTGCGAGACAAATAAGTTGGTAGCTAGAGAAAAAGTCTTGTACTGCACAACACGCTTACAGACCTAACATAGGAGTTTCAACGCTCTTGCACATACACAAACTTGCATAGTATAGTGATGTCATCTGACTTAGAAAAAGCATTGGATAGAATCACCACAGTTCCAGTAATCGAGCAACTTCACAAGTGGGGTGTATTGAAGAAATTTTTAAAGATTATAGTATCCTTCATGAATTATAGAAGTTTAATGTTGACGGATATGATTCTACATCTACTAACAAAATTGGACAATGGCACACTACAAGGTTCACCACTTTCAGTCTTTCTTTATAATGCATACATTGACTCCTTGATAACGGAACTTTCGCAGTCAAACTATAACCTTGATTTTATCGGAGTTTAAAACGATAACATCTATGTCGTTGCATCAATCCTCCTTAATCAGGTTAAAGATGCTCTTGAACAAGTAGACTTGTCAATACATATTTGGTCCGAAAAAAAAAACAGGTGCTATCATACCCCCAACGAAAATTGAAATGCTACATTTCTGCAGGAAAATTAAGTTTATAAACATTAGCCCACTTGTTTTACGTAACACCACCATTCACTTAAAGAAAGAAAGTAAAATTCTTGAAACTATTTTTACAAGCAATTTAAAATGGAATAGAAGCACGTCAAGAAATGATTTGTTCAAAACAAAAGCGACCACATATCGAAATATCCCTTCGAATCTCCAATACCCTTGTTGAAGGGATGCTTCAACATAGTTCAACCGTTGAAACCGCTATCCAAGGGCGGATCCAGACTTTTAATCAGGGGGGAGTCACACCCTTAACATATAGACGAGTTTTTACTCACCGCTTAAAAATGTTCTGTCAAGAAGGCTGACAAAATTTTAAATAACGTAATGTGCATCTTAGCCTTACATATTTTTTTACGAATGCAATGCTTGCCATATACTAGTAGTTCCTATATATCGCAAGTAAAAATCAAGACGTAATTGAAGGCGAGTTTCGGGAATATAAAGGCAAGTTAATATCAAATTGACGATCTCTTATTCAAGGTTTCTTTTATGAACCTGAATATTTGCTCTTTTTCTTGGAAAAAAATTTTATGAAAATAATTTAAAGCATTACAAGAGTTTATCCAAGTTCTAAATTGCGTAAAAAAAATGTTAGTTGTTTTTGACAGCAAACCACATTTTAGTAAGTGTCGTTAAATTACTAACAAATCTTTAGATGAAATCTTTAATTATATAGGTAATGGGTCATATGACTCCCCCCCTGGGTCGTCCATTGGTCAAAAGTTGATGAATATGTGCTGCGTTATAGGAAAAGTGCTGAATTTCCGATTATTATATTATGTTTTTGGTCCAGTCATGAGTTAAAAGTAGTACTAGTTATCTCCCAAAGGGGGGGGTGCCATGAACCCTACGACCCCCCTTTGAATCCACCATTTCCGCTATCAACGAGTGTCTTAGAACTGCAAAAATTGCCCTTTAATCTACAATTGTGGAAGCCCTAAGAGTCGAAGCAGGTTAACTATCTCTTTCGAAATTGTGGAAACAATTTTTACTTCAGCCAAAAAGACAAAAATTCACTCGGTATGTGTGCTGGATAACATAACCTCAATAATTCCCAACAATACCCTTCATGGAAACGCAATTCTCTCCAAATCGATATCAGTCTCTTCAAATATAAAAAAGTAAACATTTCCGACACAATGTTGAAAAGGCTTCATGTAGAATTAATAGCTGAAATTAAAGCAAACAGAAGCGAAATCTTCTACTATTCACCAAGCTCAGCTTCCAGAATATGCAAACAGCTAAATTGCCAAACTAGATGCAGATTTCAAAGCTATTTCGGTAGCTGACCAAAGTTCTGAATGTACCTTGGTTTAAACAGATATCCTTGGTATACTTAAGAAACGTCCATCTCTCCAAATTTTAAGCAACTGCTTGTACGCCAACCTCCTTCATTACTTTAGCATTGGTTTGCAGGAGGTCATCCCTGCTCATTCCTGGTTTTTTGGCAATGCCAGCGGTTATTATAATTGCATCGGAGTTTTTTATACTTGCTGAAATTGAGGGTAGGGGACAAGCACTCATCTACCCTTCTGGATTATTTGCACTTACTTTTGCTATTTTGACTTTCACTAAAGCAGGTTCACATGTCCCCACCATACAAATATTGTACGCGCGTGTATACCCGGCCACTATGGAATTAAAGGTAATGAAGCCGCTGACCTCGCAGCGAATAACCGAAACTGCACCATCTGTTGAAAAAGGCGTTTGCACATCTTCAAAGACTAAAAATTGCGGAAAATTGGAAAAACTCTGAAACTTTTCTTCTAGAAATATCAACCCGTAGCCAGTCGTACCGCGTATAACCAATCAATAAGTAGAGAAGAATGGATAAAACTATATTCAGAGTAGTACTTTTTCACTTTCAAGCACTCATGATGGTCCAATTTGTGGACCATCGCTTACAATATGGCATATTTTTGTTGAGTGCTCTCTTTCGCGACAGGTAGACACATCTATAAAGACGTTCTAAATCCTTCAGATATCAATTCAATCCTTCGAGTTAAAGCAGCCATGTCCGCGGTTAGAAACATGATTTGGGAATTTTTAAGCAAGGGATCGATTGTGGCTGCCATACGATATTTCCTAGAAGATGATTAATGAAATGTTTGTGATACTTATATGCCAAAGAGCCATTTTGTATCTATTTTGAGATTTTGCTTAAAATTAAATAATTTTATTATTTGAATATTCCTTTAATAAAACTATTGTCAAGTGTCCAATTGTCACCATCTTTTATAAACCTTACATATAATATTTCAGCTGCTTCCAACTCTTCAAAATTCTAATAAAAGAAAACATATTTACATCTTCCATATAATCAAACTCAACACCTAACGCCTTATACAAAAATCGATTGAACTTTGCACTTATAAAGTTTGTCGTCACAAGAAGAAAAGTAGGGAAGTGAATAACGCACGTTTTCTTTTTCCAACTATTTTCCTTTTTCAAATCATTTTGCCCACATTCTCAATAGTATAATATTAATATTGATTCTCATTTCACGGTCCTACGCATCACAATCCAGAGCTTTTTTCTATGAAGGTAGCTAAATCTTTTGCAGGGTCTTACAAAAGACTTAATGATCCCTTGAAGGTAATGTGCATGCAATTAATTTAATTTTATGTATTAATATGTTAAAAAATTACTTCCACAATCATGAAACAAGTGCTAATTGGTCTACAATTATCATATTGTTGTTTTCTTAAATAAAACAAAAATTCATAAATTTATCAAAAATAAATTAAATAAATTTGAGAAGGAAACTGGGATTCCATCCATATTGATAACAGCCTATGAGTGTTATTTTTTGGAATAAACAGAATTTTAATTGAAACAATTGTAGCAAAATCTGTGATTTTGTATTTTATCTCATTATTTTTGAAAAATATCTGTTCATCAATTTTTTAAAAAACGCGAGACATAATCATAGCGCATTTTCTTTTATAAAATTACATTCACCGGACCTGAATATTGTCATTGTCTTTTCTCCAAATTTTAGAAGTTTTGATTCTTAGGATTTTATTTCTTGTTACAAAAACTAGCAATTTTATTTTTCTTAAAAATGTATCATAATGTTAAAAATCTTCTCGTTCGTCCTGAGGATTATTTTGAAGGTAATATCATTTTTTAACTTCCCATAGGAAGTTATTGTAATGGGTCCGATTTTTCGAATTGAAAATATTGACATTTCTCGTCGCTTCAAGGTCTCTAGAGTCGAAATAAAAGATTTTTAGAAAGATGTCTGTGCGTACGTACGTTCGTACGTCCGTATGTCCGTACGTCCGTATGTCCGTACGTCCGTATGTCCGTGTGTCCATACGTCCGTACGTTCGCGACGTTTTTTTCGTCGTCCATAACTCAAGAGCCAGTAAAGATTTCGACTTTAAATAAATTTTGTTATACAGATAATAATGCAGAAAGATTCAGAAAGGACTCTCAAGAAAATTCCGTGGGTAGATTTTTTTACCATATCAGTTTAAAAAAAAGGTGAAAATTTTGGTTAACACTAAATTACTCACGAACCAATAACGCTAGAGACTTGAAATAAATTTTATATTATGTATTGTTATGTGATACCAAACAAGTATATTTTTGGAAAAGATACAATTAACGGGTTTTTTATAAATCAAAAAAACTGAAAAAAAATATTATTTACCTCGAAAAATTTACAAACAAAAAACGATTTTATCTCCAAAACAATGTTGTGCAACGAAACATAACTTTTTCAACAATGTGTAAAAGCTTTAGGAAAATCGAATGGACATTTTTTTTTACAAAAAATAAAAACCTAAAAAAATCAATAAAAGTTGGTAAAAATTGATTTTCGACTCAAACATCTTTTCAAGACTTTAAGATATATGCTTTAAACAAATTTTATCTTTTAAAAAATATCATTCTCAACATTCAGTAAGATTTTGATAAAAATCGAATTGACAGTTGTTTTACAAAAAAATAAAAACTAAACAAAAATTAATAAAAGTTGGTAAAAATTGTTTTCGACTCAAATATCTTTTCAAAAATTTGAAATGTAGGCTTCA
The DNA here is from genome assembly GCA_920104205.1 of Eupeodes latifasciatus. Lineage (NCBI taxonomy): Eukaryota > Metazoa > Arthropoda > Insecta > Diptera > Syrphidae > Eupeodes > Eupeodes latifasciatus. Next base: position 342,888,543 of record OV049924.1, read on the forward strand.
AATTAATTTTATCTTATAAGAAATATTGTTTTCAATATTCGATAAAATTTTGAGAAAACTCGAATAAACGGTTTTCTTCAATAAAATAAAAACCCAAAAGAAAAACAATACTAAAACTTGGTAAAAATTTACTTTCGACTCAAATAGCTTTTCAAAAATTAAAAATATTGGCTTCAATCTTACTTTGTCTCACAGAAAATATTTTTTCGACGTTCAGTAGATTTTTATAAAAATCCAACTGTCAGTTTTTTCATAAAAAATTAAAATCTACAACAAATAGTACCCAAAATTGGTAAAAATTGATGTTTGGTTTTCGATATCTCGCGAACAATAAAAGATATTGACTTCAAATTAATTTCATTCATCCAATTTGTATTTGTTTATACATATAAGAAATCATTTTTTTTAAGAAATGCTCCTAAAATTGGTAAAAATTGGTTTTCGACTAAAAATATACAAAATATTATTGGAAGTTTGAAAATTTTTAAGAATAATTCAACTGAGAACTTTTTTTAACAAAACACGAAAACCTACAAACTTTTAAGCAATACAAATCGACAGACGGGATGGGAAGTTATCAGTGTGGACCGCATCCCAGCCTCTTTTTGTTTTAGTTTTGGGCAAGACAAATCGACAGACGGAATTAGAAGTCATTTTAAAACTAAACTGCTAGAAGTTTGACAACAGCAGTTCAATGCGCTCCTCATAGCTCTCATCTTTTTAGGTTACCAGAAATTTGTTTAGTAGAAACGAATTGATTCCACAATTTTTTTTCAATATCAGTCTTCTTCTTGTCATGTCTACGCTCAAGTGAAGTTCTCATTTTCGCTGATGACATGACATTTTTTAAGATAATAAAGTTCACCCATGATCGTATTCTTTTACAAACCGATATTGATAGTTTCACATTTTGGTGTGGAAAAAATAGAAACTACTAAGAAACGAAACGGTAGTGTATTTGATTATTGTATATCACAGCAAAAACTCTGTGGAGTTTTCACATTAAAAGATTTAGGTGTTCATTTTTGTTTCAACTTAGAATTTACACATCATAGTAATTTTATTGTCAATAAGGCAAGTTCTATGCTTGGTTTTATAAAACGATGGGCAAAGGAGTTTAACGATCCCTATGTTACCCTTTTCTTTTTACAATCGCCATTTCTATACAGATTTGTCAAAAACGAAAGAAGGGGTTGGTGGAGGTGTGTACTCTGAACGACTGAATTTAAGTCTCTCATTCCGCCTTCCCAATCATTGTAGCGTGTTCCAGGCGGAACTTTTGGCAATAAAAGAAGTATTGTCCTGGCTTAAAGAAAACGTGATATCAACATCTGATATCCGTATCGTCTCAGATAGTCAGGCCGCTTTCAAATCTCTGGATTCTGTCTCTACAAACTCTATAACAGTCCATAACTGTCGATCATCTCTAATGGAGATGGCACAACAGTTTAATATTCACCTTTGCTGGGTGCCGGGCCATTGAGACATTCCAGGTAACTGTAAGGCAGATTAACTCGCCAGGAACGGTACAGTACAGCCCATCCTACCACGTTTGGCACGTACTGGCATACCAATCGCTACTTGTAAACTGTTGCTAATGCAAGACGCTGTGAGGAGGGCAGGCACCAGGTGAAACAACATCACCACGTGTCAAGTCACAAAAAACATCTGGCCAACACTGGATTTAAAACGTTCAAGGTGCTTGCTCTATTTAAGCAGATCGCATATAAGCTCGATAAGAGGTGTCATAACCGGACACTATCTAATAGGAAAGCACGCCACGAGATTAGGCGTATTCTCAAATGATTTCTGCAGAAGCTGTATGGACGAGGAAGAGGAAGGAACAGTTCTTCATCTTCTCTGCACATGCCCTCTTTGGCTCGAAAACGCAAGAATTACCTAGGAGAGTTCTTCTTTAACGATCTAAACGATCTAAATCATATCGGCATAATCAGCCTCTCACGTTTCGTAAGAAATTCAAACTGGTTCCATTGAGCTTAGGAAGAAACCTCAAGATTCATGTGGTATCACAATGGGCCATTAAACTGGCCTAAGTGTGTCCGTTTCCATCTTGGACAGCCACTATAACCTAACCTAACCTAGTTTCTCGCTACAAAAGCGGTACCATTCTATTTTTTTCCAGGATGATACAAGAATCATTATTTCCCAATATTATATTTAAAAAAGAGGGTGGAATGCAACCCACACTGATAACTTCCCATCCCGTCTGTTGATTTGTCTTGCTTAAAAAGTTTGTAGGTGTTCGTGTTTTGTTAAAAAAGTTCTTAGTTGAATTATTCTAAAAAATTTAAAATTACCAACAATATTTTGCATATAGCTTGATTTCAAAATCAATTTTTGTTAAAGAGATTTTTAGTCGAAAACCCATATTTTTTACCAATTTTAGTTGCAAAAAAAACAGTTGATTCGATTTTTCTCAAAACTGTACCAGCTGTTGAAAAAGTTATTCTTCGTTGCACAAAATTGTTTTGGAGAAAAAATCATATTTCGTTCCCAAAATGTTCGAGGTGACGAATATTTTTTTTTCAGTTTTTTTTTGTTAATTGGATTTTTTCCAAAAATATATTTGTTTGGTATTACGTAACAATACATAATTTAAAATTCAATTGGAGTCTCTAGCTCTATTGGTTTGTGAGATACTTTGGGTTAACCAAAATTTTCACCTTTTTTTAAATTGCTATGGTAAAAAAACTACCCACTCAATTTTCTTGAGAGCCCTTTATGCATCTTTCTGCATTATTATCTGTATAACAAAATTTATTTAAAGTCGAAATCTTTACTGGTTCTTGATCTATGGACTACGAAAAAAACGTCGAGAACGTACGGACGTATGGGCGTATGAACGTACGTACACACGCACGCACAGACATCTCTCTAAAAATCTTTTATTTCGACTCTAGGGACCTTGAATAGTCGAGAAATTTTCAATGTTTTCAATTCGACAAAATTGCATTTTTCCAATTGGTTTTGATGGCTCTAACTCAAATTTGACTATTGATTTGATTTGATATTTTTGGCCGGATTTTGGGGTCGAATAATCCTCTGTGGGACGTACGTACACACGCACGCACAGACATCTTACTAAAAATTTTGTATTTCGACGTCGAGAAATGTCAAAATTTTAAATTTGACAAACTTCCTATGGGAAGTTAAAAAAGTTATTATATTTAAGCAATATATTATTAATTATTGAAAATCTATCTGTGTAGTTTTTATTTTCCTACTCTTCAGAAATACCTTTTTATGTATTGAAAAGAATGAACCCTAAGCTTGTTTCTATTATTTTTTTCATCTCTGTATATCAAACATTAGGTACCTGCTGACCAGGACCACAAAAAACACAACTTCTGATATAGTTTGTCACATTAAATTAATGATTTACCTTTACGTGGTTGTAAAATTCCGAATTGCATATGAGGTTATGGTGTTAATTTCTCTACGTCGCGTCGCGTCGCGTCAATGTCGTCACCACCGCACCGTGCTTCCAGCGAGAGTCGCGTCAATTTGAAATAGGAACCAAATTTGTTCTAACTGTTATTGATTGAATTCACAAAAGCTGAAAGCGGAAATGTTGGTTGCCAATATGTCGCAATTCAATTTTCAGCATCAGGCAAGTTCCATGTTGACATTTTGTGTTTCTGAATCTGAACGCAGGGGTATATGAAATGTTGTGGCAACTCTTTTCCCGTCGTCCGCCAACTATAAGGTGGTTGGTGATGGTAATACTGGCTGTTGTGGCTATTAGTGATAATTTTCATTATATAATGATGTCATGATTGATTTCGCATTAAAGTGCAATCAGGTTCTTTGACATATTTCGTCATCCACCATTTTATAAGCCAGTTAAGGTACTATACCTACCTTACCTACTTACCAACGTACTGTAATGTTATTTATATGCTTGCATTTATGTTGTCCGGATGCTCCGGTCCAATAGGCAATCTTCTTGGAAATAATGGAAATTTTGTTCCAGAGAGGTTTTGTTGATTAAATCATTCGCTCTATTGGGAAGAGTAAATTTCAATCACATGGTGATTTCAGTGGTCATACTCGTATACAGTGCGTAACATACGTGATATCGTCCTGTGCTATGTAGCATGTCTCTTAGCTATACGACCGTCATGATATATGTAATATGTATATTCATGTTCCTATTAATATTATGTATGTGTTTCAATGATGGTAAGGTATACATAATATTGAAGCTGTTAACTAGGTGTGTACTTAATACTCATAGCCGTGTTTTATTTTGAACAATATTTTCAAGCTTTTGTTGACAAGAGTTAATTTTTATTATTTAAACGATTTAAATTGGTTTGAAAAGAACTTAAACGCATGAAAAAGTTAAGTACTTAAAGCAAATAAATACAAACACTTAATAATCAAGGAGAACTAAATATACAAAAATGACTCTTCTTTGAAAAACTCCAACAAAGCTGAATTTAAGTGAAAAGCTTCATTATTTACACGTTCTAATAGCAATCCCCGAAAACTTGTCTTATTTTGGATCGGAACAACAAAATTTATTGGAAGTAAAAGAAATTGAAGTAAATTTGACTATAATTTTTGTTTTAATGTTGTTATTCCCTCAACGAAAATGTTAAGTTTGGATCGCCATAATTCAAGAACTGCCTGACGTACAGACATTATTTATATACCATTTTGATGATAATTTAATTGGAAACTGTTCTCAAATCATTTTGTGAAATAATAAGGTCCTTGAGAGTTATTAAATTAAACCAAATATTTACTTCAAGATAGTTGAGTTGCCCTAACGGTACAAAGCTTCGTTTTCTAGTAAAAAAATAATTTTTCAGACACAAAACATTCACAAAAACACGATTTCATTCCATTTTTGACATAATTAATTTTTCTTTGTAAAAATTAAATGAGCTATAACGTCTACTAATGTCGGAGGCGGTTGTTTCGAATAAATTGTTTTTGAATATTATTTAAAACGTTCATCACTAAGAAATATTAAAAATTTGTTCAGAAACGATAATTGTATCGAATTGGCGCAGAAACTGATGTAGTTTGACCGTTCAAAACTTAATATAAATATAATATGGATATGGTTCGGCAAAAACCTAAATCTTCGTATCAAACCCTCCTTGTGTTTGCCGGGCGGTAATGATCACCACAGCTGTTATAAGACTTGTCAAGATGGGGATCAGCTAAAGTCAGGACGAATTGTTCGTGGGTTTCTATACTCTTCAATAGTTGAACCAAGGCGTTCTTACCATAGATGTGGGATCCCATCCCAAATTTTCAGAGGTAGTGTGAGTGTTTTCATAATCAGTGCCGAAGAATGAAAGGCTGAGGGATAAACCAGCCGATAACGAGCTCATTCGGAAGCTTTTCCATGATCCGTCTTATTTTCCATCGACTCTGCTGGGGCTGACATTTCCCTTCCGACCTACTCATGGGACCTTATTTTATTTTTTCCTCCTATGATCGTTACTGACATTACAAGCTTCGAACCATATGCTGACTTTGAGGATGAAGATTTGGCCTCAAGCCAAGCGTATTAGTAGCACTGGAACTTTCGATTCTGTCATGCTTTCCAACAGCAAAGATCTGCTAGCAGTGTGGAACAGCATCGAGGGCAAGCTGCCTTATTTTTACTCTGATGAAATGTTCGGGGGATACAGGGTAATCAAGTGCGCAGACGTGTTTTCCAGGGAATTCTAGAGAGAATGCATTGTGGACGTACACAGCGGTTGTACGTCCTATTTTGTCTTATAAATCGATTGTGTGGTGGCCTGGCGCTTAACAAGAAATACCAAATCGAGAAACTAAGGAAGGTTCAAAGAATAGCTAGTGTCGGTTCTACAAGGACCCTTCGATCCTTCCCAACAAATGCCTTAAATGCTATTCTGTACCCAGAACTTATATGAATGGCTCTCATGAAATAAAAGAATGTTCTTCAATTATTAAAACTCCACATTTTTAAATCATTTCTAAAAAAGGTTTACACTTTACCTTTCATGGTTTTAAAAATTTTTTAAATTTTCTTAAAACTATATAAACGATAAAAATCAACAAAGTTAAATGCTAATGCAAGTTCTGTTAGCTTTTGCTGGATTGTTTATATTTTTAAAAAATATTTGAACTATAGAACTAGAATTTAATTTAAAGAGAAAATAATTACTTAATCTTCTTAAAATTCATTATTTATCAATGCTTAAAAAAGAAGACTTAATTTAAAATTAAATAAAACTGGTTTTCCTTATTTCCAATTAGAACTTATTTTCAACGGAAATTCTATTTTTCTTAATAGGGTTTCATCTTAATTCATGGGAAAATGTACGCAAATAATCTTCAACCACTTAATTTCTTAGAATCAAAACGATCTTATTTACATTTACTTTGAATAGATAGAGTTAATAAGTTTGTTTTTTAAACAATATAATAGTATTTGTTTGACTGTGATGTCAAAATGAAGACAGAAAATCATTTATCTATCGTTTCCTTATACAAATATTTTTTTTAAGAAGATACTCGTATCTTATCTTTATCTTTTGATAATCGACATCATATAAAGTATCTTAAAGTAGTCAATGAAATGAAAACAATTCATTTTAATTGAAATAGATACATTCAACTCAATTAAAATAGGCACACCTTTTGTACGTTTTGAAAATTGTTGATAAAAATGGAGTTAAAATGGCTTATCGGATTCTAAGAACTTCGTTAAGAAAATTAAACAACTAACGTATTAAAGTTTTATAGCCGTTTTAGGAAGTTTCTAAGTTAAAAAATGTTTTTCTTTAAAATAACCACTTTACTAGTAGTAATTTCCTATCTATCTATTATCTGTAAGACAAAATTTATTTCAAGTCAATACCTATGCTGGTTATTGAGATATATAGCCGACGAAAAAATCAAAACTAAACTTAAAAACTTACACACATTTATGCGAGAAATGTCGAAATTTTCATTTTGACAAATCGGACAATAATACAATAACTAAAAATTGGTAAACATTGATTTTCGACTCAAATATCTTTTCAAAAATTAAAAATATTGGCTTTAAACTAATTTTATCTTATATACAAAAAATAAAGTTTCCGACAATAACTAAAATATTTATAAAAATACAACAGTCAGTTTTTTTTTCATAAAAATGAAAATCTCAAAATTGGTAAAAATTGGTGTTCGATTCTCGATATGTCGTGAATAAATAAAAGTATTGAATTCAAAATGACTTCTGTGCTAAATTTTCGTAGAAAAATCCAATCTGTAATTGTTTATAGTAAGTTAATTATTCATTTATTTACATTTCAATATAAAAAATAGAATACAAATTATAAATTTAAGAGCTATGGCTAAGCCGTCAGCCTGGGTGACAAGTTTATATACATGTTTATTTTAAAATTTAATTAAATTTTCAATAATCAACAAAAAAAAGAACTAAAGTATTAAACTTATAGTTTTCCGTCGGCTTTTTGGTCACTATAGTTTTTGCAATGAAACAATTACGTTACATTAACTTTCCCAACGTTTCGGCAGGGGTTGCTGCCTTCCTCAGGGGAACTTTATTAACACAAAAATATACAAATAATTTAAGTTAGATAAATAGGATACAATTACAATATAGTTTACTCACTCAAGAAAGATTTAAAAAAACAAAATTTAATATTAATTACATTAATTAATATGAATTAAAAATAAAATTATAAATGTAGTTAGCACTTCGAAGAGTGAAGTTACGTCAAAATTAAATAAAGCACAATTTACATTTAAGAACAAAGAAGAGAGCAATATACAGCAGAAATGTTTTGTGTGTCTTGTTTTCGGTTCATGTTGTTATTGTTATTGAGAATATGTAATGTTTCTAACGTGTATCGTTTCGAAACATGTTTCTCTGTCTGTAGAACTTCCACGCCTTCAAAGTTTGGAGAATGACCGCTTTCAATGCAGTGACTGGCCAGGGCTGTCTTCTCAGAATTTTTTAATTTTATGTCGGACTTATGATTCGAGATGCGTTGTCTAAGAAGTTGTTTAGTGGTCCCAATGTAACACAGGTTGCACAGTTCATTTGATTTACCATTGCAGTTAATTTTGTAGATTACGTCTGTTTGTTTGTCCTTATCCGGTTTCGTCTTGAGTTTAGTAAAACATTGGTCAAGTGTTTTGTTTGATTTAAAAGCAAGGCGAACCTCTGTCAATTTTTTGGAAATCGATTTTTTGAAGTTGTTAGATAAAGTTGGGACGTAAACCATGGTTTTGTGGTGCGTTCTAACGGGTTCATCAATGTTTTGTCGTGGAATATGCATTTTGTGTTTTAAAAGGAGGCTTCGAATTATGGTAGAAGGATAACCATTATCACTTAAAATTTTGATGACTTTTTTCTCGTTGGCGACGTGGAATCGTACATCACTTATTTTGAAAATTTTATTCACGAGGTTGGACGCAGTATTAATGATGATATGCCTTGCTTGGTTTGATCGGAAATTAACTAGTCTTCCAGATGCTGTTGGTTTTTGATACCAGTCGAAAAGCAAACAATTTTCTCCACGGTATATTTTTACATCTAAGAACGATATTGTTTTGTTGAACTCATTTTCAATTGTGAATTGAATTTTTGGGTGGAATCCGTTTAGAATTTTTAGTACTTTTTCTATGTTTCTTTTATCTATTACTGCAAATATGTCATCAACATATTTTGCTATGAACACAGGTTTTTCTTCAATGTTGTTTAAACATTCGTCTAAAACGTGGTCCAAAACCAGATCTGCAATAGTCGGAGATAGTGGGTTGCCCATTGGCATCCCAAAAATTTGTTTGTATATAGTGTCTTTGTATTGAAGAAAATTGTTTTCTTTAAGACAAAAGTCTAGTATCTCAATAAATTTGTTTTGTGCGATCTTTGTGCTTTTATTTATTATATCCCATTTCTTCTTGGCAATGGTGATAGCCAGTTGAACGGGGATGTTAGTAAACAATGAAACTGCATCGAACGAGACTAAAACATCATTTGGACTTAGTTTTACATTTTTTGCTTTTTCAACAAATTCAAACGAATTTTTTATAGAGTAGCTTGAATTTGTTGTCACGCACTGTAAAATTTTTCCAACATACTTAGATAGCTCATAGCATGGTACATTCATGGATGACGTAATCGGTCGTAGTGGCATGTCTGTTTTATGAATTTTTGGCAGTCCGTAAATGGATGGGAGCTGGGCGGTGTAAGTGGTCATCTTTGCTTTCTCTCTATCGTCAATGCAATTGTTGTTTTTAAGCCATTTGACTATGTCATTGTTTCGCGTTTGAAGTGTTGTTGTTGGATTATTCCTTATTGTTCTGTAGGTGTTGCGGTCAGACAATAATTCAACCATCTTATCTTCATAATCTGTACGTTTCATGGCGACTGTGACGTTGCCTTTATCAGCTGGTACAATGACGATATTCTTGTGCTGTTTAAGGAAATTAATTGTTAATTTGTTTACATACAATACATATTTAGCAAATCTATCATTTTTATGATGACGTATGAACGAGTGTAACATGTTGCTGTATTGTGCTCTCATGAGTTCTTGTTCTCTTTCGTCTTGTATGCCTCGAATTACTTCTTCTCCATCAGCTATGAGTTGAAAAAGAGGAAAACTTTGTTTATCAATTGGAAGTGTGAATTTTTTTTTTTTTTTTTTTTTTTTTTTCCCAAGTGATAAAAGCCATTTAACCTCTAAGGGAAATTGAATGTCTGTACGATTTTCAAACCATTTTTCATGTAATTGAATGTTAAATTCTTTCCATAGCGATGATTTGAGTGCGTCTATTTTTTGTGTATTTGATTGTTGTTTTTTGTTATAAATCTTTTTGTGAACTTGTTTTTGTTTCTTAATAAATTGTATGTATTCATTTTCTGATATATTTTCTTTGATGCGTTGGTCATGTAATCTGATAGAGTTAGTTGTTCGTTTTATTTTGTGATAGATTTCGGAGATTTCAATGTTTAGGACTTTTTGGTGGAATTTAAGCTCTATTTTGGCATATGCTTCTAGAGATTCTTTGCTTGAAAGGATTTGTTTTGTGTTTCGTGTGGAGTTATTCAGATGGTTAGGTATAAGTCCAGTTTTTCGGCATATTATCAAAAATTTGAGGTTTTGTTTTTGTAAAGCTAGTAATCTTTGTGAGTTGCTATATTGTTTTAAATTGTTACATACTTGTAAACCATATTTGTATTTGATGTGTTCATAGTAGTTCTTCATATTGATGTTTTATGCTGCTCGGCTAGCCGTCCGATGATTTTAATTGAGTTGATTTATTGATCCTTTCAAGCAAAGAATCTCTAGAAGCATATGCCAAAATAGAGCTTAAATTCCACCAAAAAGTCCTAAACATTGAAATCTCCGAAATCTATCACAAAATAAAACGAACAACTAACTCTATCAGATTACATGACCAACGCATCAAAGAAAATATATCAGAAAATGAATACATACAATTTATTAAGAAACAAAAACAAGTTCACAAAAAGATTTATAACAAAAAACAACAATCAAATACACAAAAAATAGACGCACTCAAATCATCGCTATGGAAAGAATTTAACATTCAATTACATGAAAAATGGTTTGAAAATCGTACAGACATTCAATTTCCCTTAGAGGTTAAATGGCTTTTATCACTTGGGAAAAAAAAAAAAAAAAAATTCACACTTCCAATTGATAAACAAAGTTTTCCTCTTTTTCAACTCATAGCTGATGGAGAAGAAGTAATTCGAGGCATACAAGACGAAAGAGAACAAGAACTCATGAGAGCACAATACAGCAACATGTTACACTCGTTCATACGTCATCATAAAAATGATAGATTTGCTAAATATGTATTGTATGTAAACAAATTAACAATTAATTTCCTTAAACAGCACAAGAATATCGTCATTGTACCAGCTGATAAAGGCAACGTCACAGTCGCCATGAAACGTACAGATTATGAAGATAAGATGGTTGAATTATTGTCTGACCGCAACACCTACAGAACAATAAGGAATAATCCAACAACAACACTTCAAACGCGAAACAATGACATAGTCAAATGGCTTAAAAACAACAATTGCATTGACGATAGAGAGAAAGCAAAGATGACCACTTACACCGCCCAGCTCCCATCCATTTACGGACTGCCAAAAATTCATAAAACAGACATGCCACTACGACCGATTACGTCATCCATGAATGTACCATGCTATGAGCTATCTAAGTATGTTGGAAAAATTTTACAGTGCGTGACAACAAATTCAAGCTACTCTATAAAAAATTCGTTTGAATTTGTTGAAAAAGCAAAAAATGTAAAACTAAGTCCAAATGATGTTTTAGTCTCGTTCGATGCAGTTTCATTGTTTACTAACATCCCCGTTCAACTGGCTATCACCATTGCCAAGAAGAAATGGGATATAATAAATAAAAGCACAAAGATCGCACAAAACAAATTTATTGAGATACTAGACTTTTGTCTTAAAGAAAACAATTTTCTTCAATACAAAGACACTATATACAAACAAATTTTTGGGATGCCAATGGGCAACCCACTATCTCCGACTATTGCAGATCTGGTTTTGGACCACGTTTTAGACGAATGTTTAAACAACATTGAAGAAAAACCTGTGTTCATAGCAAAATATGTTGATGACATATTTGCAGTAATAGATAAAAGAAACATAGAAAAAGTACTAAAAATTCTAAACGGATTCCACCCAAAAATTCAATTCACAATTGAAAATGAGTTCAACAAAACAATATCGTTCTTAGATGTAAAAATATACCGTGGAGAAAATTGTTTGCTTTTCGACTGGTATCAAAAACCAACAGCATCTGGAAGACTAGTTAATTTCCGATCAAACCAAGCAAGGCATATCATCATTAATACTGCGTCCAACCTCGTGAATAAAATTTTCAAAATAAGTGATGTACGATTCCACGTCGCCAACGAGAAAAAAGTCATCAAAATTTTAAGTGATAATGGTTATCCTTCTACCATAATTCGAAGCCTCCTTTTAAAACACAAAATGCATATTCCACGACAAAACATTGATGAACCCGTTAGAACGCACCACAAAACCATGGTTTACGTCCCAACTTTATCTAACAACTTCAAAAAATCGATTTCCAAAAAATTGACAGAGGTTCGCCTTGCTTTTAAATCAAACAAAACACTTGACCAATGTTTTACTAAACTCAAGACGAAACCGGATAAGGACAAACAAACAGACGTAATCTACAAAATTAACTGCAATGGTAAATCAAATGAACTGTGCAACCTGTGTTACATTGGGACCACTAAACAACTTCTTAGACAACGCATCTCGAATCATAAGTCCGACATAAAATTAAAAAATTCTGAGAAGACAGCCCTGGCCAGTCACTGCATTGAAAGCGGTCATTCTCCAAACTTTGAAGGCGTGGAAGTTCTACAGACAGAGAAACATGTTTCGAAACGATACACGTTAGAAACATTACATATTCTCAATAACAATAACAACATGAACCGAAAACAAGACACACAAAACATTTCTGCTGTATATTGCTCTCTTCTTTGTTCTTAAATGTAAATTGTGCTTTATTTAATTTTGACGTAACTTCACTCTTCGAAGTGCTAACTACATTTATAATTTTATTTTTAATTCATATTAATTAATGTAATTAATATTAAATTTTGTTTTTTTAAATCTTTCTTGAGTGAGTAAACTATATTGTAATTGTATCCTATTTATCTAACTTAAATTATTTGTATATTTTTGTGTTAATAAAGTTCCCCTGAGGAAGGCAGCAACCCCTGCCGAAACGTTGGGAAAGTTAATGTAACGTAATTGTTTCATTGCAAAAACTATAGTGACCAAAAAGCCGACGGAAAACTATAATTCCTATAATCAAAATAAGTACACAAATTGGTCAATAAATCAACTCAATTAAAGTATTAAACTTATAAACTGTTTTTAAGAAATTGCTTAGGATTTTCCAGTCACTCTCGTTTAGAAGTTAGATAGTTTCCTGCATAATTAATGATTGTTTTCCGAAAGAAATTTGCCTTTGCGCTTTGAATATATTGGACATATACTTATGATATGAAAGCAATCTTCTTTCGATTTTAGGTTGCAAAGCGTAAGAAATTGATTAAAGCTTTCATTATAAGGGTTACCTTTTAAGGAAATGAGCTCACACCTTGCTTTCAATATCACGGATATTTCATCATAGCTAAGTGAGTAGTGAAAGTATTTTTTCTTGTTTAGATTAAAATTAAGCTGACTGTATAAAATTCTACTTTCAGAATTCCGAGCCTTAACGATGAAGGCATTTCGGATAGAGTCTTGGTTTTTCTGAATAATGCGGTAGAGTTGGTCTTTCAAATTACGCTGGTTGTTCACATCAATATGTAAAGTTTCCCCACAAGCGTTGCCAATGATTGCCATCTTTCATACCACCGGTCCTTATTCCGCAACTCATACAAAAATAGTTTTTTTGAAAGCATTGATTCCTCATTATGACAACATACCTTTATTATGAAGTCGCCTGTGACTTGAGTGTATTTGTCAAAAGTTTTGGTAGTCCGCTTTCCAAGTATATAGCATAACAAGGCGTATTTTGGGGTAGATTGAAGAGCTTGTTAATACCCAGCACAATTTCCTACACAACTGACCTATCACAATTCATAAACACTATACACATTTCAAAACAATCTATACACATTTCACACTTACCTTCCTACCTTAAGTAGGTCACAATTCAAGTCACAATAAAAACCTAAAATTCATTTCTTATACATTGTGCAGAATATGCATATTTCCTTGTTAATAATTTTTTGTTTACACATTGTGCGGTGTGTGCACATAATGTTTTTATTTTTGATCAAGTTAATGACACATTGTGCACACGCTGCATATTATAGAATTAGGCAATAAAATTAATTTATTGAACCTTATATTGACTTTTGTTAAATTGTAGAATAAGCTATTTGTTGATTATTGAACTTCTATTGATTTTTGTTAATAAGCTATTTTTTAGTATTTAAGACGATTATGTGAAGGAATAAAATCACTTTCTGTTTAACCACCAAATATTGAGTGTCTCTTAATTTATTGCAACTTCCCCCCACCAGAGGTAAGGGGTTGCATTAATCGAAAGTCAACAAAACATTCTCATCAAAAGAAACCAATCAACAATCCCAAACACGTCAAAAAAGAGATCTTCTGGTTCATGCACTAGAAGCGTCTCACGTCGTCAAGGTGATATCACTTTGGTCGACACGTACTTAATCGTACATTTTGGTGACCCCGACGTGATCTGGGAATTATTTTGGTTGAGATTTCTTTTGTTCATCTGAGGAAGTTCAAGCTCGTCATCAGAGCTAATTCAACTATATCATCAAATAAGCCAAGAAGGCAAGAAGAAAACTCTACCCTCAAGCAGCAACAAGCAATCATCAAATAAGCCGAGAAGGCAAGCGAATCTGAAGAAAACTATATTCTCAAGTAGCAGCAACCAATCATCAAATAAGCCGAGAAGGCAAGAAGAAAACCATATTCGCAAGCAGCTTAATAAATCTATTGAAACAAAAAATGGAAAAATTAATCCAAAAACAAAAAGAAACTGGAGAGGTGATTAAAAATCTCTTAAAAAATTTCAAAAAATCGCCGAAATTGCGAATTACCCCAGAGTATCTAGCAAGGCAACGTCAAGCCTTGAAGGAACAATGGGGTAAATTCGTTATGAACGACACAATGATACACGAAACCTACCAAGATGAGAACCATGAATACAAAGAAGGAGGTTACTTTGAGGAGATAAACAACCGATATGAAGAAATGCTCAACCTCATTGAAGAGGCTTACCGAGCAATCAATAACCAAGATCCGGCTGCACATACGAATCAAGACCTGACTTCACAACAGCAACGCTATAAACGGCAGAAAAATAAAATAGCTTTATTTGTACGTTTATACAATAAACTGAAGGAAGTTTTAGCTCAATCACTGTCAAATCTGGCATGCGAGCAATATTTAAAAACGTTGGAACAGTACTGGAAGGACATCATGCAAACTCACGATGACATCATAGCAAACGCTATCTCTCCAGACGAATCAGACTACCTCAAGCAGGACGAATATGCTGAAATCGAAAATATGTACCAAGAAATCGCAATCGAGACTAAAGAAAAGACAAATAAAATGGACCCACAGGGAAGCAGCCACAACGAAGTGAAACTTGAAAGAATCAACATTCCAACTTACAATGGACGTTATGATGCTTGGCCATCGTTTCATGATCTTTTCAAGACCCTGGTACATAACAACAAATCATTAAACTCAATACAAAAAATGCAATACCTGAAGACGCCAGTGTTACCGCTGGGACTTTTGAAAAGGTCGCAAAAAAAAGGGTCAAATGAAAAAAAAAGTCGCATTTAAATTTTTTTTTTTAATACATACATATGTACCTAAATCAAACGAAATATGTATAAATTGCAAAAAAAAAATTAGTTGTTTTTTAGTTTTTTATTAGGTATACCTTCTAAAGAAAAATAAATTCTTATACTAGTATATAGATACATATGTATAAAAAAAAAAATTGTTATTTAAGCTTCCGTTTTTGGGAAAACTACACCATGGAATAAGAATTTTCTGGACTCAAACAAACTTAAGGCAGGTGCTTAGTGTATAGTGTTCCATTTAAGTGCGGAATATTCTTATTCCATGTCGTAGTTTTCCTAAACACGTAGTTTTTTTTAAACACACACAATTATTTCCAGGGCTGAAATAACTATTTTTTCTTTACAAATACGAGTGATAAATCGTTTAGATATATTTCATAAAAACTTACCTATCCATTTTAAACAATATCGAGAATGAGCTCCCAACAAATGAACGCCGCGGCGCGGCGCGCCGGCCGAAACACAAAAACACAAAAGACAACAAAATAGTAGGTAAATCTTGACAGATAATTTTTTTTCGAATTCATGAATTTATTCAAATTTCACCACAGTCGAACAAACACATAGAAATAATTGGGAAACTTTGTTAAATACGAACGGAGTGGTGAAATAACCAAAATTACTCATACAAACTTAAAATTGTTAACTATTAACTACATACATTTATATGCAAAGTCGAAAGGTTGAAATGAATTTTTATGCTAGAATAGCAAGATTTCGATTCTGAGCGAACGTGATCGAGTCGACCCAAACAATTTCAATGGGAGTTTGGAAATATTGTATGAATTAAGAAAATAACTTATCTTTTCAATGTATTTTTCTAGAGATGGGGTCAAAAAAGTCGCATAATTTTTTAAAAAGGGTCAAAATAGACAATTTTTTAAAAAGTCGTATCATGGTCGCATGCGGCACAAAAAAGGGTCAAAATGCGACTAAAGTCGCATAGCGGTAACACTGGAAGACGCACTTAACTGAAGAACCAGGTAACATAATTAAACATCTACAAGTCACAGCAGATAATTATACAACAGCCTGGAAGTTAATAGAACAGCGATACGACAACAAGAGACTTATTTTTACAACATACATTCAAAAATTAATGAATCAACCAGCAAGCTCAACAGAATCAGCTAATTCATTGAAGAAGATTCTAGACACAACACAGGAGTGCATATCAGGAATACAAAACTTGGGTATTGATACACAAGGTTGGGGAACATTGGTGGCCTATATCAATCTCCAAAAATTAGATAAGGAATCGCAACGATTATATGAACAAGCCTTGACAAAACCACGTGAAATCCAAGATATTGAACCATTACTACAGTTCATTGAAAAAAGATTCTAATCAATGGAATCTATAAATCCTGAACGTAAGGAAAACAAACAGAAGCCACAATACCAAACAAGAGCTCCATCATCAAGAGCTTACCTTGCAACATTAAGTACCATCAAATGCGAGTTGTGTAAGGGCGACCATCCACTCTACACATGCAAAACATTTTTGCAAAAGGGAGCATACCAAAAAAGTGAATATGCTAAGGAAAAGAAGCTTTGCATAAATTGTCTGAAATCAGGACACTTCACTTCAAATTGCTTGTCATCAAGAAGATGTCAAATCTGCCAAAGAAAACATCATACAACCATGCACCGTGAACAAGTTTCAGAAAATACCAGAAGGACTGGTACCTTTGAAAACAAACCAACATCATCAGTCACAGCCGTGGCCCCAATCACCTCGGCTGCGGCAGTCAGTCCAACCGAGAGAAGTTACGTCTTTCTCAGCACGGTAATCGTTAACATAGAAGACAGTGAAGGGACCATAGTCAATTGCCGAGCATTGCTTGACTCTGGAACACAACTCAACTTCATTACGGAAGGGCTTTCAAGAAAACTAAATATCCCTGAATTTGCCGAAACAATGCGAATTCTTGGGATTGGAGAAGGAACCAGACAAGCAACGAAGAGAGTAAATCTAACCTTAAAATCCAGAACATCTGACTTTACAGCCAACTTAGAGGCCTTTGTCTTACGACAAATTACTCCAACTCAACCAACTCGAAGAATCAACACTGCTTCTTGGCACATTCCAAAGGAATTAAAACTGGCAGATCCGCACTTCAATGAACCTGGAAAAATTGATATCCTCCTTGGAGCGGAATTATACCATCACTTCCTGACAGTTGGACATATCACCATAGGACAATCCTACCAAGCCTCCAAAACACACATCTTGGCTGGGTAGTGACCGGAAAATTAGATGGAACATCACCACAATCATCAATGTGTGGCATCTCCATCGAAGAAGAACTCCATGAAAATATAGAAAAATTCTGGAAGGTAGAAGAGATGCAAACAATACCAAAAGAGTCCTTCACAAGCGAAGAAAGAAAATGTGAACTCCATTTCGCAGAGAACACCATCTGAAATTCGGACGGGCGATTCGTCGTTCGACTCCCATTCAAAGCAGATAAGAAGGCACTTGGCAAATCAAAAAACCTTGCTCTTCAAAGATTCAATTCCCTGAAAAAACGATTAGCAAAACAAGACAATTTGAAAGAACAATATTCAAACTTTATGGCAGAATATATGAGATTGGGTCACATGGAAAAGATCGACATCACTCAGATTCATGGAATTCATTATTTTCTGCCGCATCACTGTGTACTTAAACCAGATAGCACCACAATAAAGCTAAGAGTGGTATTTGATGCTTCTGCAAAAACGACAAGCAACGTATCTCTAAACGACATCTTATCAAATGGACCGACCATCCAAGACGAATTATTGACAACTCTTCTTCCGTTCCGTTTGCACCGATACGTGTTCACTGCAGACATCGAAAAGATGTATCGACAGATTCTCATCGATCAAGACGATAGACGATTTCAATTAATTCTGTGGCGAAATCATCCATCAGAAGAACTACAAGCGTATCAACTCAACACGGTCACTTATGGGACAACATCAGCTCCATATTTGGCCACGAAATGTTTACAAAAACTGGCTTCAGATGGCATGACTCAATACCCCCTTGGTGCAGAAGTATTAAGAACGAATTTTTATGTTGATGATGTCATGACAGGATCGAACAGTTTGATTCAAACAATCGAAATGCAAAAACAATTGGATGCCTTGCTAAAGTCCGCTGGCTTCACACTTAGGAAATGGTGTGCCAATGATCAAGCGCTGCTAAAAAACATTCCAATTGATGACGTGGCGCTGCAGCTTGACTTAGATATTGATAACACAACACAAATCAAAACTCTTGGCCAAGGATGGCTCCCCAAATCAGACACATTTATGGTACGCATTCAACACAGCAAAACCGAAAAAATCACCAAGCGTACGGCTTTGTCTGACATATCACAACTATTCGACCCACTTGGATTTCTGGGACCAGTCATTGTTACAGCAAAGATGTTTCTACAAAAACTCTGGACATGTGGTTTCGACTGGGACACCCCTCTTCCCAAGGAATTACAGGTGGAATGGTCCAAATTCAGAGACAACTTAAATCACTTGCGAGATATCAAAATTGATCGTCATATATTTGCACATAGGACTCCAATTTCCGTGCAGGTCCACGCCTTTGCTGATGCATCAGAGAAGGGATATGGAGCAGCCCTATACATAAGAGCAATCAACAAAGACAAAACCATCACAGTTAGATTACTGTGTGCCAAATCAAGAGTAGCTCCCGTAAAAAAGCTAACTATCCCACGCCTGGAGCTATGTGCTGCAACTTTAGCAGCTGAATTAGTTCACCGCATAACCAAGGATCTGCATTTAGAATCTTGTCCGACCGTTATATGGACTGATTCTGAGATAGTGCTTGGTTGGATCAACTCCTCATCGTCATCTTTTCACACCTTTGTTGCAAACCGAATATCATCCATACAAAGACTCACATCAATTCAACAGTGGCGGCACGTTCGTTCCAGAGACAACCCTGCCGACTTACTGTCGCGTGGAATACCAGCTGATAAATTAGCATCATGCAATTTGTGGTTTTATGGACCTTTATATCTCCATGGGGCAGAATCATCATGGCCTCCACCATACACGAAGAAACAGGAATGTGATCTGGAAAAAAGAGCAACAACACATACATTATCAGCTGTAGAAAAACCAGCCAGCTTTATTTATTCAATTGAGCACAACAATGACTTCAGAAGACTACAGCGAGTTGTAGCATATATTCTTCGCTATTTTCATAATCTGAGAGCTGCAAAAAAGAACGAACTCATCAAAAAATGTGGGCCCCTCAGGCCAACAGAACTCTATAAGGCCCTAATTTATATAGTTAAAACCATGCAAGGAGAAGAATTTGACCAAGACATCAAACACCTTCAAGGGTTCAATGAAACATCAAAGGGCAGCTCAATCACCAGCTTATCCCCGTTTATCGATGAAGAGGGAGCTCTAAGGGTTGGAGGCCGTCTTGAAGCATCATTATTATCATAAGAAGCCAAGCATCCCCTACTCCTGCCTTACTCTCATCCCTTTACAAGGATGTTGATGGACTACTATCAGTGTTACCGCTATGCGACTTTAGTCGCATTTTGACCCTTTTTTGTGCCGCATGCGACCATGATACGACTTTTTAAAAAATTGTCTATTTTGACCCTTTTTAAAAAATTATGCGACTTTTTTGACCCCATCTCTAGAAAAATACATTGAAAAGATAAGTTATTTTCTTAATTCATACAATATTTCCAAACTCCCATTGAAATTGTTTGGGTCGACTCGATCACGTTCGCTCAGAATCGAAATCTTGCTATTCTAGCATAAAAATTCATTTCAACCTTTCGACTTTGCATATAAATGTATGTAGTTAATAGTTAACAATTTTAAGTTTGTATGAGTAATTTTGGTTATTTCACCACTCCGTTCGTATTTAACAAAGTTTCCCAATTATTTCTATGTGTTTGTTCGACTGTGGTGAAATTTGAATAAATTCATGAATTCGAAAAAAAATTATCTGTCAAGATTTACCTACTATTTTGTTGTCTTTTGTGTTTTTGTGTTTCGGCCGGCGCGCCGCGCCGCGGCGTTCATTTGTTGGGAGCTCATTCTCGATATTGTTTAAAATGGATAGGTAAGTTTTTATGAAATATATCTAAACGATTTATCACTCGTATTTGTAAAGAAAAAATAGTTATTTCAGCCCTGGAAATAATTGTGTGTGTTTAAAAAAAACTACGTGTTTAGGAAAACTACGACATGGAATAAGAATATTCCGCACTTAAATGGAACACTATACACTAAGCACCTGCCTTAAGTTTGTTTGAGTCCAGAAAATTCTTATTCCATGGTGTAGTTTTCCCAAAAACGGAAGCTTAAATAACAATTTTTTTTTTTATACATATGTATCTATATACTAGTATAAGAATTTATTTTTCTTTAGAAGGTATACCTAATAAAAAACTAAAAAACAACTAATTTTTTTTTTGCAATTTATACATATTTCGTTTGATTTAGGTACATATGTATGTATTAAAAAAAAAATTTAAATGCGACTTTTTTTTTCATTTGACCCTTTTTTTTGCGACCTTTTCAAAAGTCCCAGCGGTAACACTGGCGTCTTCAGGTATTGCATTTTTTGTATTGAGTTTAATGATTTGTTCTTATGTACCAGGGTCTTGAAAAGATCATGAAACGATGGCCAAGCATCATAACGTCCATTGTAAGTTGGAATGTTGATTCTTTCAAGTTTCACTTCGTTGTGGCTGCTTCCCTGTGGGTCCATTTTATTTGTCTTTTCTTTAGTCTCGATTGCGATTTCTTGGTACATATTTTCGATTTCAGCATATTCGTCCTGCTTGAGGTAGTCTGATTCGTCTGGAGAGATAGCGTTTGCTATGATGTCATCGTGAGTTTGCATGATGTCCTTCCAGTACTGTTCCAACGTTTTTAAATATTGCTCGCATGCCAGATTTGACAGTGATTGAGCTAAAACTTCCTTCAGTTTATTGTATAAACGTACAAATAAAGCTATTTTATTTTTCTGCCGTTTATAGCGTTGCTGTTGTGAAGTCAGGTCTTGATTCGTATGTGCAGCCGGATCTTGGTTATTGATTGCTCGGTAAGCCTCTTCAATGAGGTTGAGCATTTCTTCATATCGGTTGTTTATCTCCTCAAAGTAACCTCCTTCTTTGTATTCATGGTTCTCATCTTGGTAGGTTTCGTGTATCATTGTGTCGTTCATAACGAATTTACCCCATTGTTCCTTCAAGGCTTGACGTTGCCTTGCTAGATACTCTGGGGTAATTCGCAATTTCGGCGATTTTTTGAAATTTTTTAAGAGATTTTTAATCACCTCTCCAGTTTCTTTTTGTTTTTGGATTAATTTTTCCATTTTTTGTTTCAATAGATTTATTAAGCTGCTTGCGAATATGGTTTTCTTCTTGCCTTCTCGGCTTATTTGATGATTGGTTGCTGCTACTTGAGAATATAGTTTTCTTCAGATTCGCTTGCCTTCTCGGCTTATTTGATGATTGCTTGTTGCTGCTTGAGGGTAGAGTTTTCTTCTTGCCTTCTTGGCTTATTTGATGATATAGTTGAATTAGCTCTGATGACGAGCTTGAACTTCCTCAGATGAACAAAAGAAATCTCAACCAAAATAATTCCCAGATCACGTCGGGGTCACCAAAATGTACGATTAAGTACGTGTCGACCAAAGTGATATCACCTTGACGACGTGAGACGCTTCTAGTGCATGAACCAGAAGATCTCTTTTTTGACGTGTTTGGGATTGTTGATTGGTTTCTTTTGATGAGAATGTTTTGTTGACTTTCGATTAATGCAACCCCTTACCTCTGGTGGGGGGAAGTTGCAATAAATTAAGAGACACTCAATATTTGGTGGTTAAACAGAAAGTGATTTTATTCCTTCACATAATCGTCTTAAATACTAAAAAATAGCTTATTAACAAAAATCAATAGAAGTTCAATAATCAACAAATAGCTTATTCTACAATTTAACAAAAGTCAATATAAGGTTCAATAAATTAATTTTATTGCCTAATTCTATAATATGCAGCGTGTGCACAATGTGTCATTAACTTGATCAAAAATAAAAACATTATGTGCACACACCGCACAATGTGTAAACAAAAAATTATTAACAAGGAAATATGCATATTCTGCACAATGTATAAGAAATGAATTTTAGGTTTTTATTGTGACTTGAATTGTGACCTACTTAAGGTAGGAAGGTAAGTGTGAAATGTGTATAGATTGTTTTGAAATGTGTATAGTGTTTTTGAATTGTGATAGGTCAGTTGTGTAGGAAATTGTGCTGGGTATTAACAAGCTCTTCAATCTACCCCAAAATACGCCTTGTTATGCTATATACTTGGAAAGCGGACTACCAAAACTTTTGACAAATACACTCAAGTCACAGGCGACTTCATAATAAAGGTATGTTGTCATAATGAGGAATCAATGCTTTCAAAAAAACTATTTTTGTATGAGTTGCGGAATAAGGACCGGTGGTATGAAAGATGGCAATCATTGGCAACGCTTGTGGGGAAACTTTACATATTGATGTGAACAACCAGCGTAATTTGAAAGACCAACTCTACCGCATTATTCAGAAAAACCAAGACTCTATCCGAAATGCCTTCATTGTTAAGGCTCGGAATTCTGAAAGTAGAATTTTATACAGTCAGCTTAATTTTAATCTAAACAAGAAAAAATACTTTCACTACTCACTTAGCTATGATGAAATATCCGTGATATTGAAAGCAAGGTGTGAGCTCATTTCCTTAAAAGGTAACCCTTATAATGAAAGCTTTAATCAATTTCTTACGCTTTGCAACCTAAAATCGAAAGAAGATTGCTTTCATATCATAAGTATATGTCCAATATATTCAAAGCGCAAAGGCAAATTTCTTTCGGAAAACAATCATTAATTATGCAGGAAACTATCTAACTTCTAAACGAGAGTGACTGGAAAATCCTAAGCAATTTCTTAAAAACAGTTTATAAGTTTAATACTTTAATTGAGTTGATTTATTGACCAATTTGTGTACTTATTTTGATTATAGGAATTATAGTTTTCCGTCGGCTTTTTGGTCACTATAGTTTTTGCAATGAAACAATTACGTTACATTAACTTTCCCAACGTTTCGGCAGGGGTTGCTGCCTTCCTCAGGGGAACTTTATTAACACAAAAATATACAAATAATTTAAGTTAGATAAATAGGATACAATTACAATATAGTTTACTCACTCAAGAAAGATTTAAAAAAACAAAATTTAATATTAATTACATTAATTAATATGAATTAAAAATAAAATTATAAATGTAGTTAGCACTTCGAAGAGTGAAGTTACGTCAAAATTAAATAAAGCACAATTTACATTTAAGAACAAAGAAGAGAGCAATATACAGCAGAAATGTTTTGTGTGTCTTGTTTTCGGTTCATGTTGTTATTGTTATTGAGAATATGTAATGTTTCTAACGTGTATCGTTTCGAAACATGTTTCTCTGTCTGTAGAACTTCCACGCCTTCAAAGTTTGGAGAATGACCGCTTTCAATGCAGTGACTGGCCAGGGCTGTCTTCTCAGAATTTTTTAATTTTATGTCGGACTTATGATTCGAGATGCGTTGTCTAAGAAGTTGTTTAGTGGTCCCAATGTAACACAGGTTGCACAGTTCATTTGATTTACCATTGCAGTTAATTTTGTAGATTACGTCTGTTTGTTTGTCCTTATCCGGTTTCGTCTTGAGTTTAGTAAAACATTGGTCAAGTGTTTTGTTTGATTTAAAAGCAAGGCGAACCTCTGTCAATTTTTTGGAAATCGATTTTTTGAAGTTGTTAGATAAAGTTGGGACGTAAACCATGGTTTTGTGGTGCGTTCTAACGGGTTCATCAATGTTTTGTCGTGGAATATGCATTTTGTGTTTTAAAAGGAGGCTTCGAATTATGGTAGAAGGATAACCATTATCACTTAAAATTTTGATGACTTTTTTCTCGTTGGCGACGTGGAATCGTACATCACTTATTTTGAAAATTTTATTCACGAGGTTGGACGCAGTATTAATGATGATATGCCTTGCTTGGTTTGATCGGAAATTAACTAGTCTTCCAGATGCTGTTGGTTTTTGATACCAGTCTTACATCTAAGAACGATATTGTTTTGTTGAACTCATTTTCAATTGTGAATTGAATTTTTGGGTGGAATCCGTTTAGAATTTTTAGTACTTTTTCTATGTTTCTTTTATCTATTACTGCAAATATGTCATCAACATATTTTGCTATGAACACAGGTTTTTCTTCAATGTTGTTTAAACATTCGTCTAAAACGTGGTCCAAAACCAGATCTGCAATAGTCGGAGATAGTGGGTTGCCCATTGGCATCCCAAAAATTTGTTTGTATATAGTGTCTTTGTATTGAAGAAAATTGTTTTCTTTAAGACAAAAGTCTAGTATCTCAATAAATTTGTTTTGTGCGATCTTTGTGCTTTTATTTATTATATCCCATTTCTTCTTGGCAATGGTGATAGCCAGTTGAACGGGGATGTTAGTAAACAATGAAACTGCATCGAACGAGACTAAAACATCATTTGGACTTAGTTTTACATTTTTTGCTTTTTCAACAAATTCAAACGAATTTTTTATAGAGTAGCTTGAATTTGTTGTCACGCACTGTAAAATTTTTCCAACATACTTAGATAGCTCATAGCATGGTACATTCATGGATGACGTAATCGGTCGTAGTGGCATGTCTGTTTTATGAATTTTTGGCAGTCCGTAAATGGATGGGAGCTGGGCGGTGTAAGTGGTCATCTTTGCTTTCTCTCTATCGTCAATGCAATTGTTGTTTTTAAGCCATTTGACTATGTCATTGTTTCGCGTTTGAAGTGTTGTTGTTGGATTATTCCTTATTGTTCTGTAGGTGTTGCGGTCAGACAATAATTCAACCATCTTATCTTCATAATCTGTACGTTTCATGGCGACTGTGACGTTGCCTTTATCAGCTGGTACAATGACGATATTCTTGTGCTGTTTAAGGAAATTAATTGTTAATTTGTTTACATACAATACATATTTAGCAAATCTATCATTTTTATGATGACGTATGAACGAGTGTAACATGTTGCTGTATTGTGCTCTCATGAGTTCTTGTTCTCTTTCGTCTTGTATGCCTCGAATTACTTCTTCTCCATCAGCTATGAGTTGAAAAAGAGGAAAACTTTGTTTATCAATTGGAAGTGTGAATTTTTTTTTTTTTTTTTTTTTTTTTTCCCAAGTGATAAAAGCCATTTAACCTCTAAGGGAAATTGAATGTCTGTACGATTTTCAAACCATTTTTCATGTAATTGAATGTTAAATTCTTTCCATAGCGATGATTTGAGTGCGTCTATTTTTTGTGTATTTGATTGTTGTTTTTTGTTATAAATCTTTTTGTGAACTTGTTTTTGTTTCTTAATAAATTGTATGTATTCATTTTCTGATATATTTTCTTTGATGCGTTGGTCATGTAATCTGATAGAGTTAGTTGTTCGTTTTATTTTGTGATAGATTTCGGAGATTTCAATGTTTAGGACTTTTTGGTGGAATTTAAGCTCTATTTTGGCATATGCTTCTAGAGATTCTTTGCTTGAAAGGATTTGTTTTGTGTTTCGTGTGGAGTTATTCAGATGGTTAGGTATAAGTCCAGTTTTTCGGCATATTATCAAAAATTTGAGGTTTTGTTTTTGTAAAGCTAGTAATCTTTGTGAGTTGCTATATTGTTTTAAATTGTTACATACTTGTAAACCATATTTGTATTTGATGTGTTCATAGTAGTTCTTCATATTGATGTTTTATGCTGCTCGGCTAGCCGTCCGATGATTTTAATTGAGTTGATTTATTGATCCTTTCAAGCAAAGAATCTCTAGAAGCATATGCCAAAATAGAGCTTAAATTCCACCAAAAAGTCCTAAACATTGAAATCTCCGAAATCTATCACAAAATAAAACGAACAACTAACTCTATCAGATTACATGACCAACGCATCAAAGAAAATATATCAGAAAATGAATACATACAATTTATTAAGAAACAAAAACAAGTTCACAAAAAGATTTATAACAAAAAACAACAATCAAATACACAAAAAATAGACGCACTCAAATCATCGCTATGGAAAGAATTTAACATTCAATTACATGAAAAATGGTTTGAAAATCGTACAGACATTCAATTTCCCTTAGAGGTTAAATGGCTTTTATCACTTGGGAAAAAAAAAAAAAAAAAAAAAAAAAAATTCACACTTCCAATTGATAAACAAAGTTTTCCTCTTTTTCAACTCATAGCTGATGGAGAAGAAGTAATTCGAGGCATACAAGACGAAAGAGAACAAGAACTCATGAGAGCACAATACAGCAACATGTTACACTCGTTCATACGTCATCATAAAAATGATAGATTTGCTAAATATGTATTGTATGTAAACAAATTAACAATTAATTTCCTTAAACAGCACAAGAATATCGTCATTGTACCAGCTGATAAAGGCAACGTCACAGTCGCCATGAAACGTACAGATTATGAAGATAAGATGGTTGAATTATTGTCTGACCGCAACACCTACAGAACAATAAGGAATAATCCAACAACAACACTTCAAACGCGAAACAATGACATAGTCAAATGGCTTAAAAACAACAATTGCATTGACGATAGAGAGAAAGCAAAGATGACCACTTACACCGCCCAGCTCCCATCCATTTACGGACTGCCAAAAATTCATAAAACAGACATGCCACTACGACCGATTACGTCATCCATGAATGTACCATGCTATGAGCTATCTAAGTATGTTGGAAAAATTTTACAGTGCGTGACAACAAATTCAAGCTACTCTATAAAAAATTCGTTTGAATTTGTTGAAAAAGCAAAAAATGTAAAACTAAGTCCAAATGATGTTTTAGTCTCGTTCGATGCAGTTTCATTGTTTACTAACATCCCCGTTCAACTGGCTATCACCATTGCCAAGAAGAAATGGGATATAATAAATAAAAGCACAAAGATCGCACAAAACAAATTTATTGAGATACTAGACTTTTGTCTTAAAGAAAACAATTTTCTTCAATACAAAGACACTATATACAAACAAATTTTTGGGATGCCAATGGGCAACCCACTATCTCCGACTATTGCAGATCTGGTTTTGGACCACGTTTTAGACGAATGTTTAAACAACATTGAAGAAAAACCTGTGTTCATAGCAAAATATGTTGATGACATATTTGCAGTAATAGATAAAAGAAACATAGAAAAAGTACTAAAAATTCTAAACGGATTCCACCCAAAAATTCAATTCACAATTGAAAATGAGTTCAACAAAACAATATCGTTCTTAGATGTAAAAATATACCGTGGAGAAAATTGTTTGCTTTTCGACTGGTATCAAAAACCAACAGCATCTGGAAGACTAGTTAATTTCCGATCAAACCAAGCAAGGCATATCATCATTAATACTGCGTCCAACCTCGTGAATAAAATTTTCAAAATAAGTGATGTACGATTCCACGTCGCCAACGAGAAAAAAGTCATCAAAATTTTAAGTGATAATGGTTATCCTTCTACCATAATTCGAAGCCTCCTTTTAAAACACAAAATGCATATTCCACGACAAAACATTGATGAACCCGTTAGAACGCACCACAAAACCATGGTTTACGTCCCAACTTTATCTAACAACTTCAAAAAATCGATTTCCAAAAAATTGACAGAGGTTCGCCTTGCTTTTAAATCAAACAAAACACTTGACCAATGTTTTACTAAACTCAAGACGAAACCGGATAAGGACAAACAAACAGACGTAATCTACAAAATTAACTGCAATGGTAAATCAAATGAACTGTGCAACCTGTGTTACATTGGGACCACTAAACAACTTCTTAGACAACGCATCTCGAATCATAAGTCCGACATAAAATTAAAAAATTCTGAGAAGACAGCCCTGGCCAGTCACTGCATTGAAAGCGGTCATTCTCCAAACTTTGAAGGCGTGGAAGTTCTACAGACAGAGAAACATGTTTCGAAACGATACACGTTAGAAACATTACATATTCTCAATAACAATAACAACATGAACCGAAAACAAGACACACAAAACATTTCTGCTGTATATTGCTCTCTTCTTTGTTCTTAAATGTAAATTGTGCTTTATTTAATTTTGACGTAACTTCACTCTTCGAAGTGCTAACTACATTTATAATTTTATTTTTAATTCATATTAATTAATGTAATTAATATTAAATTTTGTTTTTTTAAATCTTTCTTGAGTGAGTAAACTATATTGTAATTGTATCCTATTTATCTAACTTAAATTATTTGTATATTTTTGTGTTAATAAAGTTCCCCTGAGGAAGGCAGCAACCCCTGCCGAAACGTTGGGAAAGTTAATGTAACGTAATTGTTTCATTGCAAAAACTATAGTGACCAAAAAGCCGACGGAAAACTATAATTCCTATAATCAAAATAAGTACACAAATTGGTCAATAAATCAACTCAATTAAAGTATTAAACTTATAAACTGTTTTTAAGAAATTGCTTAGGATTTTCCAGTCACTCTCGTTTAGAAGTTAGATAGTTTCCTGCATAATTAATGATTGTTTTCCGAAAGAAATTTGCCTTTGCGCTTTGAATATATTGGACATATACTTATGATATGAAAGCAATCTTCTTTCGATTTTAGGTTGCAAAGCGTAAGAAATTGATTAAAGCTTTCATTATAAGGGTTACCTTTTAAGGAAATGAGCTCACACCTTGCTTTCAATATCACGGATATTTCATCATAGCTAAGTGAGTAGTGAAAGTATTTTTTCTTGTTTAGATTAAAATTAAGCTGACTGTATAAAATTCTACTTTCAGAATTCCGAGCCTTAACGATGAAGGCATTTCGGATAGAGTCTTGGTTTTTCTGAATAATGCGGTAGAGTTGGTCTTTCAAATTACGCTGGTTGTTCACATCAATATGTAAAGTTTCCCCACAAGCGTTGCCAATGATTGCCATCTTTCATACCACCGGTCCTTATTCCGCAACTCATACAAAAATAGTTTTTTTGAAAGCATTGATTCCTCATTATGACAACATACCTTTATTATGAAGTCGCCTGTGACTTGAGTGTATTTGTCAAAAGTTTTGGTAGTCCGCTTTCCAAGTATATAGCATAACAAGGCGTATTTTGGGGTAGATTGAAGAGCTTGTTAATACCCAGCACAATTTCCTACACAACTGACCTATCACAATTCAAAAACACTATACACATTTCAAAACAATCTATACACATTTCACACTTACCTTCCTACCTTAAGTAGGTCACAATTCAAGTCACAATAAAAACCTAAAATTCATTTCTTATACATTGTGCAGAATATGCATATTTCCTTGTTAATAATTTTTTGTTTACACATTGTGCGGTGTGTGCACATAATGTTTTTATTTTTGATCAAGTTAATGACACATTGTGCACACGCTGCATATTATAGAATTAGGCAATAAAATTAATTTATTGAACCTTATATTGACTTTTGTTAAATTGTAGAATAAGCTATTTGTTGATTATTGAACTTCTATTGATTTTTGTTAATAAGCTATTTTTTAGTATTTAAGACGATTATGTGAAGGAATAAAATCACTTTCTGTTTAACCACCAAATATTGAGTGTCTCTTAATTTATTGCAACTTCCCCCCACCAGAGGTAAGGGGTTGCATTAATCGAAAGTCAACAAAACATTCTCATCAAAAGAAACCAATCAACAATCCCAAACACGTCAAAAAAGAGATCTTCTGGTTCATGCACTAGAAGCGTCTCACGTCGTCAAGGTGATATCACTTTGGTCGACACGTACTTAATCGTACATTTTGGTGACCCCGACGTGATCTGGGAATTATTTTGGTTGAGATTTCTTTGTTCATCTGAGGAAGTTCAAGCTCGTCATCAGAGCTAATTCAACTATATCATCAAATAAGCCAAGAAGGCAAGAAGAAAACTCTACCCTCAAGCAGCAACAAGCAATCATCAAATAAGCCGAGAAGGCAAGCGAATCTGAAGAAAACTATATTCTCAAGTAGCAGCAACCAATCATCAAATAAGCGAGAAGGCAAGAAGAAAACCATATTCGCAAGCAGCTTAATAAATCTATTGAAACAAAAAATGGAAAAATTAATCCAAAAACAAAAAGAAACTGGAGAGGTGATTAAAAAATCTCTTAAAAAATTTCAAAAAATCGCCGAAATTGCGAATTACCCCAGAGTATCTAGCAAGGCAACGTCAAGCCTTGAAGGAACAATGGGGTAAATTCGTTATGAACGACACAATGATACACGAAACCTACCAAGATGAGAACCATGAATACAAAGAAGGAGGTTACTTTGAGGAGATAAACAACCGATATGAAGAAATGCTCAACCTCATTGAAGAGGCTTACCGAGCAATCAATAACCAAGATCCGGCTGCACATACGAATCAAGACCTGACTTCACAACAGCAACGCTATAAACGGCAGAAAAATAAAATAGCTTTATTTGTACGTTTTATACAATAAACTGAAGGAAGTTTTAGCTCAATCACTGTCAAATCTGGCATGCGAGCAATATTTAAAAACGTTGGAACAGTACTGGAAGGACATCATGCAAACTCACGATGACATCATAGCAAACGCTATCTCTCCAGACGAATCAGACTACCTCAAGCAGGACGAATATGCTGAAATCGAAAATATGTACCAAGAAATCGCAATCGAGACTAAAGAAAAGACAAATAAAATGGACCCACAGGGAAGCAGCCACAACGAAGTGAAACTTGAAAGAATCAACATTCCAACTTACAATGGACGTTATGATGCTTGGCCATCGTTTCATGATCTTTTCAAGACCCTGGTACATAACAACAAATCATTAAACTCAATACAAAAAATGCAATACCTGAAGACGCCATGTTACCGCTGGGACTTTTGAAAAGGTCGCAAAAAAAAGGGTCAAATGAAAAAAAAAGTCGCATTTAAATTTTTTTTTTTAATACATACATATGTACCTAAATCAAACGAAATATGTATAAATTGCAAAAAAAAAATTAGTTGTTTTTTAGTTTTTTATTAGGTATACCTTCTAAAGAAAAATAAATTCTTATACTAGTATATAGATACATATGTATAAAAAAAAAAATTGTTATTTAAGCTTCCGTTTTTGGGAAAACTACACCATGGAATAAGAATTTTCTGGACTCAAACAAACTTAAGGCAGGTGCTTAGTGTATAGTGTTCCATTTAAGTGCGGAATATTCTTATTCCATGTCGTAGTTTTCCTAAACACGTAGTTTTTTTTAAACACACACAATTATTTCCAGGGCTGAAATAACTATTTTTTCTTTACAAATACGAGTGATAAATCGTTTAGATATATTTCATAAAAACTTACCTATCCATTTTAAACAATATCGAGAATGAGCTCCCAACAAATGAACGCCGCGGCGCGGCGCGCCGGCCGAAACACAAAAACACAAAAGACAACAAAATAGTAGGTAAATCTTGACAGATAATTTTTTTTCGAATTCATGAATTTATTCAAATTTCACCACAGTCGAACAAACACATAGAAATAATTGGGAAACTTTGTTAAATACGAACGGAGTGGTGAAATAACCAAAATTACTCATACAAACTTAAAATTGTTAACTATTAACTACATACATTTATATGCAAAGTCGAAAGGTTGAAATGAATTTTTATGCTAGAATAGCAAGATTTCGATTCTGAGCGAACGTGATCGAGTCGACCCAAACAATTTCAATGGGAGTTTGGAAATATTGTATGAATTAAGAAAATAACTTATCTTTTCAATGTATTTTTCTAGAGATGGGGTCAAAAAAGTCGCATAATTTTTTAAAAAGGGTCAAAATAGACAATTTTTTAAAAAGTCGTATCATGGTCGCATGCGGCACAAAAAAGGGTCAAAATGCGACTAAAGTCGCATAGCGGTAACACTGATAGTAGTCCATCAACATCCTTGTAAAGGGATGAGAGTAAGGCAGGAGTAGGGGATGCTTGGCTTCTTATGATAATAATGATGCTTCAAGACGGCCTCCAACCCTTAGAGCTCCCTCTTCATCGATAAACGGGGATAAGCTGGTGATTGAGCTGCCCTTTGATGTTTCATTGAACCCTTGAAGGTGTTTGATGTCTTGGTCAAATTCTTCTCCTTGCATGGTTTTAACTATATAAATTAGGGCCTTATAGAGTTCTGTTGGCCTGAGGGGCCCACATTTTTTGATGAGTTCGTTCTTTTTTGCAGCTCTCAGATTATGAAAATAGCGAAGAATATATGCTACAACTCGCTGTAGTCTTCTGAAGTCATTGTTGTGCTCAATTGAATAAATAAAGCTGGCTGGTTTTTCTACAGCTGATAATGTATGTGTTGTTGCTCTTTTTTCCAGATCACATTCCTGTTTCTTCGTGTATGGTGGAGGCCATGATGATTCTGCCCCATGGAGATATAAAGGTCCATAAAACCACAAATTGCATGATGCTAATTTATCAGCTGGTATTCCACGCGACAGTAAGTCGGCAGGGTTGTCTCTGGAACGAACGTGCCGCCACTGTTGAATTGATGTGAGTCTTTGTATGGATGATATTCGGTTTGCAACAAAGGTGTGAAAAGATGACGATGAGGAGTTGATCCAACCAAGCACTATCTCAGAATCAGTCCATATAACGGTCGGACAAGATTCTAAATGCAGATCCTTGGTTATGCGGTGAACTAATTCAGCTGCTAAAGTTGCAGCACATAGCTCCAGGCGTGGGATAGTTAGCTTTTTTACGGGAGCTACTCTTGATTTGGCACACAGTAATCTAACTGTGATGGTTTTGTCTTTGTTGATTGCTCTTATGTATAGGGCTGCTCCATATCCCTTCTCTGATGCATCAGCAAAGGCGTGGACCTGCACGGAAATTGGAGTCCTATGTGCAAATATATGACGATCAATTTTGATATCTCGCAAGTGATTTAAGTTGTCTCTGAATTTGGACCATTCCACCTGTAATTCCTTGGGAAGAGGGGTGTCCCAGTCGAAACCACATGTCCAGAGTTTTTGTAGAAACATCTTTGCTGTAACAATGACTGGTCCCAGAAATCCAAGTGGGTCGAATAGTTGTGATATGTCAGACAAAGCCGTACGCTTGGTGATTTTTTCGGTTTTGCTGTGTTGAATGCGTACCATAAATGTGTCTGATTTGGGGAGCCATCCTTGGCCAAGAGTTTTGATTTGTGTTGTGTTATCAATATCTAAGTCAAGCTGCAGCGCCACGTCATCAATTGGAATGTTTTTTAGCAGCGCTTGATCATTGGCACACCATTTCCTAAGTGTGAAGCCAGCGGACTTTAGCAAGGCATCCAATTGTTTTTGCATTTCGATTGTTTGAATCAAACTGTTCGATCCTGTCATGACATCATCAACATAAAAATTCGTTCTTAATACTTCTGCACCAAGGGGGTATTGAGTCATGCCATCTGAAGCCAGTTTTTGTAAACATTTCGTGGCCAAATATGGAGCTGATGTTGTCCCATAAGTGACCGTGTTGAGTTGATACGCTTGTAGTTCTTCTGATGGATGATTTCGCCACAGAATTAATTGAAATCGTCTATCGTCTTGATCGATGAGAATCTGTCGATACATCTTTTCGATGTCTGCAGTGAACACGTATCGGTGCAAACGGAACGGAAGAAGAGTTGTCAATAATTCGTCTTGGATGGTCGGTCCATTTGATAAGATGTCGTTTAGAGATACGTTGCTTGTCGTTTTTGCAGAAGCATCAAATACCACTCTTAGCTTTATTGTGGTGCTATCTGGTTTAAGTACACAGTGATGCGGCAGAAAATAATGAATTCCATGAATCTGAGTGATGTCGATCTTTTCCATGTGACCCAATCTCATATATTCTGCCATAAAGTTTGAATATTGTTCTTTCAAATTGTCTTGTTTTGCTAATCGTTTTTTCAGGGAATTGAATCTTTGAAGAGCAAGGTTTTTTGATTTGCCAAGTGCCTTCTTATCTGCTTTGAATGGGAGTCGAACGACGAATCGCCCGTCCGAATTTCAGATGGTGTTCTCTGCGAAATGGAGTTCACATTTTCTTTCTTCGCTTGTGAAGGACTCTTTTGGTATTGTTTGCATCTCTTCTACCTTCCAGAATTTTTCTATATTTTCATGGAGTTCTTCTTCGATGGAGATGCCACACATTGATGATTGTGGTGATGTTCCATCTAATTTTCCGGTCACTACCCAGCCAAGATGTGTGTTTTGGAGGCTTGGTAGGATTGTCCTATGGTGATATGTCCAACTGTCAGGAAGTGATGGTATAATTCCGCTCCAAGGAGGATATCAATTTTTCCAGGTTCATTGAAGTGCGGATCTGCCAGTTTTAATTCCTTTGGAATGTGCCAAGAAGCAGTGTTGATTCTTCGAGTTGGTTGAGTTGGAGTAATTTGTCGTAAGACAAAGGCCTCTAAGTTGGCTGTAAAGTCAGATGTTCTGGATTTTAAGGTTAGATTTACTCTCTTCGTTGCTTGTCTGGTTCCTTCTCCAATCCCAAGAATTCGCATTGTTTCGGCAAATTCAGGGATATTTAGTTTTCTTGAAAGCCCTTCCGTAATGAAGTTGAGTTGTGTTCCAGAGTCAAGCAATGCTCGGCAATTGACTATGGTCCCTTCACTGTCTTCTATGTTAACGATTACCGTGCTGAGAAAGACGTAACTTCTCTCGGTTGGACTGACTGCCGCAGCCGAGGTGATTGGGGCCACGGCTGTGACTGATGATGTTGGTTTGTTTTCAAAGGTACCAGTCCTTCTGGTATTTTCTGAAACTTGTTCACGGTGCATGGTTGTATGATGTTTTCTTTGGCAGATTTGACATCTTCTTGATGACAAGCAATTTGAAGTGAAGTGTCCTGATTTCAGACAATTTATGCAAAGCTTCTTTTCCTTAGCATATTCACTTTTTTGGTATGCTCCCTTTTGCAAAAATGTTTTGCATGTGTAGAGTGGATGGTCGCCCTTACACAACTCGCATTTGATGGTACTTAATGTTGCAAGGTAAGCTCTTGATGATGGAGCTCTTGTTTGGTATTGTGGCTTCTGTTTGTTTTCCTTACGTTCAGGATTTATAGATTCCATTGATTAGAATCTTTTTTCAATGAACTGTAGTAATGGTTCAATATCTTGGATTTCACGTGGTTTTGTCAAGGCTTGTTCATATAATCGTTGCGATTCCTTATCTAATTTTTGGAGATTGATATAGGCCACCAATGTTCCCCAACCTTGTGTATCAATACCCAAGTTTTGTATTCCTGATATGCACTCCTGTGTTGTGTCTAGAATCTTCTTCAATGAATTAGCTGATTCTGTTGAGCTTGCTGGTTGATTCATTAATTTTTGAATGTATGTTGTAAAAATAAGTCTCTTGTTGTCGTATCGCTGTTCTATTAACTTCCAGGCTGTTGTATAATTATCTGCTGTGACTTGTAGATGTTTAATTATGTTACCTGGTTCTTCAGTTAAGTGCGTCTTCC
Organism: Eupeodes latifasciatus; assembly: GCA_920104205.1. NCBI lineage: Eukaryota > Metazoa > Arthropoda > Insecta > Diptera > Syrphidae > Eupeodes > Eupeodes latifasciatus. The sequence goes on from OV049924.1 coordinate 342,924,566, forward strand.
AGTGTTACCGCTATGCGACTTTAGTCGCATTTTGACCCTTTTTTGTGCCGCATGCGACCATGATACGACTTTTTAAAAAATTGTCTATTTTGACCCTTTTTAAAAAATTATGCGACTTTTTTGACCCCATCTCTAGAAAAATACATTGAAAAGATAAGTTATTTTCTTAATTCATACAATATTTCCAAACTCCCATTGAAATTGTTTGGGTCGACTCGATCACGTTCGCTCAGAATCGAAATCTTGCTATTCTAGCATAAAAATTCATTTCAACCTTTCGACTTTGCATATAAATGTATGTAGTTAATAGTTAACAATTTTAAGTTTGTATGAGTAATTTTGGTTATTTCACCACTCCGTTCGTATTTAACAAAGTTTCCCAATTATTTCTATGTGTTTGTTCGACTGTGGTGAAATTTGAATAAATTCATGAATTCGAAAAAAAATTATCTGTCAAGATTTACCTACTATTTTGTTGTCTTTTGTGTTTTTGTGTTTCGGCCGGCGCGCCGCGCCGCGGCGTTCATTTGTTGGGAGCTCATTCTCGATATTGTTTAAAATGGATAGGTAAGTTTTTATGAAATATATCTAAACGATTTATCACTCGTATTTGTAAAGAAAAAATAGTTATTTCAGCCCTGGAAATAATTGTGTGTGTTTAAAAAAAACTACGTGTTTAGGAAAACTACGACATGGAATAAGAATATTCCGCACTTAAATGGAACACTATACACTAAGCACCTGCCTTAAGTTTGTTTGAGTCCAGAAAATTCTTATTCCATGGTGTAGTTTTCCCAAAAACGGAAGCTTAAATAACAATTTTTTTTTTTTATACATATGTATCTATATACTAGTATAAGAATTTATTTTTCTTTAGAAGGTATACCTAATAAAAAACTAAAAAACAACTAATTTTTTTTTTGCAATTTATACATATTTCGTTTGATTTAGGTACATATGTATGTATTAAAAAAAAAAATTTAAATGCGACTTTTTTTTTCATTTGACCCTTTTTTTTGCGACCTTTTCAAAAGTCCCAGCGGTAACACTGACTACTATCATTCAACAATAAAACAAAGGTTTCGGCCTATTAAGGGAAAAACAATCGCCAGATCAGTGGTTCAGAAATGTGTCAGATGTACAAGAGCCAAACCAAAACTATTAACCCAAATAATGGGAAATCTCCCATCACATAGAGTACAGTCTGCACGTCCGTTCATGAACTCCGGAGTTGATTTCTGCGGACCTATAAAGACACACTACAAGATAAGAGGAAAACATCCACAGAAGACTTATATAGCTGTGTTTTGCTGTTTCTTCACAAAGGCGGTCCATCTAGAATTAGTAACAGACCTATCAACTAATGGTTTCATCGCCGCCATGAAAAGATTTATCGGAAGGCGAGGCAATTGTCAACACATATATTGTGACAATGCTACCAATTTTGTTGGTGCAAATAATCAACTAAAGGAATTGGTAAGCCACATACACACCTAGGGAGCACAAGATAAAATTCAAAATACCTTCTCATCAAAAGGAATAGAGTTTCATTTCATACCTCCAAGAGCACCACACTTCGGAGGTCTTTGGGAAGCTGCTGTGAAATCAGCAAAATATCTTTTGTATCGATGTTTGAGTTCCGCCTCACTAACCTATGAAGAACTTGAGACCATAATGATAGAAATCGAGGCAGTTTTAAACTCTCGACCTATCACTTCAATGTCAAACGATGCTAATGTCTTAACAGCACTTACACCAGGCCATTTCATCATTGGCGAACCATTAACTAATGCAACAGATCCAACCGCCGAAACACTTAACGTCAAGCCTTCGAAACAACTCAAAATGATTTCAGACATCAAAGAAGAATTCTGGAAAAGATGGCACACCGAATATCTCCATGAACTTCAACAAAGACATAAATGGCAACGAAAATGCGAAAACCTGTTACCGGGAACAATGGTAATTATCAAAGAAGACAACTGCCCAGTCATGAAATGGCCCATTGGAAGAGTAATTCAGACGTTCCCTGGTGCAGATGGGGTGGTACGAGTCGCTGAGATCCTGACAGCAACTAGTACATTACGAAGACCAATACATAGACTAGCTCCATTACCCATCCAGATAGAGGAAACAAACACAGGTCAGCAGGCTTTGACATGTATAGCAACATCCTCTGAGCCAATTGAGGAACTTGAAGACGGTGAGATTGGACAAGGCGATGATATAAGTCCACCCACAAAGAAAAGAAAATACAACCCCTTCAATATTTGGGTTGCAGTACTCACATCCTTACTAATACTACCAATTGTCATGTGCAGCCAGGTTAATGTATCACCATTCAAAACAACCCCCGGAATTCACTTTGAAAATTTGGGAACTGCACATATCATCTCTGACCAATGGGATATAGTGAAGGAATTGAAACGGCTGAATTTAGGCCACAGTAAACTTAAAGAACTTTGCCAATTGATGACACCAGCTGATACTTGTATAACGTTCCTGCAACAATTTCAACATCTGATACAAGAAATAAATGATAAGGATGGACTTCTCGAAGAAAATGTACTTCGTTCAAAACGTGGTGCAGTCAACATAGTTGGAAATCTGGCTAACTCGCTATTTGGAGTATTAGACTCGGAGTATGCCAAACATATGTCCCATGTCATAGCAACTATTCATGTCAATGAGGATCATTTGCTGCAGCTGATGAAGAATCAGACATCTTTAATAAACGCAACTGCAAACATAATTCGCACCAACGAAGGAAGACTAGAAAAACAAGTCCAATCACTAGACACGGAAGTCAATGCCATAATAAACCAGTTTAACATAACAAACACTGAAATTCTTCAGTTAAAACTCTCCCAGCTAATTCTTGCACATGGGTTTCAAATGTTTTTAGGGGCCACAAACCTTCAAAGAATGCAAACATTATTATTGGACTTAATCACAGACGTTCATCATGGAAAAATAAGCGCCAACTTGATACATCCCAACCAATTACGACGAGAGATAACAACCATCAAGGCCCATCTACCACCAAATCTACGTCTGTCAGAAACAAACGGTAACATAGCAATGTTCTACAAATTGATGACAGCAGAAGGACGAATCGTTGGATCAAACATAATCTTCAAATTATCACTTCCGTTGGTCACAACCGAACAGTATGAACTATACAGTATGATCCCAGTTCCAGTCTTAGTCAACACCTCATTCATTGCGATAAGACCATCTTCAGATTACATAATTATAAATCTACACCGAACACAGTATTATACATTAAATGAGGCAGAGTTCAGCACATGTTCAAGGATTCTAGAAAATGACATCATGTGTCATCAAAAGCATCCACTTTATCAGAAAGGCTCTAATGTCAGTCTTTGTGAATTCAACCTTATGAACCAGGTTTTCGATCATGCTTCCTGTCAACTCGAAGACTTTACAGATGAGCAGTTTTGGATACAACTGCACCAATCAAATAACTGCATATATTCACTTCGATCTCAATCATTAATAAATGTCGTTTGCGAAGGGAACCTTACTCAAATCCGATTAAACAATTCTGGTATCTTAACCGTCCCAGCTGGGTGTATTGTGAAACAAGACTTATTTACAATCCACGGACACAACATTTTCACAAGCGTTAGGCGAGCATCCTATGTTCCTACAAGCAACCTATCGGAATTCATTCAGAACTATCCACAAGCAATCCAGATGAGTCACCATCATATACAACTACAATTTCGGACACGCTCATACGAACTAGATCTACTACAAAAGAATATCGCACAACAACAACTCGAAGAAACTCTCGTTCAAGTAAAAAACACAGATACTCATCAGTTCGTTGTCAGTTATTTTGCCGTATCTTGTATAGGCTTGATCTTTATATACTTCATCTGGAGGGTCATAAGAAGCCGCATTTATCGTCCGAAGAACCCCCCGAAATCAGCTCCACGAAGTCACGAAGCCGTCACCTTACACCTTTGAACAATAGTTCAAGGCGGGGAGTATGTTAATACCCAGCACAATTTCCTACACAACTGACCTATCACAATTCAAAAACACTATACACATTTCAAAACAATCTATACACATTTCACACTTACCTTCCTACCTTAAGTAGGTCACAATTCAAGTCACAATAAAAACCTAAAATTCATTTCTTATACATTGTGCAGAATATGCATATTTCCTTGTTAATAATTTTTTGTTTACACATTGTGCGGTGTGTGCACATAATGTTTTTATTTTTGATCAAGTTAATGACACATTGTGCACACGCTGCATATTATAGAATTAGGCAATAAAATTAATTTATTGAACCTTATATTGACTTTTGTTAAATTGTAGAATAAGCTATTTGTTGATTATTGAACTTCTATTGATTTTTGTTAATAAGCTATTTTTTAGTATTTAAGACGATTATGTGAAGGAATAAAATCACTTTCTGTTTAACCACCAAATATTGAGTGTCTCTTAATTTATTGCAACTTCCCCCCACCAGAGGTAAGGGGTTGCATTAATCGAAAGTCAACAAAACATTCTCATCAAAAGAAACCAATCAACAATCCCAAACACGTCAAAAAAGAGATCTTCTGGTTCATGCACTAGAAGCGTCTCACGTCGTCAAGGTGATATCACTTTGGTCGACACGTACTTAATCGTACAGAGGTTTTTATGAAATTCCTATGGAATTTCTCAATTTCCTTGTACTCATATGACCCCCAAACTTGAGAAGCATAGCAAAGAGTTGATTTAACTACTGCATTGAATATCTTATATCTTGCAGATAAAATTATTCTTTTGTTGGAAAACACATTTTTCCATGATAGGTTAAGCAAGCTTTGAGATCTATTGGCTTTTTCGGTTAGCTGTTTGTTGAAATTTAAAGCCGGATTTAGTTTAACTCCCAAATATTTGACCTCTTTAGCTGTTTCTAGAAAATGATCATCATAAGTCCATTGCTTTTCATTGTGAACTCTTGGATATCGCGCAAACACCATCATTTTTGACTTCTCTGTATTAATTGTTAGTCTCCATCCTTTGCAGTAACACGATAATCATTAATTGCATTTGTTCTGGTGATTCAAAGAGTATGACAAGGTCATCTGCATATAACAACACATTAATGGTAGTATTTACAATTCCTACTCTTTCGGGAAGATCAACTTCTACGTCGTTTATAAACAGAGAAAACAACAATGCACTGAGGAGACAACCTTGTTTCACGCCAGTATTTGTCTCAAACCATTCTGAATAGGATGTGCCATCCCAAACTGCTGCATTTGTGTTAGTGTACATTTCTTTTATCACTCTAATGAAGTTGGAAGATATGCCAAGTTGTGAGAGCTTATAGAAGAGCGCATTTCTGTTAACCAGGTCGAAGGCAGCTTTAAAGTCAACAAAAAATGAGTAAACTTTTTTGTTCCTGGCATGAAATTCTTTGACAATGGATGACAGAGTAAATATCTGATCAATAGTTTAATAATTTTTCCTGAAGCCAGCTTGAAGATCTGATAGAATATTTTTCCGTTCGACCTACTTTTCAAGTCTCTCTACAAGAACGCCACAGAATATTTTCGCTATTACATTCATAAAAGAAATTCCTCTGTAATTTTCCACAACGTCAGAAGGTTGAAGCCAGGAAATATTGTTGTGAATAGGAAATATTACAGACTTTTTAAAAGAAGAGGGGATTTCAGCTGTGAAGAAAACTTTGTTGAACAGAATTTGAAGATTGTTAAAGAATGTATGTAGGTGTAGCATTTTTAAAAAACTCATATGGAATCCCGTCTTCACCTGGAGCTTTTAATTCTTCGCATTTAGGATCACAGCTTGTATTTCCTCAATTGAAATATCAGCATCTAATGTGTCATCAACAGTTAATGGTTCAGCGTAGGAGAACATTAAATTAGAATTATTGAAAAGAAGGAGCCTGAAGTGAGCTGAAAGATCTTCAGCAGATACGCCTACGCCTATTTTATATTCCATCCCATTGATCTACCTCGCGATTTTCCAGAAATCCTTTGAGTTTCTTGTTTGACCCAATGCTATTGCTTGTAGATTTTCTAATTCAATTTTCTTTTGATTATATAAGAAACAAAAGTTTTCAAGAAATGCTACTAAAATTGTTAAGAATCGGTTTTCGACTTAAAATCTCATTTAAAAAATAGATTTTCAAATCAAAGTATTTCATCATATGCTAAATATTTTTGGTAAGTTTTAGTTAAAATATCAAGTTACTACCAATTGCCGAAACAATTTTGTTTCCATATTTTGATTTAAAATCAATATCGCGTTAAAAATAGATCAATTTTAAAAATGCGTTTGTCATAACAAATTGATATAAGTCCCTTTTTTGGCGTTATTTTTATGTCACAAATCTTATATGGCTACCAAACCTCTCACAAACTCAATGAAAAAGAAAATTACTCCAACTTGATCTCAAATTTTGTTTACACAAACGTTTACCTATCTTATTTTCACTATATACTCTCTAATACTAAGAAATTTCTCCCTTACTCTATATACCTCTACAAGTTTAAAAAATGATTTTTAGTAGGCATTGAAAAGCTTTTTTGTGACCCTAGTTCAAAGAAATTAAATTCAGTTTATCTTTAGTCCAATAATATTTAAAAGTATTTTTCACGTTTTTCTAAACTTAAATTATAAGCCACGAGTGTTTAAGACAATAATGGTCAAGAGAATAAGTTAGGCTACATACTTCTATTTAGCTTAGAAAAATACGAACCTTAAATTATTTAAGCAATTTCATCCAGATTTTTGACAATAAAAAATTCCCTTTGAATTTACTCTTCATCTCTTATCTTCTCTGGAATTTGAAGCGATCTAGTAGATGTTTTCTTTCTTAGAAACTCATGTCTTCAATCTCAATTTAAGTTTTAGATCCGCTCTTTCATTCTCACAGCGTAGGCTGACGAAAATACGTTTTTTAAGACAATTGGTAAAATTTAAGATTTCATAAAATTTGCATCTTATACCATAAGAAAGGATATCTATGCCGTAGTAAAGCCTTTTTACTAAAACTCTTGTAAAGCGTTTTTGGATTTTCTCAATTCTTTAAGAGTAAGATTCATAGTATTACATTTACAATTCTCTAAAGCTGATCTAAAAATCTACAAACGCAAGAACAGACATTTTAATGTATGGGGTCCACTGAATTCTTGAGAATTGCGTTATTGATATCGTCCTTCTTTCCTTTTTTGTGTATTAATGTTATCCTTGTTTTTTTTTCATGGTTCAGGGATTTGATTTGTTTGTACTATTTCGTTAAATATGTTTGTTAAAATGTTGGAAAGGGAGTTTTTCTCATATATTAACGTTTCTGATGATTTTCCGTCATTTCTGGTGAATTTGTGTTTCTTCAGATCGTCTATGGTCCTTTCGATAATTTCTTTGCTGAACATAGGGGTTTGAGTCGATATTGAATCTTTGTTGTCTATTGTATCTTCTTTTGTGATAATTTAGGACGAGGTGAACGATTTTTCAAAAAAATTTGTTGCGTTTTCATTGATGTCTTTTCGGTTTATTATAACGGCTGTGTTTTTTGTCCTTCATAATTGTAATCAATTCTTGTTTATTATTTAAATATGTTTTTGATTTTTAAATTGATTTTGTATATCTAATACTATATTTTATAATGTGTTCAATAAGTTCATGAATATCTTTCGTTATTTTATATCTTATAGTTTTTCTGAGTTTGCAAAGCTCTATTTTTTCTTGGTTAAGTAGTTGTGGTTTTGTTCTTAAGATTTTTCTTCTAAAAATAAGAGCTTTGGTTTTTTTCGGATAGATTTTCTTTGGAAGTACATACTTGTATTTATTATTGAAATATTTGCTGTAGTCTTTATAATATTTTAGGGATTAGGTAGATTTGTTGATTTCTGCTTTTGTTATCTGTATATTTTTTGAATTTAAAGATATTCTGCTAATTGCTGTTAAAGTATAATAAATACTTCATTATCCTCCCAAGAGTTTACGAGCGTAATTATTATTATTTAAACATTATTTTCAACCTTTGATTCAAGCGCAATTATTGCGTTTATATTTCGTTTAGAAATTTTATTGTACCTACATAATTGAAGCGTGTCTATAAAAAGCCAATGGGAAAAACTCTAAGTACCTTTACCTAAAACACTTGCTATACAAGTTAAATTAACCCCAAAGAAAATAAGTACCTATAAGAAAAAGGACTAGAGAAATAATCCTCCTTAAACCTTAATACTTATATTTTAGTTCTTGGATTATACTTTGGCATAAACGTAACGTAGTTGGATGAAATTTATTATTCATTTCATCACAAAACAAAATTTTCTTAGAAATATTTAATTGAAAAGAGAAAATAAAAACTATGGAATAATTTATCTTAAATTTAATTTGAATCAACAATTAAGTAGTTACCTACCTTGCGAAAATATTTTCCAAAAGGTATATTCTAACTGTTTAGGCTACATAACCTCCATTATTGTTAAGTGGCTTTTAAGGATTTTTATTATAATTTTGTGTTTTTTCGTTTTTTGTTTTTGTGAAAGATTCAAAGAATAAAAAAATAGTGGCATGTTCATAAGTACCTTCCTAGAAATAAAATTAAGGGTAGCTTAACTGTTGGCCACACGAGATTGTGTAGGTCAACTTACATACCCTAACGTATAATAACACTGAGAGTAAATTCCTATTAAGGACATTATGATTTTAACTTGTGAGTAGAAGTACTTTGGTACTTTTAATTTATTTTTATTTTGAATCCTTGTTTTATGAAATCGTGACTTAATCTGTTAGAAGTACTCAAGGACAAAGTGAGATATTTCTGTACCAAAATCGTTGAACATGAACACACAAATGTAATACACGGAAATGACAGAATTTTTAAATAAATTCATGAAAGCATTAAAATTAAATATTGATGAGGGTATATTTCTATTTATGTATATTTAGAATTTTTGCCATCATAAATATTTCTTCATATTTCATCACATTTCATTTCATTATAAAAAAAAAATATGCTATTAACAATAGAAACTGATATCTGCCAAAAGGCTGTCATGGATATTTTTGTCGCACCACATCCTTTTTTGATGGAATTATCTTTGACTAATTTAGACATTTGACATTTTTGGCTGAATGTTCGCGATAACTACACGAATTCCATTTTAGAGATCTTTATTACCTAGCCCAGCAGTTTAGGGACCCAATCAGCGAAGGTACATGGTGACGTTGCTGATGATCCCCTCTCTTCAGTACTTGTGTCAACGGAACATAAAAGAACAAACCGCCCAAGTTTTTATGCAACATACTACAAATTTAATGATCAAGGATCGACGGGAAATCTGGGTTTTCGTCAATAATACAGGCATTAATATTCTCAGTTGTTATTGAACGATGCTGATAAACACGGTTTCATTTCTTCACATCACTTAATTATCCCAACAGCTCAAAATTATTACCTGTTTCACTATTGCCGGTCGATAAGGTGCTTCACAACGCGACCCATGAGCAATGAGTGCTTACATTTTGAGAATTGTGATTGAAAAATGTTCACAATTTTTGTAGAGAATTCCAACAATTTTATTTTGTTGTTGAACTACAAAAAGTCTCCAAACATATGTAATTTCACCCATTCTCAAGTCAATTTTTAACATTAGTTTATATCTGGCCCATATTCCCTGGGCATGGAAAGAAGTGAAAGTTGTTTTTATATCCAAACCAGGTATAAACCCTAAAGATCTACGAACTATTAATAAGTCATCATTCCTTCTTAAGGCAAGTATTGACACAAGAGTTCGGTCTATGTCTCAACATGCCTACTGTAAAGGCAAATCACATTGGTACGCACCATCAAATACTCCCCTCATCATAGATAGCTCACTATGGTTACCTTATTTGACATTGAAGGCGCTCTTAACAATGTGGACGCATCTTTAATCACATCTGCACTAACATCACTGAAAGTTGAGGGTTCGCTAGGGGAGTTAATTCATTTTATGCTGACTAGCAGAATAATTAACTCAAAACTGGACAACTCTTCTCCTAGAAGATTCGTTAGTAGAGGTGTACCGCAAGGTCGTGTTCTATCCCCTCTCCTCTGGAACCTGGTGATAAATGAAAAATTCTAACAGGTCTGGATGAGGAGGGTTTCAGAGTGATTGCCTATGCAGATGATGTTGCTATTGCTGTTTCTGGAAAGCATTTTAACACCTTAAAAGAACTCTTACAAAATGCTTTTTGATAAACTAAATTATTGGGCTGATTCGTGTAGATTGGTTGTCAATCCTCACAAAACCGATTTAGTCCTATTTTAGAGCAAATACAAAATTCTATATTTTTGACCTCCCTGTATTAAAGGTAGCCAATTAAAGATCTCAGACGAGGTTAAGTATCTGTGTCTTATTTTAGGCAAAAAACTTAATTGGAAACGTAATTTACAAGAAACAGTCAAAAAAGCTGCTATAGCTTTCTTTTCTTGCAAAAAAGGTATTGGTAATAAATGGGGATTACAACCCTAAATTACGCATTGGATATACACATCGGCAATCAGACCGATTTCACTGTACGGCATGGCAGTATGGTGCATTGCTTTAGTTAAAGCTATAAACAGCGACAAACTAAATAAAGCCTACGTTCAGCTTACCTATGCATAAGTGGATCGTTTTCCATGCACTATCCTATCTGCAGCACTGAATAACCTACTCTACCTCTTGGTATAATTAGCAAACATATAGCTGCAAGCTCTGCTATTTGCCTCAAAGCTTAATCGCAGTGCGTCAACAACAACATTGGATACTTCGTAATTCTGAAGTATTTGGAATCAATTTCAAAGCACACGTCCAGATTTCTATACCTTCCAAATCTTTCTTTGAGGATAGGGCATTCCTGGAAGACGAGTCAATCCATTTTTATACAGATGGTTCAAAAACAAAAGAAGGGGTTGGTGGAGGTGTGTACTCTGAACGACTGAAATTAAGTCTCTCATTCCGCCTTTTCAATTTTTGTAGAGTGTTACAGGTTGAATTTTTGGCGATAAAAGAAGTCTTACCCAGGCTTAAAGAACACTTAATATCAACATCTGATATCCGTATTTTCTCAGATAGTCAAGCCACTATCAAATATCTAGACTATGTCTCTAAAAACTCTATAACAGTCCATAACTGTCGATCATCTCTAATGAAGATGGTACAACAGTTTAATATTTACCTTAACTGGGTGCTAGGCCACAAAGAAATTCCAGGATATTGTAAGGCAGATGAACTCGTCAGAAATGGTACAGTAAGAACAATTCTATCACGCTTGGCGAGTCTTGGCATTCAATCATTCATGCAAGACGCTATGAAAAAGGCAAACATCAGGTGGAATGACATCACCATGTGTCAGGTCACGACAAACATCTGGCCTACACTAGATTTAAAGCTGTCAAGTCGCTTACTATCTCTAAGCAGAGCTCATATAAGCTCGGTTATCGGTGTCGTAACTCAGCACTGTCTAATAGGAAAAAAAGCTACGAGGCTATCGTATTCTCAAATGACTTTTTCAGAAGCTGTATGAATAACAAAGAGGAGGAAACACATCTTCACCTCCTCCGTACATGTATTGTTCTAGTTTATAAACGCAAGACTTACCTAGAAAGATTCTTTTATAACGAGGCTTTCACGTTTCGCAAGGGACTCAAACTGGTTTCATTGAGTTTCGAAGAAAGCCTCAAGATTTATGTGGTATCAAAATGGGCCATTATAGTGGACACGGATAGCAACTTAAACCATACTTAACCTATTGAGTTGTGGAAAAATATCGATCCATTTTAAGCACTGACGTAGTTTTTAATAGTCACAATGTACAAAGATGAAAGCTTCAAAAGTGAGCGCTGCAAAAGTGCGGGATATCAAACACTATACACTTTATTTTTAAGCCCTTTTACTTAAAAAATGTTCAATTCAATTTTACTTAAGTAGTTACCAAATGTTGACAATAATATTTTCTAAAACATTAAATTTAATCTTTGTTTTTCTCAAAATATTTGAGAACTAAATTTAATTTATATACTCGTATATCGATGTCAGTAATTATTCGTGAGATTTGTATGTTCAAACAAATTATTGTATGTTTTTAAATGTCATTTGCGCACGTTTTGATATTATTATCTCTCCAATCCAAAACCATATACCTATTTAGATTAGGTACTTCGAAACGTAGAGGAATGTCAAACATTTTAAATTAAACAAATTGTTACAATCACATATTAAATTCCGTTAAGGATTAAAGATTTAATGTCATCCAACATAGTCTGTGGTATTACAATGAAATGTTTTCTAACGTAATTCTTTTGATACTTCAGCTATAATAATACATAATACAATATCTGCTAAAATTTTAAATAAAAGTATTTATTTTAATCTGAAATTATTATTGAAATATTTATCTGCCAATATTTATACCAAATTGTAGTTAATAGTTACATTTTACGTTAACACCTTTACTTATAAACTTTTAATTAAAACATAATATATACCCGCATTCAGTCCAGGCAGCATTCAAATATACAAATAAATAAACAATGAACAGAACAACCACATTTATTTATTATGTACATATAATGTAATGAAATCCCCCGCTGTAATTTGTGTTTTTGATTTTTAAAAGTCATTTGTGCATTCATCTAAATAAATTTCCATAAAATTGACTACAAAGCCAAACACCAAAAATTAGCATTAAAATTTCCTTTACAAAACTTTGACACTGTCATTCTTGTGTAAAACATGTATTTTGTAAATGCATTTTGTAAATGCATTTAATTCTATAATTTTATTAAAATTTACTATAAATACAAAATATTGAAATATTGATAATTTTGGATGATATCTTAATTAGTTATGCATATGCACAAATGTATTTTGGAAAATTTATATATTTTCAATTGAAATAAACCTTCACCACAATAAATAATTGTGACTTTCATCGGAGTTCTCTTTGGGTAAGAGACTGAATTAATTGAATCCTGCCAAAAATAAATAATGTTTGTATCTATCCTTATAAATTACCCACAACATTCACTATTCAATATTGAAATATTGTAGGTTTACATTCGTGTCAGATGGAAGTAAATTATTTTAAACGGATTCACTACAGTGTATTCATCAGAGGAGAAGAGATAATAACATTTGCTACAGCTTTTAAATTTATTTGAATGGTTACTTCATGTAAAGTTAAACCACAAAATTATGCCGTAAATATATACATTTGTTAATTATTATCTCCAAAAATGTTTAAAAAAAACTAGTTAACTTGGGCGTATACGTATTTTTTGTATTTTGTTTGTCAGAATATTCAATTCATTATTCAGTAATTTTTAACTGTGCTGTTCTGTCGAAATCAATTTATGACTTTTCGTCGTCTCTGTAGGATTTGTACCTTCTTATTTCAGGAGATGCTTATGTGCGTAATAAGGGCACTTTTGTTTGTTATATTTTACTGAGAAATATCAAAAATATTCACCGAGGAATCACCAACATACCTACCATATGCCGAACAACAGTCGAAGAAAATCTGAATATAGAGAACCTTGGTTTGACAAGGACTGCATCCAGGCGAGAAGCCTTTCTTACGCTTGGCTGAGTGCATACCGAGAGTCCAATACAAATTTTACAAAAGACCGGTACATAATAATCAGAATTTTAAACTTCTCTGCCGAAAAAAGAAAAAAGGCTATTGGTAAGCCCAAGCACATCAGCAAAATTCACTATGTAATAACTATATATAACTTCCTTCTTGTTGATTCTCATTTCATGGTCTCACCATTAGGGCAAATCGGAAATCCATTTGGGATTCTGTGATTTGCAGTTTTGTTATTTGGGATTTTGTCATGCCAGATTTTGTGAAACGGGATTTTCCTACCCAACTCACCAAAGTAACTTAAATTTGAAAACATAATTAATTTAAACTCCATTTTCTTTTGTTGAAATTTGTATTTTATATCTTGTTTCATTGATGAATATATTTTCTTCTAGGAACTAGAGTTGCCCAATAAGAGTGTAATCATTCGCCAAAATTAATTAAGTACTTTTTAAATAAATTCATGCACACTTATTAGGTAACTTTTTATAAATCGTTAACTAACAGAAATTTAAAAAAAAACAAGATCGAAACGTCAGTTTTCCTAAAAGCCTCTAGAACAAATAAAACTGTCATCTTAAAATGACACACAGTTGAAATAACAACTTAAAACGGAAACATAAACGGAATGGAGAGACTAATACTGGCTTCTAAGATGGAAAAAAGGGAGCATGTAAAAAAACCTCCCAAGGACCCAGACCTCCAAGGACCAAGAACCCTGTAGGACGATCAGGGGAACATCGTAGTAGAACCGCAGTCTATGTTGAGAATATGGAAAGACCACTCCTCCAATTAATATAAGATCAACAATTCTCCCTACCCGACCTCGACGAAGTGAAGATAGCTTTATTGAAGTCAAACAAAGCTGCTGGAGGTGAAGGCATCGCTGCCGAATCATTCAACACAACAGGCGATGACTTGGTAGGGAGCATGCCCGATGAGTGGGATCAGTCTCCTGCACGTTGCATATAAGATCCTTTCTACCGTATTATGTGAACGTCTGAAGCCGTTCGACAACAACCCGATAGGTCCTTATCAGTATCCTTATCAGAAAAATCCACTATTGACCAAATATTCACATTACGGCAGATCTCGGAAAAAATCCAGGAATTTGAAATCAATACACACCATCTCTTTATCGATTTTAAAGCCGCGTATGACAGCATCGGTAGGGAAGAGCTTTAAAGAGCAATGTCTAGTTTTGGCATCCCCGTCAAACTTATCAGTTTGTGGAGACGAAGAATGCACGCTTCTCTATTAAGAAAGGATAAGATCTCACCGATGCATTTGATGTCAAAAAAGGTTTTAGACGAGGCGATGCATTGTCATGCGACTTCTTCTACATCGTTCTGGAAAAAATTGTGCAAAACTCAACCGTCAACACTATAGAGGCACAATTTTCCAAAGGTCCATCCAATTACTTGGATACGGAGATGATATTGATATAATTGGAAGATCAAAGCAAAGTTGTTGAACTTCTTTCTAAAACAAAAAATTGTAGCCAGAAAATGTTCAAACCTGAAAAAATATTTTGCTTTTTACCATTGTATTAACGACCTAAGCAATCGATCCTACGTTATCTGAAAATACAGTGTTTTAACTTTAACTCGTAAAATATTTTAGAGGCCTATACTCGTACTATATTGATTCGAGTCCCAAATTGGCAAGAATATGGGGCCAAATAGTTGTATGTAGAAAAGATCTGATGGCGAATGGCGATGGTGTACATACACTCAAACATCCTAAGAGTTCGTAGATATCGTACGAATGATGGGAGAAACACATACATTTCAACTAGAGAATTGCTCCCAAAGTAAAAGAGACATTGTAAAACAATATCAATAAACAATAACCCCGTGTTGTAACATAGCTTCAAAAATTGCACAAAATAAGGTTTGCATAGAACCAACAATATTCATTATTTATGAGAATCAGTAGTAGGTATAGTATAGTATATACAGTAGCAGCACAAATGGAGCTATGATGTCTCTTTGTTTTGAGCTATCTATCCCTAAAAAAGTTATTGTAAGCTACGATACATATTCTATAGAGCTACTATATCCTTATATTGGCTATCGTACAAAACATAGACGGAGCTATGATGACTCTTTGCTTAAAGAGCTATCACACACGTAGTTCTGGTAAGGTACGATACATCTTGCATAGGTTCTGTGAGCAAAATAAAGCTACTACATCCCCATATTGGCTATCGTATTCAAGTGGACGTTACCACTGCTAAATGAGTCGGATACGATAGCTCTTGCGATTTGGTAATATACCTTAATTTTTTTTCTTTAAAATAACAGCTGAATGAATGTGTTGCTACAAGTTTGGAAAGAGTAGTGACAGCTCTGGTTGGGTCGGGGTGGTCGTAATTTGCGTACAATAACTCTGCTTTGGATAACATAGCTGGAATTTTGGTGTCGTTTTTAAATTGTTTATTACCGTAGCCGAATTTTAAAATCAAAATCTCTGAGTGTATGTATACCAGTCAAAACTTATACCAAACTTATACCTAACGTTGGAACTTTTTGAAAAAGACTGGACACATGCAAAATGTACTTGTGCATGTGTAACCCTCTTTAACCATTCCCAAATGTAATTAAAGAATATTCTTTTGAAACGTAATTTTTGTCTCTATTTAAATCAAGCAAGCAATATAAAAATAAGCTTTAGATACACAGTTCCTTTAAATATAATATCATAAGAGCATATGTCAATGTCAACACTATCCATCAATCATCCTTACAACACAGAACTTCAATAACAACATGTTTTTAAGCAGTTCCTGGTGCTGGGTCAACATTAACTGCTGAAGCTGATTGAGTATGTCCAGGTAATGGAGCAGCATGAACAGCACCCAAAGTCTTAGCCACATATGTTGCTCCTGGTGCTCCAAGAGCAGAAGAAATATCTACAGCAACTGGAGATGGAACTGCTACTGGTACACTTGCTCCCCATCCAATGACAATTGGACCTTGTTGAAGCGTAGGTCCGGCACCACCTGCACCAAGTAAATTAAGACTTATACCAGGAATTATGGATGATTGAGCTACTCCCATTGTAAGGGCCAACAAGACTACGGCACACATGGCGAACTGTTAAAATAAAGACATCCTTAGTTTCTTTGTTAAAACAGAAGTTACAAAACTTACCTTCATGTTGAATATTTTGTTTCTAAGTTAAGATGAAAGAGACTTCGAACTTGGAAAGCTTTGAAAGATTTCTGATTTGATAACTGAAATGAGATCAACTTTTATACTTTTAGTGGGCGACTACAACTTGCAGAACGTGTGAGACTTAAACCTGCTGCTGCTGCGTAGCCTACTGATGCATAAATTTATCCATACACATTGTACGAGTATATTAAGATACTAATTGCAATTTTTATTGGTTTAAAGTGTACGCGTTAAAGTGGGTTTAATATGGTAAATTATAAATACTGACAAGATAATGATTCAGCAATGAGAAGAATTTAATAAGAATTTGCAATTAAATTGTTAATAAACTATACACTTATGAAAATCAAATCATTGGTCAAGTGCAAGAAATAATGTTTTTAAATGAAGACATTAAAATGATACCTTTAAGAATTATTTATAGAAATAAAGACCACAAATTTGCATTTCCGTAAATTCCAGCGCTGGTCTTGTGTTCTCAATGAAGTTTCAAAGATAACATGTTATATTTAATAATTTACTGGTATCTTGATGTGTGGATCAAACTTGGGTAATATTTTTCAGTATTTGATTAAGCAAATATTATTTGCAATTGTAAAAATAACTAACTGATTTTAATTTAGTGAATCTATAAACAAGCAAAAAGCTGGAGTGTGAACCACACTGATAACTTGCCATTAATACCCACTTCGGAAATTTGAATGGTATAACCATTTGTTTATATTAATTTTTAAAGGATTTTGATTTTAACTACCCATAGGATGTTATTGTAATCGGTCCAAATCGTCGAAATGAACATTTTGACATTTCTCGACTCTTCATGGTCCCTAAGTACGTTCGTAAGTTCGTACGTTCGGGCAGCTATTTTAGTCGTCCATATCTCAAGAACCAATAGAGATATCGACATCAAATAAATTTTGTTATTCAGATAATGTTGCAAAAAGATGCAGAAAGGACTTTCAAAAAATTTAAGGGGTGAATTTTTTACCACACCAATTTAAAAAAGAGGTTGAGATGCGACCCACACTGATAACTTCCCATCCCGTCTGTCAATTTGTTTTGCTTAAAAGTTTGTAGGTTTTCGTGTTTTGTTAAAAAAAAAAGTTGTTAGTTCAATTATTCTTAAAAATTTCAAAACTACCAACAATATTTTTGCATTTGCTGAAATAATTTGATTTGAAAATCTATTTTTGTTAACTAGACTTAATTTTTTAATTTTAATTTAATTTAACTAAAAAAATTGTATTTCGTATATAAACAAAAACAAATTAGATGAATGAAATTAATTTGATGTCAATATCTTCTATTGTTCACGAGATATCGAGAACCGAACATCAATTTTTAACAATTTTGCTTACTATTTTTTGTCGATTTTAGTATTTTATGGAAAAACTGATTGAAAACTGACTGAAAACAATATTTTCTGTGAGATAAAATTAGTTTGAAGCCAATATTTTTAATTTTTGAAAAGATATTTGAGTCGAAAACCAATTTTTACCAATTTTTGTTAATTTTTTTTTTCGATTTTTAATTTTTTGTAAAAAAAACTGTCAATTTGATTTTTTTCATAATTTTACTGAATGTTGACAACAATATTTTTTTAAAGATAAAAGTAGTTTAAAGCCAATACCTCAAAGTTTTGAAAAGATATTTGAGTCGAAAATCAATTTTTACCAACTTTTATTGATTTTTTGTAGGTTTTTATTTTTTGTAAAAAAAACTGCCAATTTAACTTTTCTCTCTCAAAATTTAACTAAATGTTGAAAGCAATATTTCTTATAAGATAAAATAAGTTGGAAGCAATAATCTCAAATATTTGAAAAGATATTTGAGTCGAAATTCAATTTTTAACAACTTTAAGTAATGTTTTTTTTTTAGGTTTTCATTTTTATAAAAAAAACTGTCAATTCGATTTTTTTTCAACATTTTACTAGATGTTGAAAACGGTATTCTTGGTTGTATAAAATTGCTTGGAAATAAAATCAGTTTTTATTCGTAAAATTTTCGAGTTGACAAATATTTTTTTTTTCAGTTTGTTTGATTTATAAAAAAAAAAACTGTAAATTGGAATTTTTTCCAAAAAATATACTTTTTTGGTATCATGTCACAATATATAATAATAAATTTAATTCAAGTCTCTAGCACACACCCAACAATCAGACTAATTTAATTTTCATTGCTGAATTTAACATCAGGTTCATCCAAAGTTAACAATATCATTGTTAAAATTTATATATTTAACTAGTTAGATATACACACGACTAATGCATATTTAAAAAAAAAAGGATAATCCCAAAGCGTAGGGAACAATAAAAGCTAACAACAATGAAAATTGTTCGACAAAACATTAACAATGCGTCTGAGTCTGGAAGCGATATTTATTTGAGTTTACCTTTATTATAATTGAACAAAACATTTTATCACTTTAATGGGTCCACAAGGAACAATTTTTAAAGTTAAAGCCTTTAAAGGAGAGAGAGCATGATACCGAAACCGAACAAAAAAAAATTATACCAAACGACAATGTATCTAATATAATAAATCTTTTTAAGTTAAAATGTTTTGTAATAAAAAAAGAGCACTCCTGTTTCGAAATTTCGTAAGTGTCGCTTTGGAATAAAAATAAAAAAGAACTTTAGAATCTACATTTAGGAAAATTTAAGACAATTAAGGTAATTTTAATCGTATGAAAATAAGCAATTTAAAATTTCATGAGCGGGGAATAAAATGGACAGGCAGACAGAAACACAAACATGTTGAAATAGAGCTTGGGATGAAAATGATTTCCATACTTGTAGCTTCCCTTTGAAATATAGACATTTCTTACAACGTTGCGTTATGTTACATAAAATCAATTCACAAATTAAGGGAATGGCCAAAACAGGTGTTTAATTATTCAATACAAAAAAAAAAAAAAGAACCAAAAAGATGCTGGAATGCCTCTGTCAGTTTGATTTATCTCAAATTTTTACCAGATTTAAAAAAAAACGTTATAAAATTAAATTATTTTATAGGTAAAATAATTTTTTGTTAGTAAATATTCGATGTCAAATTTTTATATGCACCTTTTTCTATTTATACAGGGTTTTTCAACAAGGACGCTACAAAAGTAGATCCACAGGGACAGCAAACGACGCCATATTACTTGCCACTCTTTTAACATTTCTCTTCAGTAAGGTTTGCCATTTCATGATGGAAAGATATACAACCCATCAAAGAGTCGAAATTTACTACAGAAATTCGGAGTCAGTGGACTTAACGTAACGTTAAGAGCGCTACGTCCAATTTATGGTCGTCATAATCGTCCTAGCAGAGCAACAATTGAGCGTCTAGTAGAAAAAGCGTTGGGCATCTCTGTGACGTCGTTGCGGCGAATTTTGCGAAAAGATCTTGGCTTACATCCTTAGAAGGTTAAATTGACGCAAGAACTGAAGCTGCTTCACCTTCAGCTCCGCAATAACTTGAAAATGATTCGGATTTTCATTGAAAAATCATCTCCAGCGATGAGGCTCATTTCTGGCTATATGGCTTCGTCAATAAACATAATATGCGTGCGGTGTTAGTCAGGCAACAATCCACACGTACTCCATGAGTGATCATTGCATCCCGACAAAAACTAAAATTTGGTGTGGTTTGTGGAGCGGGGCGCGTGAGTTACATATCCAACACATGCCACGTTCATCAACCCCATCATCGTAGTCATAATATATTTCTTTAATAATCAAATTTCAACTTTATATTAATAATTATATTTCATTTTGTTTCCCACATTTACTTTGGCTCTGATTTCAATTTATTTCCCACACTATATTTTGCTTAATAAACAAAATTGTACTATAAAAGAATTGTACTTTAAAAATATGAGTTGAATTAGTAAATAAAGACAGCACTAGCTGTACCTGTACGAAAAAATTGTGTTTTTTTTAAACGCTGCCGCGGAAGTAAACTTAACTCGTGCGGCGTCATTGGGCCATACTTCTTCCTTGATGATTAGGACAGACGCGTTACTGTGAATGGGGATCGCTACCGTTCAATGATATCCTAATATTTTTGGCCCCAATTGGATGATATGGACTTGGAGGACATTTGTGGTTCCAACAGGACGGCACCACAAGCCACACAGCGAATATCACAACCAATTTATTGGAAAACAAGTTTGGAGAACGTGTTATCTCACGAAATGGTCCAGTGGCTTGGCCGCCTCGGTCGTGCGATTTGACGTCCTTAGACTATGTCCTGTGGGGCTATGTCAAGTCTATAGTCTATGCCAACAATCCAGCGACGATTGATGAACATCGTACGAATATCGAAAGTGGAATTGCCGCTGTATCAGCCGATTTATGTTTAAAAACCGTCGAAAATTGGGTTCAGCGTCTGGGCTTCTGCAAGCGTGCTCGTGGTAGCCATGTAAAAGAAATCGAGTTCCATACATAAGGAATCAAACGTACTTTCACAAGAATAAATAATTTTATTGATATCCAAAACCGTTTTTGTTTTATTTAATCCTTTCGGGACGCGATTGGTACGTTTACATATAAATATTCTTTGTTCTGTACCACTCGCGTACCGAAAGGGTTAAAAAAAAAAAACTATTGTAGCGCTCTTATTGAAAAACCCGATACAAAAAACCGTTAATTGGATTTTTTTTTTCAAAATTTTCAATAAAATTTAATCGGTAGCGTTATTGGTTCTTGACATATTTGTGGTCACCCAAGGTGTACACTGTTTTTACTTTTGTCAAAAACGAACCGATAGATTTTTATTAAATTTCTCTAAACTTATGTTGCTTAAATTGCCTTCTTTCAATAAAAAAATATTAACATATTGCTCCAGATTTTGTTTTTAAGTTTCCTGAAGAACTATTGAACTGATATCAACAATTTTTTATGATATTATTAATAATATTTTATGATCAAAACTGTCGTTTTTAATTTCCCATAGGAAGTTATTGTAATGGGTCAGATATGTGCAATTGAAAATTTTGACATTTCTCGACGTTTCAAGGTCCCTAGAGTCGAAATAAAAGATATTTAGAAAGATGTCTGTGCGAGCGTGTGTACGTTCGCGACGTTTTTTTCGTCGTCCATAGCTCAAGAACCAGAAGAGATATCGACTTCAAATAAATTTTGTTATACAGATAATAAGGCAGAAAGATGCAGAAAGGACTCTCAGGTGCGTGGTTTTTTTACCAAAGCAGTTTAAAAAAAAAGGTGAAAATTTTGGTTAACCCTAAATATCTTATGAACCAATGACGCTAAAGACTTGATTTAAATTTTATATTATATATTGTAACGTGATACAAAAAAAGTATATTTTTGAAAAAAAAAATCCAATTAACGGTTTTTTTTATAAATCAGAAAACTAAAACAAAATAATTGTTACCTCGAACATTTTACGAACAAAAAATAATTGTTTCGATAAAATAACTCTAAGCTGAAGGAAGACGTTTTTGACATTTGGTAAAATATTTATTAAACCGAATTGACGGTTTCTTACAATAAATAAAAACCTAAAAAAACATTACTAAAACTTCGTAAAAATTTACTTTCGACTCAAATATCTTTTCAAAAAGTAAAAATGTTGGCTTCAAACTGATTTTATCTAATGGAAATATTGTTTTCGACATTCAGTGCAATATACTAGAATAGTCAGTTTTTCATAAAAATTAAAATCTTCAAAAAATAGTACGCAAAATTACTAAAATTTTATATTCGATTTTCAATATCTCGTAAATAAATGAAGGTATTGACTACAAAATGATTTCATTCTGTGCTGTTATATATTATTCTTAGAAAAATTCAATCTTTATTTGTTCATATAGAAAATAAAAATTTTTAAGTACCGCTACTAAAATTGGAAATAATTGGTTTTCCACTAAAATAAAAAACTATTTCATCATAAGCCAAATAGTGTTGATCATTATTATTTATTATTATTTATTTTCTTAGAAAAATTAAACTGACAACTTTTACAAAAAGAGACATGAAAGCCAACAAAAAATATTAAGGAGAACAAAGAAAGATGTTGACTTCAAATTATTTATTTCACACAAAATATTGTTATGAATACTTTGTTAAAGTTTTAAGCAAGACAAATCGACAGACGGGATGGTAAGTTATCAGTGTGGGTCACACCCCAGCCTCCTGTTTGATTATTATATTAAATTCTTAAATTGTATAAGTTGCTAGAAATTCCAAAATAATCATCACATCCCATGGAAGATTGAATACAATAACAATTCTTCTGTTTTTAATGAAGTCGTTTAATTAACTGCATTCGTTTTAATCTTGTCAAAGCTTTAAATTAACTTTTTTACTTCAAAAATATAAGTTCCGTTGAGCGTTAAGTAGTAGTGTAATCAAGGCAAAAACATCACACAAAACAAAATTGGAAATAGAAGGTGGAATTCCATTTTCTTGATTGACTTCCTCTATACGGCTTTCAAAGACTTAAGGCACAAAAAACAAATATATGTATGTTTGTGTCTTGTAGGCATGTTCTCATGTCGTTTAGTATAAAGGTTTATAGCTTAAAGATGATTCTGAAAATCAATAAACCAGAATGTCAAAGACAAATCTATAAACCTTAAGGATTTATATGTTATCATTTTGTATTTATTTCAAAAGAGAATGTACATTTATAAGCGCCCTAAAAGTGTCAAAACTAATTTCCATCAATAATCCCAAAATAATCCAAATCCATTTCGATTACGTACGTATATTTAGGATTATCAATCTATTATTGGAAAAATCACAGACAAACAATAACAAAAATAAAAACTGCATACACAATACCCACGTCCCACATACTAT
>OV049924.1:345977805-346137086 GCA_920104205.1 Eupeodes latifasciatus
CCATGAAGAATGATTTTTTGAAAAATTCTATTAACAGTTGTTTTAACGAACAATAAAAACCTACAAGAAATACCACTAAGAATTGTTGAAAATTGTTTTACGTAGAACATCTTGAGATATTTTTTTTTTTGATATTGTAATGTGTATCTTTGTATATGAAAACTATAGTACTCTCATGGGAAGAATTTTTTTGGTGAAGCTATGCCGTCGCACAGTGGGGCAGAAATGGCCATTTTATGATATCAATTATTTTTTAAGGTAAAAATGCTATTATGATGGCTGTTTGTGTTTTTATGACAAAGGTAGTAGTTTATTGAAACCTCTGGTACAGTTTTAAATTTCGGGAATATTGTATAAATTAACCTGGAATCGCTTATTTTAAAAGTTTTAATTGACGAATTCTACTTGTTTAAAAAATAATTTTTTTCTAACCTATGATCACTTTTTTGAAGAATTTTAGTATTCTGAATTAGAATCCGAAGCTTAAAAATTCCAGCACAGCGCGTTTCTGAGATATTCTAAAACAATCTCTTCACGTTTTTGAGAAATAACAATAATAAAAATGTCAACAAAAAATGTTTTTAAATTCTTTTGAGATTTAGATCTCAGTATAATTTTTGAACGCAAAAGTTGTCGTGAGATCTAAAAGCACTTGAAAATAACATGTCTGCGACCCTTCTAAATTCAATCAAAATCCTGTGAATAGAAGTGATTTTAATAAACCTACTCTGCGGGACATATTATTTTAATATAATACAAGATTTCTTGCATATTCAGATTAAGATATTTCAAAAATGGGATTTGTTGGAATTTAGTAGTTTCGAATTCGTATTTAAGCAACGAAACCTTGGGTAAGAAACATTTGAGTACACAATTATGTTGTAATTTAGTGTTGTCGAAATACTAGGCTAACTTCTTATGACATTGTATTGATGTCGAGACAGTTTAGCTTCCATCATCATTGACAAAGCTTTTAAAGTAGACATTTTTTTAACTTATTACAGTTTTGCAATTTGTTTAAAAAATCTGGGGATGATGTTGCTTCTTTGACCAAATCAGCTTCTTGTTTTTGACCAGACGCTCGTAAGCTCATTTGAGCTGCAAAAACAAGTTCAGATGTTGGAACAGTATTTCGTAACTCTGCATGCCGTGCGCTTTCGTTTTGTCTGCTCTCTACTGTTGGCAAAATCAAGTGCAGGGCGTCCAACGGATGGGAGATATTTTTTGAACGAAAAGTTTTTACTGAGCCAACTTTTTTCAGACGAAAAAAAACGTTTTTTCATTCGGTGTGAGCGATCCCTTTTAATTATGAACTGGGATTTAAAATGTTTTAAAGCTACCTTTAAATTAGTGATGTGACTTGGGCTACAAAAACTTTTATTTTTTATGTAGGATTCAACATCTGAGAACTTTTGATCAATGTTTGTTTGCTTGCTCAAAAAATAAATTTCGACCAATATTTTTCTTGAGCATTGGAAATTTTGGTCTTCAGAACCTAAAAACAAGTTGCAAAGTGCAAAATGAGAAATGGTTTTCAAAAAAGTAAGGAGTAGGCAAAATAACATTTAATTTAGTGTAGATGTCAATTTACTTAATTTTTTTTATTTAAGGCTCAAAATTGTAAATAAAATGGAAAGCATAATATTTTTTTGGTAAAGTAAAAATTTTTCACAACCTTTTTTCATTTAAATAATTGTTTGAAAAGTTCAAAAATATTGTTAACTTGCAATTTAGAACAGAAAAGGAGAAGAGAAATTGTATTGAAAAGAAGGACTATTGGTATAACAATTTTGAGATAATTTTTTGAAAAAAAAAAAATTGAAGCACTTAAAAACAATTTTATAATAAAATTTAGCTATCAGAAATTGAATATTGTTCCTAAAATGTTGTAAAATAAATTTATAAATAGAAGCAAACAGTTTTTCAGCTTTTTAAATACTATAACTTTATTTTAAAAAATTGAAAACAAATATTTGGGGCAAAAGTCAAGCACTTTTGTTTTTTTGGTAGTATAGGTATATTGTTCCTGAAACTTTTCCCACTTTCAGACCTGCTTGACTTTTGCCCCAACAGAAGATATGAAGTGAAAAGTAAAAAAAAGCCTTAACAAAATTTCTTCTTTTCATTTCAATTATTTCAACATAAAGATTTCTTTTTTTTATATTTTTAAACTTCAATCATAATCTACATACCTTTATCTAGGTGTGACATTTTTTGAAACTTTTTTCCGATCTTAATTTTGATTTTATGAATAAAACTAAAGTTAATCTTTTTTAGCACTTTTTAAATAAGCGATTTTTGCACATTAAAAGTCTACTTTGAGGGGCTGTCTAACCTTGACTACGAGACATAAAAAAAAAACCACACTCTTCATATCAGATTTTCCGTTAACTTTAAGAGAGCGAACTTTATAATCCCGTTGCTTTAATTTTGCAAGGTGACCTTTTTATCATCACCATGTATGGAGCTGCCCCACTGTGCGTCGTTGGCAGTAGAATCGAAATTGGAGAGATTTCGGGGGAGCGAGAGAAAAATATTATTTCCATTCCCATAAGCAGCCAGCAGAATAAGGAGCTCAGTTAATTTAGCAACCAAAAAGTCGACACAATTTCCTTCATTATATTTGAGTTTATCCTTGTATATGTTTTCATATACTAAGCTTCCATATGAAGGGCCATGAATTTGTTTTTGTAATTTCTTTATATCAATGCATTTTTATATGAAAAACGTCAATGGCTCAATATTGTGTCTAATAAGGAGATGAATGAAGTTTTTGTATGCTTACATCAGCTGTTCAGTATTTTGTACGGATTTTTGTTTTTATTTACATTCATAAGTCTGTTTCTCCTTGCGTACGATCTTTGTATATGAAAAATGGTTTGTATTATGTCTTTGTATATGAAAATTATAGTACTCTCATGGTGGAAGTCGAATAGGGCGGCATCTAGATATTTTTTGTGGAACGTCTAGTCAAGACATTCATGGAGAAATGGATTTGCAGTCGGGAGACTTTGGAGATTTAAAAATATTATAATTTGAAATAGAGAAAGACTATAGAGAATTAACGAAAGTCTGAGTGAGGAGGAAAACACATTTGTTTCTTTGTGTTTGTATTTTGGTGTGGTTATATTTTTTGGTTACATCTTTGTATATGAAAACTTTTTCATATACAAAGGTTTACGCAAAACGGTAGTCTTTCTATACAAAGATGATAAGACAAAAGCAGGTGAATTGCGATTTCGTGTAGGAATTTTATATTCTTGGTTGAGATTTTATATTTTTGATGATTTGATTAGAGGATTGTACCTATAAGGGAATTATAATTTGAACTTTTATAGGCAAGTAAATATGTAGGTAGGTATTGTATTCTTATCCAATAATAGATACATAGCTAGCTAAATAAATTTAAAAAATTTGATCACCTAAACCTTTCTTACAATTTGTTTTCATATCGAGCATAAAGAAGTTTAAATTTTCAAAGTCTTAGAAAGATGATTTTTTTTAATAAATAAATTTGTTAATTGATACCTAATATACAATTATTTAAAAGCTGGTTACAAAATTGTTGACAAAATAGTGTAATATTCGGCTTGGTCCGATAATTAAAACTTATTCACACTTCGTAAATAAAAACACAAATTTTCTTTATTTAAATCGATATAAACTTATTTATTGAACACTCAATTATTACGTTTCAAACACAGTCTTTACTTTTCAAACACAGTCTTTACTTTACAGCAATTCACAATCCATAATGAACCGCTTCGCTTCCAAGCGCCTATTTATATACCTCCAATTGGTTCGAGAATCTACGAGGTTGTTCTCGATGCTTAACGAAGTTCTCCACTTTATCACTAGATGCTTACCCCTTTCGAGGTTCTTGTATGCGCTGAATGAGTTCCCCTCTAAGCCACTAGATGTTTCTCGATGCTTAAAGAAGCGAGTTCTCCTATTACTACCACTAGATGTTGCCCCTTATTATTGAAAGAGATAAAGAGTGTATACACATTACATTGCCCCCTCCTTAGGATTGATCGTCCCGAACAAATCCATCGTTCTCATCACCACTGTAGCGATGTAGCCGGTCGCGATGTACAACTTTAGGTTTTCCTCTGACTCCCTTTTGTATCCGGTACACGACATCGTTGATTTTTGTAATGACTGTATATGGACCTTCCCAGTCCCGTTGAAGTTTCGGTGACAATCCTTTTTGTCGATGGGGATTGTAAAGCCACACCCGATCCCCTGCTTGGAACTCTGTTGTTGTCGTTCGTATATCTTAGCGTGTCTTCATTCGGTCACTGAACATCTTTATTTTCAACCTGGTATTGTCGTGGATCTGAAGGAGTCTTTCTCTGAGGTCATCAATGTAGTCATCCTCGGCTTGCGGTTCCGATGTGGGGCATCCAAATTTTATTTCGCTCGGCAGTCTGATGTTCCTTCCCATCAAAATCTCAGACGGTGTATGGCCAGTTGAGCTATGTCTTGCACTTCGATACGCCATCAAAAACAGTGGAATGTGTCGATCCCAATCTCGCTGGTTGTCGTCCACAACTTTGCAAAGATGTTCTTTCAAGGTTCGGTTGAATCGTTCGACCATGCCATCAGATTGTGGGTGAAGTGGTGTTGTTCTTGTCTTCTTGATGTCAAGAAGCCCACACACTTCCTGAAATATGTTCGATTCA
This sequence comes from Eupeodes latifasciatus, assembly GCA_920104205.1. Classification (NCBI taxonomy): domain Eukaryota; kingdom Metazoa; phylum Arthropoda; class Insecta; order Diptera; family Syrphidae; genus Eupeodes; species Eupeodes latifasciatus. The sequence goes on from OV049924.1 coordinate 345,982,491, forward strand.
AAATTCCTTCCCTGGTCAGAATGCAGTTCTAATGGAACGCCGAATCTGCTCACCCAGTTGAAGACAATTTGGTCTGCGACTGTTTTGGCTTCTTGGTTTGGAATGGCGTATGCTTCGGGCCACTTGCTGAAGTAATCCATGACGACCAGAATATAACGATTTCCATTGTTTGTTTCCGGAAATGGTCCCGCCACGTCTACTGCAATCCTTTCGAAGGGTGCTCCGACATTATACTGCTGCATTTGGCTGTGGTTCTTTTTGTTCGGGCCTTTGGTGGCAGCACAGGTATCACATTTTCGGCACCACTTCTCGACATCTTCCCTTGCATGTAGCCAGTAAAATCGTTGTCGAACCTTTTCTAGCGTCTTGTTCACTCCTAGATGACCTCCCGAAACTCCACCATGCATCTCTCGCAGAACATCCATAACCTTCGATCTCGGTAAGACTAGCTGCATTACATAAGACTTTCCATCTGCTGATTCCCATTTACGTCGAAGGACACCCTCTTGGACATGAAACGAGTCCCACTGTGCCCAATAGGCCTTCAGAGTCGGACTTCTATCGGAGATATCAGCCCATTCTGGTTTTTCCTGGTGTTCCTTCCAAGCGAGGATGGGTTCGATATCTGAGTCTTCTTGTTGAGCCTTCCTCAACTCGTCGTTGCTCCAGCCATAAATGGGATCGGCTCTGGTTCGTTGGACAGTAACCACTTCTTTTTCTTCTTGTCGTCTACAATGCTTACAGTCTTGTTTACATGGCCTCCGAGACAGTGCATCTGCATTTGAGTGAAGCTTCCCCTTCCGATGTTGAATTTCGTAATCGTACGTCTGCAGCCTCTCAATCCACCTTGCCACTTGACCCTCTGGATTCTTGAAATTCAAAAGCCAGTTAAGTGCTCCATGGTCAGTTCGGAGAAGAAACTTCTGTCCATAGAGATACTTATGTAAGTGCTTTTTTGCCAAAATCAGTGCAAGAAGTTCTCTTCTGGTCACACAATAATTTCTTTCCGACTTCGAGAGTACCTTGCTGTAATAGGCAATCACCTTTTCTTCGCCATTATGCACCTGCGATAGTACAGCACCTATCCCGACATTGCTCGCATCAGCATCAATTATGAACGGTTTTCCTGGAGTTGGGTAGGTCAGCACTGGTGCATTACACAAGCGTTGCTTGAGCTCTTGAAAGCTGCGCTCGCATTCACCTGACCATCTAAACTGCTTTCCCTTTTCCGTTAGCTGATGTAGACTCTTGGCGATTCCAGCAAAGTCCTTCACAAAGCGGCTATAGTAGGTGGCTAGACTCAGAAAGCTTCGGAGTTGGTGTTTGTCCTGTGGTGTTGGCCAATTCTTCACGGTGTCAACCTTATCAGGATCCGTTTTTACTCCTTGGGATGAGATGATATGTCCCAGATATTTTACTTCGGTTTTGAAGAGTGAACACTTTTCTGGGTTAAGCTTGAGGTGGGCTTCTCGAAGTCTTTGAAACACGGCTCTCAGATTTGTACAGTGTTCGTCAAATGTTTTCCCGTATACTATGACGTCATCCAAATAGACCAGGCAAGATTTCCATGTGAGTCCTTGCAGGACGCATTCCATTAGGCGCTCAAAAGTCGCTGGAGCATTGCAAAGTCCAAAAGGCATCACTTTGAACTGCCACAATCCGTTTCCTGTTGAGAATGCTGTCTTTTCTTTGTCTTCAGGATGGATTTCGACTTGCCAGTAACCACTTTTCAAGTCCAAAGTTGAGAACCATTGTGCTCCTTCCATTGCATCCAGAGTATCACTGATCCTAGGCAGAGGGTAGCTATCCTTCTTGGTCACATCATTCAACCTTCGATAGTCCACGCAAAAGCGGGTTGATCCGTCTTTCTTCTTTACCAGGACCACTGGAGACGCCCAAGGGCTTTTAGAGTTTTCGATCAGACCTTCTCCCTTCATGGTGGTTATCAGTTCTTCAACCTCACCTTGTTTGGCTAGTGGAAGGCGTCTTGCAGGTTGACGAATCGGCCTTGCATCCCCGGTATTGATTCGATGTTGCACCAGTTGCGTTCTGCCATATTTCCCTTTCGAGGACGAAAAGATGTCTGCAAATTCTTCGAGGAGACCTTCTGCAGTTCTTCGTTGTTGGTGGCCAAGATTAGATGACTTGAGAATGTTCGTCTTTATGGAGTTCAGCTCTTCGGACTTCAAGGATTGCCTTGACTCTTCTTCGTTGATCCTTGTTATCGCTGATACAGATTCGCATTGTCCGACAATCTCACCTTTTCTAAGCTTAACTTCATACGGCTTGATGTTCAGTATTCGTACCGGAACCATGTTCTTTAAAGGTCTCACAAGAGTCTTCCCAATGGTGACGTTTTGGGAGGACTTTACAGATGTTGGTTCGACTATGAGGTATCGATGGCTGCCAGGCTTACCCTTCAATTTCGTCCACACGAATACTTCTGAAGAAGCAGGCAAAGTGAGATCTTCTTTGATGACGGTTTTCACAGATGACGAGGTCTCATACGAGTTAGTGCCATAGATCATCGGAATCTCGATGTTTCGATATTTCAGGACTTGGTTCCCGATGTCCAATACCACTCCGTGATCTTTCATGAAATCGACGCCGACAATGCACTCGTCGCATATATCTGCTACCAGGAACAGGTGAGAGAATTCCAACTCTGCCATCCTGATCTTAAGACGTACCTCCCCATAAACTTTTGCGGCCTCTCCAGTTGCAGTCCTTAGACGATAGCTGTTGGTGTTGTGGAGCCATGCCTTCTTAACGAGGTCTTGCCGTATGATGGACGCCGTGGCACCGGTGTCAATGGTAGCCACACATTTGTTGCCGTTTAAACTTGCTTCCAAGGTCAGGCTCTTGTTGTCACGTTTCGTTTGAGAAACCTGGATGTTGTTTCTGGGGCCATCGATACCAGAAACCAGCTTCTGCCCCTCGAAGTTGGTTCTTATTCGTTTCCCGGGTGGGAAACAACTTCGGAAGCAACGTTCCCGGGTGTTGCTTTGACCAGTTGAATTACTTCTGTTTCCACAGTGTTGGCATGTGGTTCTTCTTCGTGGTAATCTGCACTGTCGCTGTAGATGCCCAGTCTTATTGCAGTTCCAGCATCGTGCTGGTCCATCTCGCTGACTCCTTTCCACAGTAGCCTTCTGACAAGAACATTCTTGGACTTCTATTTCTCTTATGCGATGCACGTTTTGGGAAGCTTGTTCTGCAGCTTCCATCGTCAGAGCGAAAGCCAATGCTTCTGGTAATGTTCGCTTTCCGGCAGTGCGGATAGCCCTTTGGAGATTTATATCGCCCACAGCTCTCACAAAGGCTTCAACAGCAAGTTGATTTATTATCTCGTTACCAGCTGTTGGATATGCCAGGTGAACCAATCGCTCGATATCTGCCTGAAGCTGCTGCAGAGTTTCACCTCTTTTCTGTGTCCTATTGTTAAGCTGAACTCGGAAGACTTCTGTCATGTGGCTATCCCCAAACCACTGTTCGATTGCGTTTACCAGAACTGTGAAGTCACCACTTTTCTCTGCTGGGATGGTTTGTAGCAGTTCAGCAGCAGATCCTCTTAAAGCAAGCGTAAGAGCAATGTATTTTTCGTGATCGTCCCAGCCGTTTGTTAATGCTGCTGCTTCAAATTGTTTCTTGTAGATTGACCACGGAATCTGCCCGTCAAAGCTTGGAGGATTCACTTCTCTCTTCCTTGAGCACTCACCAGAAGGTTCTCGAGCTTTCATCTTTCGCACTTTTTCTAGTTCATTTGTGATGGTTTCGATTTGTTCGTCAATTTTCTCGAAACGTGCATTTTGTTTTTCGACGCGCTCGTCGACAGTTTTGATTTTCTCTTCGAAGTCCGCAAACCTGCCTTCTAAAAGGTTTTTCTGTTCGTCGAATCGCTCTAGGACATCATTCCTTTGGGCTTCTAGTTGTTTGAGAACATTCTGCTGTTCTTGCTTTTGGTCACTTCTTTGAGCTTCTAGTTGTTTGAGAACATTCTGCTGCTCTTGTTTTTGGTCACTTCTTTGAGCTTCTAGTTGTTTGAGAACATTCTGCTGCTCTTGTTTTTGGTCACTTCTTTGAGCTTCTAATTGTTTCAGCACGTTCTGCTGTTCTTTCAGGACATTCTTTTCATTCTCTTCAAATTTGGTTAAAAGAAGTGACATCATGTTAGATAAAGCAACATTTGCATTTACCTCTTCCACTTTTGCTTCTAATTCGAAAGCAAACGTATCTGGGTCTTCATTTTGCTGCTCCAGATATTCCTGCAGCCGTTTAACGAGTTCGGTTTTTACGCCTGTCCCACTTAAGCCACGTTTGCTTAGTTCGGCCTTTAGCTCAGGGACAGTTAAGTCTTTCAAAACTTTACTCATTTTTATTTATTTTTAACTTCACTAATTCACACAAAATAGTTCAATCACTGCTCACTGTTTTTTATTCTCAATAAGTTTTAATCCCACTTCTGACACCAATGTAATATTCGGCTTGGTCCGATAATTAAAACTTATTCACACTTCGTAAATAAAAACACAAATTTTCTTTATTTAAATCGATATAAACTTATTTATTGAACACTCAATTATTACGTTTCAAACACAGTCTTTACTTTTCAAACACAGTCTTTACTTTACAGCAATTCACAATCCATAATGAACCGCTTCGCTTCCAAGCGCCTATTTATATACCTCCAATTGGTTCGAGAATCTACGAGGTTGTTCTCGATGCTTAACGAAGTTCTCCACTTTATCACTAGATGCTTACCCCTTTCGAGGTTCTTGTATGCGCTGAATGAGTTCCCCTCTAAGCCACTAGATGTTTCTCGATGCTTAAAGAAGCGAGTTCTCCTATTACTACCACTAGATGTTGCCCCTTATTATTGAAAGAGATAAAGAGTGTATACACATTACAATAGGTAGGTATTATGAAAAGATGGATATTTAATTTTTGGACGTTTTTTAATGGTAGTGAATTTTTTAAATGGGATGAGGAACTTTTAAACTTTTTTGTTTTAAAAATTAACACATAGGTACCTACCTAACCTATCTGTAAGTAAGCCTGTAAGTTCTTATGATATACCTATTTAGGTATTTAATAAAAGAAGGACCTTCCTATCAACAATTTTGAATGATCAAGGGGATAAGCAAATGTTTACTTTTAATAAGGTACAAGACTTTATTTGGATTTTTATTTTTAGAAAAGCACCTATTTAGACTTTGTAATTGTACTTACATAAATTTAATGCCTTTGTCTAAGTCTTAAGATATCTAAATTCTACCAAATCCAATTTTGATATGCCAGAGCAAAGTTTTTAACTTAGGAGTAAGTTTTCTATAAATTTGAAATAAACATAACGTTTTACTACTGTTTTAGAATATACGTACTCGTACGTGCACTTTGGACTACCGAAATGTCGGTCTATGTCTCTTCGTGTAGGAGGTAGAGGCAATTTTAGAACGAATCAGTTCAATTGACAAACCAAGACTATTTAAAATATTTCCTGTATTTTTAAATTTAAAAATGTAGGTACCTGTTAAAAAAGCTTGTTTCCAAAATTTGATTTCTCAAAAAAACCTTAATGTTTCAAAATTCTTATTTGAAAATCTTTAGAGCAGTTTACTTTTTAAATTAATTTTGTACACATACAATTTTTCAATTTTAGTAAAATGTATATTTTTGGTATGCAGTTATTTTGAACTAATTAATATACAGTTTCGTAAAAAACTGATGACTCGTTTGGATATATAGAATTTTGAAAAAAAATGTACTATTTTTTAAAAAATCCAAAAATAAAGCCAATATAAGAGCTTGTGAAGAAAAAAACAATTGATATTTAGCAAATGATGAAGTAGTTTTATTTCAAAATCTATTTTAACGAGATTTTTAGTCGAAAACCAATTTTTACCAATTTTAGCAGCATTTCTAAAATAGTTTTTATTTCTTATATACAAAAATACAAATTGGATGAATTAAATTAATTTGAAGTCAATATCTTCTATTGTTCACGATAAATCGAGAAACGAACATCAATTTTTACCAAATTTGCGTACTATTTTTTGTAGATTTTATTTTTTTTATAAAAAAACGGACTATTGGATTCTTTTAAAAAAATTACTGAGTGTCGAAAACAATATTTTCTGTGAGATAAAATAACTTTGAAGCCAATATTTTTAATTTTTGAAAAGATGTTTGAGTCGAAAGTTAATTTATACCAAGTTTAAGTATTGTTTTTTTTTAGGTTTTTATTTTTTGTAAAAAAAAACTGTCAATTTTTTTCAAAATTTTATTGAATGTTGACAACAATATTATTTAAAAGATAAAATTAGATTAAAGACAATGGGGCGTATTCATAGAAAATAACTAAAGTCGTGATTTCTTGATCTATAGTTTAAGGCTTGTTGGTTAAATAAACACAGCTCTTATTCATAGTCAATTGTTCTGCTTTGTTTGGTAAAACCCCAGGTTAAGGTTGTATTCTACTACAATTATACTTCAAATGACAGGTCAAAGCAAAAAAATACTGTTATATTTTCAATATTTTTATTTTTTGCTGTCATTCTTCAAATTGGATGTCGAAAAAAGTTACAACAAAACTATTTAATAGAAAATCAAAAAAAGTAACTAACAACGTTCTATATTTTAGATGTTCATCAAAGAAAATATAGAACGTGAACGGCTGGAAAACTGGTCGCAGTCAGAGATAGATCTGTATTTGTTATTATTTAATTTTTCGTTTTTTCAATTTACAAACAAAAATCAAATATGAAATTTGGCTGTGATAATAAATACTTACACAGCATTTCCTATGTTTATAGTTAGACCACGGGTTTAGCCCTAAACTTAGTTTTAAGTTTATTTATAAATAGCCTAAACTCTGGACTTGCTTAATAACAAGTTAGTAAGAGTTTAGCAAACATCTATGAATATGCCCCAATATCTCAAAGTTTTAAAAAGATATTTAAGTCAAAAATCAAAATTTATTTATTATTTATTATTAGTTATTATTTATTTATTATTAAAATTAACCTGAATGTTGACAAAAAAAATTTTTAAAAGATAAAATTAGTTTAAAGCCATATCTTAAAGTTTTGAAAAGATATTAAGGTCGAAAACCAATTTTTAACAACTTTTATTATTTTTTTTTTGGGTTTTTAATTTTTGGTAAAAAAAACTGTCAATTCAATTTTTCTAAAAATTTTACCACCCACTCAATTTTTTTTAGAATCCTTTTTGCATCTTTCTGCATTATTATCTGTAACAAAATTTATTTGAAGTCGATATGGATGACGAAAAAAACACACGCACGCACAGACATCTCTCTAAAAAATTTTTATTTCGACTCTAGGGACATTGAAACGTCGAGAAATCCGACCGATTACAATAACTTCCTATGGGAATTTAAGAACCCTTAACGCGAATCGGCTCTTACCCTTAATTTCCAAATTTTAGGTCGATCAACCTAATGCCTTGGGGTGAAGGTACGGGCCAGGACGGAAATAAGGGACCCACTTCCACTTCTCTACCATCGAAATGTCATTTTTGATTAAAATCTTGAGTTCGAAATTGTTTACGAATGCAAAACTTGGCTACCTACATAATATGACGCAAGTAAAAAAAATAATTTCAGACCATGATTTTCTAAATTGTGAAATTAAGTCTTAAATTGACTTTAAATATCTGAAGAAACCTTCATCTTAACAAGGTTATAATACCAAGGTTGTGAAATAACATGAGTAATTATCATTGGCATAATTTTGCGTTTAATGTTAACAAATTATTGGTTGGTGAGTGGCACAAAAAAACTTCGAAATCGTATAAAAGAAAATTTCAAATCAATACAAAAAATACCTACTTCGACACTACATTTACGAAACTATACTTACTAATAGCACAGATAAGAAACTATAGTTAAGTTTATATAGTTTCTTATCTGTGCTAATAGTTAATAAGTAAACTCCAGGTGGAATAACACCACCACTTGTGTCGCAACTAAACTAATTTGGCCTATTCTTAGCGCCAGGCGCTCAAAACAATTAATCTCTCTGAGTAGATTGCACATTAGCTACGTTATAGGTGTCCTGACTGGGCACTGCTTAATAGGAAGGCATGCTATTCGACTCGGAGCCCCTGCAAATTATTTTTGTACGAGTTGCATGGACGAAGAAAAAGAAGAGACAATCTCTCATCTTCTGTGCACATGCCCTGCCTTATCACAAACCAGTGATCTAAAGAATTCAGACATCACTTGTCTCCTACGCTTCATTCGAAGCTCCAATTGGTTCAACGAGTTAAGCTGATTAACTGATCCATGTGGTATCACAACGGACCATACTTTGGTCTAAGTGTGTTGGACGTCCCAACCAACAGCCACTTTAACCTAACCTAACCACACATCTTAAAATAGACGAGCTGACAAAATTGTATTAAAGGTACCTACAACAACAAACAACGTATATAGGTACATAGGTACCTACCTACCTAAATATAAACTACATTTGTATGTCCTGTAATGTGCCCGCTAAGGTGTATATTTAACACTTATTTATTATAAGGGATACAATAAAAGTAGGATTGGAACATAAATAAAAGACACAAATTTCAATTATCAAACTATTTAAATTATCTGGACGAACATAAAGAATGCATTTTTCTTTGTGTTTAAAACTATGTACATATTTATAAATACTGTACTTCCATACCTATCAACTAATCTCAAACAAAGTGCAAAGTGTACGGATATTATCAGTGTCCTGATACTAGCATGAATTCCCTATGGTATTTCATGAAATACCTGCCTACCTACCAATACCTTTTATATTTAAAATTTGAATTTAAAATTAAACCCACATACAACCTGAAAAAAAAATCACCTACCAATTGATATCTATCTACCAAAAAAAAATCTTTAAAGCTCAAACAAATCTAATCTTCAACTATTGAAGAAAAACTTAATGCCAAATAAAAGCAAAATACCTACCCACCAGCCGAAATATACATAACTATAACCAAACGTATAACTACCTTCATATTCTTCTTCATCACAAAGATCTGCACGACAAAAATCTCATCGTAGCTTTGTATACATAATACAAACCATTTTTCATATACAAAGATCGTACGCAAGGAGAAACAGACTTATGAATGTAAATAAAAACAAAAATCCGTACAAAATACTGAACAGCTGATGTAAGCATACAAAAACTTCATTCATCTCCTTATTAGACACAATATTGAGCCATTGACGTTTTTCATATAAAAATGCATTGATATAAAGAAATTACAAAAACAAATTCATGGCCCTTCATATGGAAGCTTAGTATATGAAAACATATACAAGGATAAACTCAAATATAATGAAGGAAATTGTGTCGAATTTTTGGTTGCTAAATTAACTGAGCTCCTTATTCTGCTGGCTGCTTATGGGAATGTAAATAATATTTTTCTCTCGCTCCCCCGAAATGTCTCCAATTTCGATTTTTACCGCCAAAGACGGCATCCGCTCGCGTAAAAAATTTCTGCACATGAGATGGTTTTCATATACAAAGCTTTATCGCAGTTCACAATCAATAATGAACCGCTTCGCTTCCGAGCGCCTATTTACATATATACCTCAAATCGGTTCGAAAAACTACTAGGTTCTTGTAGGCGCTGAATGTTCTCGATGCTTAACGAAGCGAGTTCTCCTCTTAATCACTAGATGTTGCCCCTTTCGAGGTTCTTGTATGCGCTGAATTTTCTCGAAGCGAGTTCTCCTCTTAGCCACTAGATGTTGCTCCTTATTCTAAATGTTTTATTCTACTATAACACGATATTAAAAGAGATAAAGAGTGTATACACATTACAATATGTATGTACATGTATTGTTTCGACGACGGATTCTATACAAAAATAAAAATTACTTACGGCTTACCTTTTCTGTTAAAACTTAAAACCGATTTAGCTTTTCTTAATGATGAGATACATAGGTAAGATCTAACAAGATTTTTCAATATGAAATTCTGTAAATGTAGTGAATCCCATCGCGAACTTATTAAAAAACTGCATAATATGTGATTTATCGAATTTCAAAAAGTAATATTTCAAAAATGTTTAAATTAAGGACATCAAAATCCATCGGAAAAATGCAATTCGATCCTCAGTAACAAAACTTGTCGATCAGTGTTATTGAAATGCGATACAAAGTTCATAGAAATACTCGTTAATAGTCTTGATGAAATTTTTTCAAAACGTTCAAGTATTACTTATTTTGAGAGTAAAATAAGGGCGGGTCAATAAGTCCGTGACTTTAGGAATAAAACACAGATTTTTTGATATAAAAATAATTTTATTTTTCAACGTAGTCTCCTTTGAGCTCTATACACTTTGTCCAACGCTTCTCCAATTTTTGTATCCCTTCCAAAAAAAAAAATGATTTATCGAGGTCCTCAAAATAGGCATTTGTTTGCGAGATGACTTCATCATTGGGAACAAGAAGTAATCGTTCGGAGCCAAATCTGGAGAATAGGGTAGATGAGGGAGCGATTCATAGCCCAATTCATGGATTTTTGCCATGGCAACTGCACATGTGTGCACCCTTGCATTGCCTTGGTGGAAAAGAACTTTTTTCTTGGCCAAATGAGATCGGTTTATTTTCAAATCGTCATTGAATCGGTCCAATAAGTTGGCATAATATTCCCCATTGATTGTTCTTCCCTTTTGAAGGTAGTCAATTTGGATTATCCCGTGTGCATCCCAAAAATCAGTCGCCATAACTTTATTGGTTGACAAACCCACCTTGGCCTTCTTTGGCGCCGATTCACCCTTAGAAACCCACTGTTTTGACTGTTGTTTGGTCACTGGTGTGTTGTAATGGATCCATGTTTCGTCCACGGTTACAAAACGGCGCAAAAACTCCTCCATATTGCGATTAAACAACACCAAACCTTCCTGTGAAGTTGTTACACGATTGCGTTTGTGGTCGACTGTGAGCAAACGCGGCACCCATCTTGCGGAAAGCTTTCTCATGCCCAAGTGATCATTCAAAATTGAAATCACAATCTCTCGCACTTTCAATCTTCGGTCGGCCAACATAACATCGTGAATTTTTTCGACAGTTTCGGTTGTAGAGACCTCAACTGGGCGTCCAGGACGTTCGGCATCTTCAGTGCTTGTACGGCCAAAACGAAATTCAGTAAACCACTTTTTTACCATTGAAATCGATGGTGCAGAGTCCCCATAGCATTTATCAAGCTTAGTATTGTGGCGTTTTTCTTTTTTAGTTCAGAGCTGAGCTCTGAGCAGACTCTGAGCGAACAGAGTAGAGTAGAGTGAGTTCTGAGCAGAGTATGTTCAGACCTCTCTGATTTAATTATGAAACAACTTGAGCACTAAACTGTCATGATTTGAAATGTCGTCTGTTTGAAGGCGTTCAAAATTTTCTTTAATCAAATTAATTAAAAAAAACAGTCATAGCGTTGGTCCATTTGACGCCTGAAATAAAATTGATTCATAAAAATGCTATATGCAATACATTTTTTCTAAATTATCTTTCCTTCTGCACTAGAGCGACCAGCTCTGAACGATCAGAGCTCAAAAAGAAACACAATTATTTTTTTGACAGTTCGAGCTCTGCTCTGAATTAAAAAAGAAAAACGCCCTTGGTCTCGGTAAAGGTTTTTTTTCGCAAGAAATGATGCTTAATAAGCACACGAAATTCACTTTTTTCCATTTTCTCCTCAAATTAGTGAGTAGTCTGATAAAAATAGCTGTCAAACACAAACTAACTGACGCAGCAAGTTTAAATTTTGACAGGAGTCAACTGACAGATGCCTGGTAATAGGAGCAGTGTTGCTGTTTCAGTAATCATAAATCAATTTGTGGTTTTAAAATTTATATTATACTAGCTTTTACCCGCGACTTCGTCCGCATTAGATAGTTTTTTTGGATAGTAGTATAGAAAAACCTGAGCTGGACTTTTTTGTACGTATGTTTGAAGTGTGCCGAGATGGGATGAGGCCATACTAAGTGTGATTGTCATAGGTTGGGATAGGTTAGGTTAATACATTTTAAGAAGAAGAAAGGTTACTGCAATACATCCTTGGCCAGAACGTAAAGATTTTGTGGGTTTGAGACTCGTGAGCACGCTACATATAATTGTCCATGGAAAAAACAGTTTTTTTTCCAAATTTACACCTGCAACTTTCAGCGTTTGCCACCGAGCTTTATTTATTGTTATTGCAAATGCTGCTTTCAGAGGAAACTGCACTCTTTTAAACTGAAACGGCAAATCGGTTGGAATCATCGGAATGCGGGGCATTAAAACATTTTTTCCTTTTGCTATCCAGTCATGATTAAAGCTTTTATAATATTTCGTTCTAGGTGAGTGGTTTATAGCCGTGTACCATTACATAACTTTGATGCGTCAAGATTTCTCATCAACAGGAATGGATCACCAACCTTCAATCTCAACTTATGAGAAGGGTTGGGAATGCGTTGTTTTTCCGTAATACTAATTTTATCCAAATATTATTCAAATATTTGGTAATTTAGGAGTCCAATAAAGTCTAACGTTCAGCTTGCCTATGTATAAGCGGATCGATTCGCACGACCCCATCTGCGGCACTGGACACCTTACTCTACCTAACACCTCTTGACATTTTTAGCAAACAAATAGCTGCAAGCTCTGCTATTCGCCTCAAAGCTTCGTCGCAGTGGACTAACAACAACATTGGCCACTCCGTAATTCTTAGTTATTTAGAATCAATTCCAAAGCAAACAGAATACACCATCCCCCAACTGCAATTCGACAGAAATTTCCAGATTTCTATACCTCCCAGATCTTTTTGGGAGGATAGGACATTCCTGGAAGATGAGTCAATCCATTTCTATACAGATGGGTCAAAAACAAAAGAAGGGGTTGGTGGAGGTGTGTACTCTGAACGACTGAAACTAAGTTTCTCATTCCGCCTTCCCAATCATTGTAGCGTGTTCCAGGCGGAACTCTTGGCGATAAAAGAAGTCTTGTCCTGGCTTAAAGAAAACGTGATATCAACATCTGATATCCGTATTTTCTTAGATAGTCAGGCCACTATCAAATCTCTGGATTCTGTCTCTACAAACTATATAACAGTCCATAACTGTCGATCATCTCTAATAGAGATGGCACAACAGTTTAATATTCACCTTTGCTGAGTGCCGGGCCATAGAGACATTCCAGGTAACTGTAAGGCAGATGAACTCGCCAGGAACGGTACCTACAGTACAGCCCATCCTACCACGTTTGGCACGCACTGGCATACCAATCGCTACTTGTAAGCTGTTGCTAATGCAAGACGCTGTGAGGAAGGCAGGCACCAGGTGGAACAACGTTACCACGTGTCAAGTCACAAAAAACTTCTGGCCAACCCTGGATTTAAAACGTTCAAGGTGCTTGCTCTCTCTAAGCAGATCGCATTTAAGCTCGATAATAGGTGTCATAACCGGACACTGTCTATTAGGAAAGCACGCCACGAGATTATTCGTATTCTCAAATGATTTTTGCAGAAGCTGTATGGACGAGGAAGAAGAAGAAACAGTTCTTCATCTTCTCTGCACATGTCCTGCTCTGGCTCGAAAACGCAAGGAGAATTCTTCTTTAACGATCTAAACGATCTAAATCATATCGGCATAATCAGCCTCTCAAGTTTCGTAAGAGACTCAAACTGGTTCCATTGAGCTTAGGAAGAAACCTCAAGATTCATGTGGTATCACAATGGGCCATTAAACTGGCCGTGTCCGTTTCCATCTTGGACAGCCACTATAACCTAACCTAACCTAGGAGTGAAAGCGATCAGATTCCCCGGAAAGTAATTTTTCCCATGGGAATGCGTTGTTTTCCCGAGGTCAAAAGTAGCCTACCTATGTCCTTTCTCGGGTATCAAAATATCTAGGCGTGATTGAGTAACAGACAGACAGACAAAGTTACTTTCGCATTTATAATATTAATATAATAATAATAATATCTTCTAATATATAAAATATTCCTGTCACAGTGTTAGTTGCCATACTCCTCCGAAACGGCTTAACCAATTTCAATGAAATTTTGCATATATATTTGGTAGGTCTGAGAAAAGGTTTTTATCTATTTTTTATATTCCTAAGTGTTATTGTTTAATTGCATCAACATCGTACACGTTGCAACGATCTTACGATAGTATTCAGTGATGCTATATACAATGAAGCATTGATTGCTATTGAGGATCTTTGCGTTAGTTAGTTACCACTCAGTCATTTCGGTATGCATTCACCAAATCGAAATGCATTTGATTTAATAGACACTGAATTGAATTGTGAACTACAACACACAGCGACGGATTTATCCTTGCTGCCGCCCTAGGCCTCGTTCGATGCGCCGCCCTTTTTGATAAATTGAATTTCATTAATTTTGATCCAATATTTTTATTTTAAAATAACTTTAAAATAAATAAACATGACAGATAAATACTCGTAAGTTATAAACTTTAAAGCCTAGTACGCTGCTGATGCGAAACGAAATTTCCCATACAAAAATGACATGACGAAATCATTAACGAAAAATTTCGCTGTGCTTTTCGTTTTTCAGTACGCTGCTGAACGACGAAATGTGTCATTTTAGTGGATAGCTGTACTAGATTTCGTAGTACAATTCTCCACCCTTTTCGTTCTCAATTTAATTGCCCGGTATATTAATTGCTTGCGAAATTTTGACATTTTATTTATTTATTGAAAAATTTTTCGAATATTTTCGTTTATGATTTCGTCATGTCATTTTTTGTATGGGAATTTTCGTTTCGTATCAGCAGCGTACTAGGCTTAAAATTGAACTTCAACTTCCAGACAGAACTCTCCACAAATATTTTTCCGCTGTGGTTTTCGTTTTAATTTCGCTCTGCACTTGGAGACTGCCGAAAAATTTCGTTTCGCATCAGCAGCGTACTAGGCTTAAACAGAGAAATCATAAATATTTTTTTCAATATTAATTAATTTTAAAATTTATTTTTCCTGGCTTTGGTCCGCAAAAACGTCGATTATATCGTCATAATAAATTTCTTGGGCTAGTTGAGCTTCAATTGACAGTAATGCAAGAGCATTAAGTCTATCTTGGCCCATGCTTGCGCGTTAATAGGTTTGTACGCGTTTTAGAGTGGAAAAAGATCATTCTCCTGAACAATTTGTAACCGGAATACTCAAAAAAAAAAAAAAAATACGGAGAACAATTTCCACATTCGGATAAACATCTCAAAGACTCCGTGAATGCATTACATTGCATATTTTTCGTGCAGAGCGTACATATTCCGTATTTGCTAAGGAATCTTTCAATTGAAAATGTAAATGAATACATTCATTGCCTAACGTCTCTTCCAAATCGTCAGGATACTTATTGACTAGTTTATTGGCAAGATTTTTCAATTCGTTTGTATCTATTTCGGATAAATCATAAAAAAAATTAAAATTTTCGTAAAGATTTTCATATGCACTTTTACGCCCGGCCAATTGTACACTCAGAGTGTCTCGAATAGGGTAATAAACAATTGTGCGAAAATTTTCTTGTCCAGAAAAAGGTGTTCATTCATTTACCCGTGACTTATCTGGCTGAATTCTTCTAGTTTTTTTGCGATGAGTATCATAACGATAATAATCGTGAACTCCAGATAGTGTTTTGGCTTTTTCTTCATAATCAGAAAATTGTCTGTCTCTCATGTTTGAAGAAATAGAGCCAGAGAGTTATAGATCTGAACAACGGATGATAAATCAGCTTGAGATTCTTGAAGCTTCTTACTAGCAGCATTAAAACGATCTAAAATTACATTCCAAACAATGACTAGGATTGCTATTTCTAAATTCTGTAATTTCCGCTGCAATCCTGTAGCTTCAGCTCGCGTAGTCGGTTTCTCATCCCTGCTTTCGGCAATAAATTTCAGTGCATCAATTATTGCAGACCACTCTTTTTCTAATGCGTAACATGCATCATGTCGAACAGGCCAACGAGTTTTAGAAAGACTCTTAACTCTCAAATTTGTACGCTGCACTAAAATCTCCCAACGATGTGTACATATAGTAAAGAAATTGTATAGTTCTTCCAAAGTAGAAAAGAAGTCGACTGCTTCTGTTACCGATACAACTGCACATGATCCTACCAAATTTAAAGAATGAGCGGCACAAGGAACGTAATTTGCTAAAGGATTAATTGTTTTGATTCGTGTCTTAAGGCCTAAATATATACCTGATATATTGCTTGCATTATCATAAGATTGACCACGACAGTTCATTATGTCCAAACCATTATTTTCGAGAGATTTTAACAAAGCATCCTCAATATCTTTAGCTTTATGGCCGATATTTAGTAGAAATTCTAGAAACCTTTCAACAATCTCACCGTTATCACGTTCATATCTGATAAATATAGTAAGCTGATCAACATGTGCAATATCAGGCGTAGAGTCTACAATTATACCAAAATACTTAGCAGATTGCACTTCACTGGAAATTTGTTGTAGTACTTTATACTGAATTTAAATTATTTTTATGAACAAAAAATGTTCTGACACTTTTGAATGAATATCAAAATGATATTCAATACATGCAAATCTACGGTATTTTTATTTCACACTTAAAACAAATTGAGAAGTTATTCAGCTTTAGTAATTTCAAAATGCTTCATACCCGTGAGATAAATCTCACTAAAGGAACAGAAAGTAAAGAACATTACTCAATAAAGCCTATATAATTGATCTATTAAAAAATTGACATCTTACCCATGCAGATTAAGAAGTAAATTAATGAATTGAATTATAATATATTCTATAAACAATTTCTTATAAAAACTAAACTGAATCAATTTTTAAAATTGATTGTCTCTTTACTGTTTTTCGCCTCTAAAATTTTGGCATTTCAAAAATGTTGCCACCCCTCAAATTATGCCGTCCTAGGACCGGGCCTCACGGGCCTAGGCGTAAATTTATCATTGACAACACATCACTGTAGAAAGGGCAGCGATTGTTGCTCGCAATGTCCCACTACTGAATGGAGAACAAAAAACATTAATGACCACATCATGCTCGCAGTTCTGGCAAGACAAGTAGGATTCTTTTTTTGGATGCACCAGGTGGAACTGGCAAAACATTCCATAATTCGATAATTCTTGCTTAAACACGATCAAATAATGCTATCGCATTGGCTGTTGCATCTTCTGGGATTGCGGCAACTTTATTGGATGGAAGCAGAACAGCTCATTCAGTATTTAAACTGCCACAATGCTGAAACAGTGTAAGATTATCATCTGGGTTGAATGCACTATAGCACACAATAGCCTGAGGCGTTGAACAGAACATTGAAAGATATAAAAAACAACGACATACTATTTGGCGGCACTCCTTTCAGGTGATTTGAGACAAACACTTCCCGTTATTCCGCGTTCAACGTACCCGATGAGATCAACGCGTGCTTCAAATCAAACTGAAAGTAAATATGCGTGTTCAAATGCTTCAAGATCCATCCGCTGAAACATTTTCAAAATAATTGTTGATAGATATAGGTAGTCGACGGAAAAGTTACTACAGATGAAACTGGATGCATAAAATTACCGGTCGATTTCTGCAAGGTTATTGATTCACAAAATGCTCTCATTGACCAGATATTTCCCGATGTACAGAGAAAATATATAAATCATGAGTGGCCGGCAGAAAGAGCAATTTTAGCAGCAAAAAATGTGGATGTCAACGAATTAAATCTTAAGATACAACATTTGATACCAGGAGACTTGGGATCATACAAATATGTTAATACAGTTTGTGATGCTACCGAAGCAGTAAATTATCTAGCTGAGTTTTTGAACTCATTAGATTTACCAGGCATGCCACCGCATAATTAACAACTAAAGGTTGGATCTCCCGTAATTTTGCTTCGTAATTTGAACCCACCACGGTTGTGCTACGGTACGCGATTAGTAATTAAAAAATTAATGAAAAATGTTATCGAAGCGATAATAGTAAATGGAAAATTCCGAAGTAAAAAAATATTATTTCCGCGAATCCCTATTATACCCACAGATGTGCCAATTCAATTCAAACGCGTTCAATTTCCAATTAGGTTGGCATTTGCAATGACTAGCAATAAGTCTCAAGGCCAAACGATGTCTGTCTGCGGCTTAGATTTGAGCAGTTCATGCTTTTCACATGGATAATTATAGTTGGCGTGCTCTCAAGTGGGCAAACCATCCAGTTGGTTTGTATTGGTGAAAGGTGGGATCACACAAAATATTGTACACTCTGTTGCATTAAGGGATTGATATTTTTCTTTTGTAGTACCTACAATAATAATTAGCGATATAATTTTAAAGAATTAATTTTAATAAATTAAAAAAAATAGTTTGGTGAATTTTTATTTTAGTATTTCATCACCTTTTACAGTGATCTATACCTCTCACACTTATATACCACATCCATACAAACTTACAATAGGTTATTTATTTCTAGCAAAATAATCTCTAGAAATTATTTATATGACAACACAACGTTTGTCGGGTCAGCTAGTATAATTATAAAAAAATGGTATAAGAACTTTGAAATAAAACATAAAATAACAAAAATGGTTAAAAACTTTATAGCCTAAAAATGTAATCTTTTATTATTATTGTTTTTTAAAACTAATATCTAACCAAGCTTCAATTCGCCTCGGCATACCTTAAATAAGGTTTGTAATGATTGCCGTCGTCCAAATTATTAAAATAAATAAGGCTCGTATAGAACAAGTGACTCACAACTTTTAACCATTCCTGTGTGCGAGTAATGTCAGGGATCATGGGGACCCACACATTTATATGTCAAATCCGAACGGGCAATTTGAGAAAGCACTTTTCAAGACAAAATCCACTTTTGGAGGATTTTTCAATTCCTCGAAAGAGGTAGTACCCGTGAAAAATTCACAACTTTAAGTTGTGTAGACATAGATTGAAGCCAAGACCTCTAGCATTACAGTCCTTTGCACTAACCATCACGCAATGGGTACTACACTGATGATAGTTTGTTAGGATGAAAAAGTTTGTTAGGTAGAAAATAGGTTCATAGTCTTGTCTATGGACATTTTTTTTTTTCAAAGTTTGTGGAGATCTGAAGCGGGACTACAATTTTCTACTGAACATGAAATAATATTCTTAAAATTGGCACGAGTACGATAACTTTGGCGCCAAGATATAATAACGGTTTTTGGTAGAGGGTTTTAATACAAGCATTTTTTACTATGGGAGGGGGGGTCTATCTCCCCCCGTATAGGCGGGAGGGGCAATTTAAAAAAGTTATTATTTAAAATGGAAAAAAAATAATTAAAAAATAACGGTGATACTTACAATTAAGTTGTATACATTTTTTTAAAGCCAACATTCTGTTCTATTAGCCAGTTTTTAAATCAAGTCAAAACTATGCGTAGTTTTTGAAAAATTTAATTTTAAACTCAAAATTTGAGTAAAAAAAAGTTAAAAAAAGGTTTAAAGTGTAACTTTTTCAATACTTCAAGATTATCTACCATTGTTTTTATTTCAGAATTTATTGGTCTTATTTGTTTTTAATCAAAAACTGAAAACTAGATGATTTTATGTCTTTTAATTTTTGAGAAAATTGAAAATAAAAATTTAATTTTAAACTCAAAATTTGAGTAAAAAAAAGTTAAAAAAAGGTTTAAAGTGTAACTTTTTCAATACTTTAAGATTATCTACCATTGTTTTTATTTCAGAATTTATTGCTCTTATTTGTTTTTGATCAAATACTGAAAACTAGATGATTTTATGTCTTTTAGTTTTTGAGAAAATTGAAAATAAAAATTTAATTTTAAACTCAAAATTTGAGTAAAAAAAGTTAAAAAAAGGTTTAAAGTGTAACTTTTTCAATACTTTAAGATTATCTACCATTGTTTTTATTTCAGAATTTATTGCTCTTATTTGTTTTTGATCAAAAACTGAAAACAAGATGATTTTATGTCTTTTATTTTTTGAGAAAATTGAAAATAACCACAACTACTATTTTAATTTAATTCTTTTTTTTGCTTGAGTGGTCTTATTTTGATAGTAATAATGGTATTTGCGTATGCGTAATGCGTGTTTGGGTGTATGCAACAGTAAGGTGTGCGCGAGTTTGGGTGTGTGCAACAGTGGGATCTGTAAGGGGGGGCATGGTGCCCCCCTGCAACCCCCCTGCTTGGGAACACTATAGGATTTGGGGTGGGTGCAAGTTGGAGTGCGTGCAAGGTGGGGAGGGTGCAAGGTGCGGTGGGTGCTAATGGGGTGCATGCAAAGTTTCTTTTGCATTTAAATAAGCTGGATTTAAGAAAAATTAATTTACCCTAGGTACATATATCTTAATCCATATTCGATTATTACTATCAAAATAAGACTACGTTAATATTTAAGCAAGGAAAAAGTAATTTAATTAAAATATTTTGTTTTGGTAATTTTCAATTTTCTCAAGAACTAGAAGACATCAAGTCATCTAGTTTTCAGTTTTTGATCAAAAACAAATAAGAGCAATGAATTATAAAAAAAAAATAGTAGATAATCTGAAAGTTTTGAAAAATTACACTTTAAACCTTTTTTTTAACTTTTTTTATCACAAATTTTGACTTTAAAACAATTTTTTTCAAAAACTATGCATAGTTTTGACTTGATTTAAAAACAAGCTAATAGAAAAAAGTGTTGGCTTTAAAAACAGGTATAATACTTAATTATAAGTATTACCGTTATTTTTTAATTATTTTTTTTCCATTTAATGTACATATTTTTTTAAACTGCCTCTACCGCCTAAACGGGGGGAGATAGACCCCCCTCCCATAGTAAAAAATGCTTGTTTTTAACTGTTCTATACAAATCCCTCATTAAACTTTGTCGCCAAAGTTATCGTACTCTCCCCTTAAATTTCAATTCAGCCGAGAAATTGAATTGATAGTTTTAAACTAATTTACAACACATGAGCAGATAAATTTATAAAAACAATTATTTGCAAACAGGCAAACAGTCCTTACGACCAAAAGACACATAAATCCGTTTCAAATCAAACAGAGCTTTTGCGGAACAACTGAAATCAAACAGATCTAATCTTATCATGTGACAAAATAAAACATGGCCGCCTTATGCTTTCATATCAAAAGCTTTAACAAAAAGAAGAAACAAAAACCCTCTTATGCGCCGACTCGTGCCTTACAACCCACAGGATAACCCAGGCGAAACCGGGCAAACACTATAATACTCTAGTATGTGTCGTGTGGGTGGGGGTTTGGTTTGGTTGGTGAATTGCTCTAGAAAATGAAATAAAAGTGAAGAAAGAAGAGAAAAAAACAACAACAACAATAACTTTACCCAAAAAGATAACACACATAACGTATCCCCCAGGAATCGTTCGCTCTTTCTCATCATATCTTATCGTGTGTCGTGAGTAGTGAACACAGTACAAGAGTACATCCATCGCTAACCAAATGAAACCAAAAACAACAAAAAACTAACCCTTCGCTTTTGGTTCTGTTCGGCGTACGGTATAAGGCACAATCGGTCGGTCTTCAGCAGGGGTGTGCTATAAGTACGACTCTACGACGACGAAGAGTAGATAGATAAATATATCGGCAAAAAATAAAGTCATCAAACCAAACTGAACTCAACTCAACTCAACTAAAAAACTTAACTCACAAAATAAACGAGACAAAATCCAGAACAGAAAAAGCCCAAAAATAATAACGCGCTGCTTAGCTCAGCTCTGGAGCTCTAGTCTCTGGTCTTTGGTACTCAAAATTTTCAAAACTCGCTTGCGGTTGTGGTGATAAATGGTCGCACTTCGCTCTGGAATCGATTGTTAAACGACACGACGACGACCGACGACGCGGCGATATTATAAGCGTTTGAAAAAAAAAAATAAAAATACCACAATTTATTCCTCAAAAAAATTAATTTTATCCTAAAAATACTTATATCTAGATAGTGTGTATGTTTTTATTGTTTTCTAATTTACAAATTTAAATATTGAAAATATACATAATAGAAAAATATAATAACGTTTTCATTTCATTCAAGAAAATAATGAAATAAAATAGAGAAAGAAAATTAAAAAAAAAAAAACAAAAATTTACCTAAAAAGTGCTTGTTTCGAATTTAAAGCAATTTTGAGAAAATTATTTAAAAAAAAATAAGTTGATAACCGTTTTTTTCGAGTTACGACGATTTTTCATTCAATTCGCGGATTTTCAAGTGAAAAACAGCTCCAAAAAAGAATAAAATACAACAAAATGAAAAGTTAAGTGAAGAAAATAGATATAGATGGGAGAAAGATGATGGTGAAAATGATGATGATAATGATGAAAATGGTGATTATGATGAAGTGATAGTATAGTTGAGCTTACATACATACATATAACAAATATATATATATATATAAAATATCTCTAAATGAGGAGGGAAACGACGAAGACGAAAACGAAAACGACGACGAGATATCCCAAAAAAGAACGGAAGTGTTGAGTGCGTCGTTTTATTAAGAAGACGTTGACGGGTTTTTATTTTATCCGTTCTCGTTCCTCGTTCCGATCCGAGCGCTCGGTTCCTTTTCGGAAGCGATGAAAAATAAAGTCAAATGAAAGAATTGAAAATACAAGTTTTCTCAGTTTTTCCTCAAAAAATGCATTTCTAAATCACATTTAAAATTTCAACTAAAATAATAGGAAACATAAAATAAAACACACATAGCAATGGGAGTAACGACCACCGAATTTTCACTATTGGGACCATTTTGTGGATAAGCGAAAAATAAAATAAAAATAAGGGAGATACAGCACAATAACAACAACAACAACAGCAACAACAACAACAACACCACATTAATCAATTGAGGACAAAAATGACAATATACAGTAATATATTGTTTTAAATTTTTACTAAAAAAGTAAGTTTTGTTTTTGGGGTTAAATATTTGTGCAAAAGAATCTTAAAAATTCAAAAACTTTTAATACAAATTTCGGGGTTCTTAGTATTTTTTCACTTCGTTTATGAAAGCTCCATCGGAATGTATCCAGGTTTTTCTTAGCAAGAAAAAGAGAAATGTATATAAAAGGATCTTAGCTTGGCTTTTATGAATTAAACCCAAACATTAATTTTATGTGAAAAAATGTCATTTAGAAAAAAGCCATAAAGAAAAAATAAAACATTCACTTTCAGTGGATGTATGAAAATTCGTAAAATTTATTTATATCTTTTTATTCCCATTTTAATTGAAAAAAAAAGAGGGTTGTTGGGGGATGGTAGGGTGATGGAGAAGGGATTTGTAAGAAGGGTAGTTGGATTGGAGTATGGAAGTTTTGCGAGAAAAAGAGAGTAAAAAAGAAACACACAAATCGATCGATGAGGGAAAGAAGGAATATATTTTATTTTCCTTTTTTTCCTGCGTTCGTTTCGTTTCGTTTCGTTGATTTTGTTTTTGTTTTTGTTTTTGATTTTCTCATTTTCTCCCTTTTGGTGGGTATAGGTACGTTACGTCGTCGTAGGTATATTTTCTATTTTTAAGGGTGAGTTTTATTTTTCTCTGAAAATTGATGGAAAATGAGAGAAAAAGAGCGAGCGCATTAGAGAAAATGCACTCACGTGTGTATACTTTAAAAGGAAATTAGTACTTGTACTTTTTTTTTTTTTTGAACACACCCCCTAACTTGAAATGGCTTAGATTTTATTTTGATGATTGAAAGTTGCATTGCTTTGCAGAATACAAATTGTTTGATAATAATTATATTGGAATTGCAATGAATATTTTAAAAAACAAAACTACCTACCTACATTGAAAAGTTTTTTCATTTTTTGTTTTTGATTTTGTGTAACAATAAAAATTCCACTTTTTTTTAAATAAAAATAGATTTCGCTTCATTGGAGTGTTAATATAGTGCGAGTTGGTTGATATATCTATAGTCACATACTACATATATGTATGTATGTACACATATACATATGTACATATGTATGTAGGTAGGTATAGAGTTTTTATGGGATTATTCTAAAATTGGGTCAGTAGATTTATACGTAGGTATAGGTATGTTCGTATATTTGAATTAATTCACGTAGGAAGTTGATTTTTTTAAAACATTTTCTATTGTAAATGTGCTAACAACGGTTTGTTTTTTTTTTTTTTTGGGAAGGATTTAATTTAATAAATAAGTACCTACTACATAGCTATTTTAATAAATTATTGAATTGGAAATTATTATTTTTTTTTGGGAAAATAATCTGGGTAGGTACACAAAAATTGATTTTTTACTCATAAAATAAATTTGTTTTGAAGCTTTTTTTTCTGATCTCAAGAACTTGTCAAGTACAAATTAATTATGTGCAGTAACTGCACCATTAAGTAATAATAAGAAATTTAAAAAAAGAGCCTGGGATGCGACTCACACTGATAACTTCCCATCCCGTCTGTCGATTTGTCTTGCTTACAAGTTTGTAGGTTTTCGTGTTGAGTTAAAAAACTTGTTAGTTGAATTATTCTTAAGAAGTTTAAAATTACCAACAATATTTTTCATATAAAGAAATAGTTTAGTTTGAAAATCTAGTTTTATTAAATAGATTTTTAGTCGAAAACAAATTTTTACCAATTTAAGTAGGTACTATATCATTTCTCAAATTTTTACAAATTGGATGAATGAAATTAATTTGAGAGATATCAAGAACCGAACATCAATTTTTACAAATTTGCGTACTATTTTTTGTAGATTTTATTTTTTATGAAAAAAACGGACTGTTGGATTTTTATAAAAAAAAACTACTGAATATCAAAAACAATATTTTCTGTGAAATAAAAAGAGTTTGAAGACAACATTTTTAATTTTTGAAAAGCTATTTGAGCTGTAAGTAAATTTTTACCAAGTTTTAGTATTGTTTTTTTTTGTTAGGTTTTTATTTTTTGTAAAAAACCTGTCAATTAATTAGATTTTTCTCAAAACCTTATTGAATGTTGACAACAATATTTTTTAAAAGATAAAAGTAGTTTAAAGCCAATATCTCAAAGTTTTGAATTTGAAGATATTTGAGTCGAAAATCAATTTTTACCAACTTTTATAAATTTTTTTTTGTTTAGGTTTTTATTTTTTGTAAAAAAAACTGTCAACTCGATTTTTCTCAAAATTTTTTCGAATGTTGAAAACAATATTTTTTATAAGTTAAAATTAGTTGGAAGCCATACACTCAAATTTTTGAAAAGATACTTGAGAGTCGAAATCAATTTTTACCAACTTTTGTTAAATTTTCTTTTAAGTTTTTATTTTTTGTAAAAAACCTGTCAATTAGATTTTTCTCAAAACTTTACTGAATGTTGAAAACAATATTTTTTAAAAGATAAAAATAGTTTAAAGCCAATATCTCAAAGTTTTGAAAAGATATTTGAGTCGAACCTCAATTTTTACCAACTTTTATTAATTTTTTTTGTTTAGGTTTTTATTTTTTGTAAAAAAACTGTCAATTCGATTCTTCTCAACGTTTTTCAGAATGTTGAAAACAATATTTTTTATGAGTTAAAATTAGTTGGAAGCCATAATCTCAAATTTTTGAAAAGATATTTGAGTCGAAATTCAATTTTTACCAACTTTGAGTAATGTTTTTTTTAGGTGTTTTATTTTCTATAAAAAAACTGTCAATTCGATTTTTCTCAAAATTTTACCAGATGTTGAAAACGTTATTTTTTTCCACAAAATTGTTTTGGTGATTAAATCATTTTGTATTAGTAAAATTTTCGAGGTGACAACATTTTTTTTTTAGTTTTTTTTGATTTATAAAAAAACCCGTTAATTGGATTTTTTTCAAGAAATATATTTGTTTGGTACCTATCACGTTACAATATATTATATAAAATTTAATTCTCTAACGTTTTTGGTTTGTAAGATATTTAGGGTTAACCAAAATGTTCACCTTTTTTTTAAACTGCTATGGTAATTAACCCACGCATGTAATTTTCTTGAGAGCCCTTTCTATCTATATAACAAAATTTTTAATTTGACAAATAATAGTTATTTTATAAAGAATTTTTAAATCTCATATAATTCAAAATTGGAAATACATTTTTAAGGACTGATTGGGAGGATATTTTTCTTGTTGTTCAAAACTATATAATGAGAATTAAATTATAGTTTCTTATTTGATAATCCTGATTTGAATGTGCATATAAATTTTTGAACAGAAAATAACACGCGATTCGAAAAAGTATTTGTGATTGAAGTTAGAATGGAATTACTTTAGGTAAAACGAGGAGTAGAACAAAAAATTGTATGGATGTAACAAGTAGAGAAGACTAGTTATATTCAAACTACTTGAAAAATATAGGCTAAGTTAAGATGCCCGCGTTGTTATTTTCTTGCAAGAAGTTCTTATATTATTTTGTGAAAAAAAAATATTCTCTGGAGTGATTAAAAAAAATGCATTCTTCCCATTCGTGCCTATCTGACGATTTTTTTTTAAAAAAAACTTTAAGAAAATATGTATAAATAACAACATTTTGTGTGAGATAGACAAATTAATTTCAAGTCAATATCATTCATTGTTTTCATAATACTTACTACTTTTTGAAAGTTTTTATTTCTTATTAAAAAACACAGATTGAATTTTTCTAAGAACATTATCTTTCGATAACAACAAAATTTTGCATTGAATAAAATAATTTTGAAGTCAATACCTTCATTTATTCTCTAAATATTGGAATCAATTTGTACCAATTTTACGTAGCATATATTTTGAATTTTTAATTTAATAAAAATGTTAAAACCGATACTTTGTATCAGACAAAATTAGTATGAAGGTAATATTTTCAAGTTTTGCCAAAATAATCAATTCGAAAATCAATTTTTACCAACTTTTGGTACTGTTTTTAATTTTTTTGCAGGGCCGGATTTAGAGGTCCAGAGGCCTCGGGGTAATAAAGGAGAGGAGGCCCCCTCGCCTCGCCCCAAATTATTTTCAAAATAAATAATTTTTTTATTTTCAATAAATAATTTATTGTGAAACCAAGTAGATTCTTTTAGTATTGAACAAACACATAAAAATACAAACGGAAAAAAGAATTATCTGAAATTAAATTTTAGGTTTAACGAACGGAACCTTTCGAAAATTGATGATGATTTTGTTGAAATCCAGTTCTCGGAGTAAATCGCTTTCAATGTTCAGGAGAGAAAGCTTCGATAGACGGTTTTGTCCCATCGTGGTTCGAAGCCTATTTTTTTTAATTTTCATTTTTGAAAATGAGCGCCCTCCAGTGCAATTTTCTACTATGAAAACCAAATACACTCTCAATGCAATTTCGAGGTTTGGGAATGTAGCTCTGAAACTTTTATTTTCGAGAATTTGGTAATAAAAAAAGTTCCGGCGATTGATCTGTTCCATAGTCCTTTTCCTTTTTGTATGAGTCAATTAAAGACACAAATTGAACCAACTCATTACCAAGACTAGGCTCTAAATCATCCGGATACACTTTCACTAATGCCTCTGCGTGCAAATTTTCAGCATCCATCTTCTCGATGTGATTCAGGAATCCAAATCTCGAACGTACAGCTTCATAGACATGCAATCTTTCAGTAAGAGAAACGGATAGCTGGTCAATCACTGGGATGAAGGCGGATACTTTGTATTTTTCCTTGGGTGACAAATTTGCGTCTTGTGCTTTCCCATAATCAAGCGGATTCAACCTCACATTTCTCGTTCTGGTGCGGGTGCGTGATTGTACATATTTATCAGTATGGGATATTTTTTTGGCTGCCTCCTCGTATTTATCAAAATCAGTTCGTTTGGAATCCACGAATGATTTCAATGATTCTAGTGCACGCATTGCCGATTCAAGAATCATTTTCGGGTCTTGCAACATCTTGTTTGTAGCGTTGAATCGCTCCAATATATCGTTCCAAAATTTGCAAACAAAGCGGTTTCGAGACCACTCATCTTCTGTAGAAGATGTACATATCAAAGGAAAAGATGTTTGCTAGTGTTTACTAGTTGGAATTTGAAACAAACATTTTCTGAAGTCTCTATTGTGGGGGCCCCCCGTTTGTGGAGGCCCCGAGGCTTCCACCCGGTTGCCCTCCCCTCAATCCGGCCCTGTTTTTTTTTGTGAAAAAACCATTACTTTGAATTTTCAATTTTTCTTGAGGTAGATAATATCATGTTTGCCAAATAATGTTTTTGGGTTTTTTCATTTATAAAAAAAATCCGTCAATTTTTTTCAAAATTATCCCATCACATTATATAATATAAAATGTTCACTTTTTTAAAAATTGACATTAGATTATTATAAGCTTTTATTGCTTCAGTTTGTTGATTATATTTAGTGATATTTACAATTTTATTTTATGTTTTGAAAATTGTAGGTGCAAATTATATGATTTAAAACGTTAGCAGAAAAAAAATCAAAAACTTACAATATTGAAATTATGTAGTTATAAATCCAAAATTATATTGAAATACTAAAAACTAAATAATTAGGTAAAATTGGAAAAGCTTAGAATGTTGGTTATTGGCATAAACCTCCCCCAAGGCTATATGTGTCTCTATTTTTGGCTTTGTTGTATCAATTTGTACTTATTTGTATCGTCACTGCATCTTTTATTGGATTGTCATGCTAGTCTCTTGTGCTCTGGTCTCCCTTTCGTTGTCATATTTCTCCAAATTTGATCCTGAAGTCTTGATATTTACATACATGTCCTGCCCAGCTCCATTTCATCATTCTTCTTCTGTTTATGACGTCTATAATTCTAGTTGTATTGCAAATATTTGACTTGGTCGTATGTTCCGAATTTTTCTTTCTTTTTTGGTCTGACATATCTTTAGGTTTGTAGTCCGTAAGTAAATATCGGTAGAATAGCAGAGTCGACGATAAAGATAGATAGATTAGATAGATAGATAAATTTTATTCATGAAAAACAAATTTTTATACAATGTATTGAGTAGTGAACATGAATAAATTAAGACATGACAAAGTTTGTCGTGTGTCTGTAGTAGGTATACAATATTATGTGATATAATTCGTTTATAATTTTTAAATATTAATTTGATTTTTAACTGATACATTTTGCCAAATATTTGTAATATAACAATTTTTAAAACAATTTTCGTGGACTTTGAGTTTAGTTAAAACGGAATGACTTTTAGTTTAGTTAAAACGTAATGACTTTTAGTTTAGTTAAAACAAAAATTAAAATTTTAATTAAAGCTTAAACATACATTATTGCATAGCTAATTAAAAACTTTTGGTGATTATCCTTGTTCTATAAGCATAGGCATTACTATAATAGTTGAATAGAAGCTGCCAGTCGAATCCATTTAGATAAATCTTTACTTCCTCGATGAGTAGAACATTTTTACCAAAGTAGTGAAGCCTTATTTCTTTAAGCACGGGAAAAACTCCAATAAAATGAAGGATGTCTTCCCTCTCTTGCAGATTACATAAATTACAGTTTCCCGCCGTTCGATGTGGAGTAAAGTTTAATTTGATGAGTTCGCCTCTAATTTTGAAGATGGTCCCTATGTTGTAGCACGAGAAACAGCTTTTAAAGTAGTTAGTTAAAGTAGTTGTTTTCATTAAGATTGTAATTGATTAATGAATAATACTTTCGCTCTGTTGAACTGCGAGCTTTTTCGATAAAGGCATATCTTTCATTTTCATCAGTCAGCTGGATTATTTCATAAAAGATTTTTTTTTCCACTGGTTTGAGTTAGCTTCTGACAAGTTAATCGTTATTCCACAGTTTCCGGCAAGTTTAACCCAATTTTTGACGAAGAGAGTTTTCTTTTTTAGTGCATACTTAAGAATCTTCTTCGGAAGTCTTGATTCTTCCATATTTATCACACTTAATAAATAATCTGCATGTAGTTTAAGAGCAGAAATAAACATTGTTGGCAACCCCGTCTCCAGGTGATACATATATTTTGGCGTGTTTAATGGAAGGTAAAAGATTTTCCTTAAAAAGAACCGCAGCAGGCTTTCAGTTTCCTCGTGTCGTTCTATCCTCCAACCTTGTGCACCATAAAACAAAATAGATTTGGCTGTAGCATTAAATACACTATATTTGGAGCTGATAGTTATTAAATTGTTGCTGAAAATTTTTTTCCAATTCTGGCATATTGCTGATTTCGCCTTATCTACTTTATTTTTTAGTAGGTTTTTCATTTT
The DNA here is from genome assembly GCA_920104205.1 of Eupeodes latifasciatus. Taxonomy (NCBI): domain Eukaryota; kingdom Metazoa; phylum Arthropoda; class Insecta; order Diptera; family Syrphidae; genus Eupeodes; species Eupeodes latifasciatus. Next base: position 346,012,640 of record OV049924.1, read on the forward strand.
TAAATTGAACGATAATTCCATTCCGAGATAGGTATATTTTTTACTACTTCTAGCTTACGTTCGCCATATTTCCAATTTTCACCGCTTGCAATTCTTCCGGACCCTTTTTGGAAAATCATAACCTTTGATTTTTCCACATTCACCTCCAGACCCCATATTAAGCAATAGATAGATAGATAGATAAATTCTTTATTTTTTCATCACAAAGTTTACAAATTTTTATACTTAAGAATAAGGACATGGCAATACTGCCGTCTGCCTATATTAAGCAATACTGATAGAGCTTGTTTATCATCAGTTGCAATGAAGATGGTGATTCGGCAAGAATGACTATGTCATCCGCGTACATGATAACCTTTACCTTTGTGTTGTCAATACCAACCCCACATGTAAGCCACTCCACAAGATCATCGAGAAAGAGTGCGAACAGTAAGGGGCTGAGGTTGCAGCCTTGTTTGACACCTCGGTTTGCAATCAGTCTTTCTGATCGGTCTTTACCATTGCCTATATTTGCTGTTGTTGAGTCGACGATATATTTCATTTTGTCTGCACTTTGATCCTATTGTAAAATATTTTAAGGCTCCATAATTGTTTTCAGCTATTTGTGATTTGTCTGTTAATTTCATTATTTTCTTGGTCCTTAAATGATTTTAGCTGTCCCAAATGTATGTAATCTTCTACATACTCAATTGTTTCTTTGTCCAACGTTATATCGTCTTTTCTGTTATTTATCATGACTTTAGTTTTAGATTTGTTTATATTAAGATTATAATTCTTACACAAGGTAGTTAGTTCCGTCAACATATTTTAAATGTGTGTGGCTTTTGTAGAAATAAGAACTATATCGTCTGCAAATCTTAAATTGTTAAGAACTTGTTCACCTATCTATATTCCATATTTTGTCTTTACTATATTTGGGTTTATATTTTGAATTTTCAAAAAATGTAGTTGTATGTCTAATTGCATCCTTTATAATGTTTTCATTAAATACACGAATATCTTTCGTTATTTTAGATGTTATAGTTTTTCTGAGTTCGCTTATTGACTTGGTTAAGTAGTTGTGGTTTTGTTCTTAAGTTTTCTTTCTTAAAAATAAGAGCTTTGGTTTCGTCGAATATTTTGTCTTGGGAAGTTTTTGTGTTCAATATTGAGATTTTTGCTTTAGTCCTTATAATATTTTCTAGATTATCATATTTATTTTAAAGGTCTTTATTTGTGTTTGGCTGTAAATTTTTGTCATTGTACATACATATTTCTTTTATAGGTAGTTATTTTTTGATCAGGAACTATTTTAGGGATACAAAATATCTATCGATTTCATGTAAATTTTTTAATGTCATCTTTTATCTTCATTCTTACTAGTCTGTGATCGCTGTCATAATTATATTATTAAGGGCAATTATGTCTTCCATGGTTTCTAGTTTGTTTGTGAGGATGGGGTTGGCATGATGGTTAGTGCGTTGGACTCTCATCCAAGAGGTCTTGAGTTCAATCCCTGCTGTGCCATCTAAAGTTTCTTTACGGGTACTGCGTCTTGCGAGGAATTTACAAATCCTCGAAGAGTAATTCTTGTCATAAAAAGTGCTTTCTCAAGTTAGCCACTCGGATTTGTATGGTTGCGAGTTGTAGGTTGCATTGTCAATGATTCGAACGAACATGTCGTGCCCAACAATTGCACCTCTCATTCTCGTCGTTGATGAACATTACGCACAAAGACTTGCATTTACACGCTTACAAGGTGCAATTGACTTAAGAACTAAAGCCTATTGACCATTTTAAGCATCGTCAATGGTCAGAATGGTGGCAAGAAGAAAATCATCTTCAGTGATTTGGCACAATTTCACCTTAATGGATTCGTCAATTAGCAGGATTGTCACACTAGGCCCTATTTCTGTACTGTTGCGCCACCTAATTTACTTATTTTATCACTGTTAAGACATGTTTGTATACCCGTTTTTAAAAAAGAGGCTGGGATGCGACCCACACTGATAACTTCCCATCCCGTCTGTCGATTTGTCTTGCTTAAAAGTTTGTCTATATTGTATCAATTTTTACCAAACTTGCGTACTATTTTTAGTAGATTTTATTTTTTTTATGAAAAAACGGACTGTAGGATTTTTATTAAAATAAGTTTGAAGCCAATATTTGTAATTTTTGAAAAGCTATTTGAGTCGAAAGGTAGTACCCGTAGCGTGATGGTTAGTGCGTTGGACTGTCATGCAAGGGGTCTTGGGTTCAATTCCTGCTTGTGCCACCTAACTTTTTTCACTGGTACTACCTCTTGCGAGGAATTGACAAATCCTCCAAGAGTAATTCTTTTAATGAAAAGTGCTTTCTCAAATTAGCCGTTCGGATTCGGCATATAAACTGTAGGTCCCTTCCATCTCTGACAACATTACTCGCACACAGGGATGGTTGAGAGTTGTAAGTCACTAGGCCCTGGTCCTTCATGGACTGTTGCGCCACCTAATTTATTTATTTATTTATTTGAGTCGAAAGTAAATTTTTACCAAGTTTTAGTATTGCTTTTTTTTGGTCTTTATTTTTTGTAAAAAAAAACTGTCAATTCGATTTTCTCAAAATTTTTTCGAATGTTGAAAACAATATTTCTTATAAGATAAAATTAGTTAGAAGCCATTATCTCAAATTTTTGAAAAGATATTTGAGTCAAAAATCAATTTTTACCAACTTTTGTTAAATTTTTAATTTCTTTGTACAAAAGCTGTCGATTCGATTTTTTTTCAAAATTTTACTGAATGTTGACAACAATATTTAATGAAAGATTAAAGTAGTTTAAAGCCAATATGCCCAAATTTCGAAAAGATATTTGAGTCGAAAATCAATTTTTACCAACTTTTATTAGTTTTTTTTTAGGTTTTTATTTTTTTTTTTTAAACTGTTAATTCGATTTTTCTCAACATTTTCTTAGAATGTTGAAAACAATATTTCTTATAAGATAAAAAAAGTTTGAAGCCTTAATCTCAAGTTTATGAAAAGATATTTGCGTCGAAATGCAATTTTTACCAACTATGGGTTATGTTTTTGTTAGGATTTTATTTTTTATAAAAAAAACTGTCAATTAGATTTTTCTCAAAATTTTATCAGATGTCAAAAACATTATTCTTCGTAGCACAAAATTGTTTTGGAGATGAGACCATATTTTAGTCGTAAAATTTTCGAGGTGAAACTTTTTTTTTCAGTTTTTTTGATTTATAAAAAAAAACGTTAATTGTTTTTTTTTTTTAAATGTACCTGTTTTGTATCACGTTACAATATATAATATAAAATTTAATTCAAGTCTTTAGCGTCATTGGTTCATGAGATATTTAGGTTTAATCAAAATGTTCACCTTTTTTTAAACTCCTATGGTAATAAACCCACCCACGCAATGTTCTTAAGAGCCCTTTCTGCATCTTTCTGCCTTTTTATCTGTATAACAAAATTTATTTGAATTCGACATCTCTACTGGTTCTTGAGCTATGGACGACGAAAAAAAACGTCGCGTACGTACGGACACACGCACGCACAGACATCTTTCTAAAAATCTTTTATTTCGACTCTAGGGACCTTGAAACGTCGAGAAATGTCAAAATTTTCAATTTGACAAATTGGACCCATTACAATAACTTCCTATGGGAAGTTAATAAAAGGGAATGATCAATTTTCAAGTAAACAAAAACGAAAAGAAAGGTTTAAAATTGTTGAGTCACTAGTAAATTTCTAAATGTTTAGAAAATTCCAAATTTACAATTAACTGATAAGCCCTTAATAATAGGTTATTCCGCTATATTTATCTTCTTGAATATTTTTTTTTAATTCCTTAGAAAGGCTTGTTTTTGAAATTTGCTTTTCGATTATATTTTTTAAACTTGTTTGAAAGCATTTCCCTTTCCATGAGTGTTCTTTAATCATACCCGTAGAGATCAGAATCGTCTTATCAATTCATATCTTATGAGTTATTTGATCGGCTTATACATATATGTTGCGAGAAATAAAACTTAATTTTTTTATTTATGAAAGACAAACAAAGGATCTAACCAAATAGGTGTCTTGAACGTTTATATCTGTTCAAAACGTTCCAAAATAAAATAGAACACACTTTAAAAACGATATATGAAATGTATATTTCTTAAGGTTTAACATTTTAAGAAACCTGCAATAGCTGATTTTTTTTTAATATAGGTATACACAAATGTTAACAAATATTGTCTATCAAAATTATTAATATTTCTGTTCTCAAAAGCTTTACCTTTCTCTTAAATCGACTTAAGTGGTTTTAGCTTTTTATCTTTTTTTTCTATATTTTTTTTTTGCAAACTAATTTTTTTTATGAGCTTTTGTAAAATCACTTCAGTTTAATTAGGGATTTGGCAAAATTTAAAACAACTTAAATAGAAGATAATTCGTCATGATATAAATTTATTTTATTTATCAGATAATAAGCTTATGTAAACTTGAGATATTTTACCACAAAGCTTTGTTTGCATTTTTTATTCGTACTTTATTCTAAATATTGTAATTTCCTAGAATTTGGAATGTGTATTTTTTGTTTGTCATCTATGCTTCATATGTATATTTGTTTTTAATTTCCAAAATTCAAACAATGTAGAAAATGAGTGTTCCAAGAATAATTCACGAACATTTCAATTGTTTTGGTTGATTTAACAAAATTTACCGTTATTATTATAGTTTTTTTTTTTGGATAAAGAAATTTTAATGGGAATATATCAAATTAATTAAACCGGCATTTCTAGTGGCTATTAGATATTATTATTTTATGGGAAACGAAAAAGAATATACAAAATTGCATAAATCCAACTATACCTAGACCTATATTTTTTTTCGGTAAATAACCGTATTTGAAATCAATTATTATTTAAGTATATGAGGTAGGTACTGTTTTTGTTCAGAAGATGAATTTCTTTATTTCAAAACTTTCATTACCTCATAATATCAAGGAACTTCTTAAGGACATAAAATCGAACATTTCGAGGAAAATTAAAAAAAAGTTAAATAATTCACTGACTGAATTTTCATAAAAAAGGAACATCTTAATTTTATAAAAATTCAGTCAATGAATCATTGTACGCACATTTTTTTAATTTTCCTGGAATTGTTCGATTTTATGCCCTTAAGATGATACTGGAGAGTATTTTTTATATAATATTATCTTAGGCAAAGGCCTAGTCACTGATAAAGCATCGGTTCCCATCGATCACCGAAATCAAGCATCAGTGAACGTGGTTAGTACTCAGATGGAGGACCGTCTCGAAACCTACTGCGTGCTGTTGTCATGTGTTCTTTCTTTCTGTTGTTCTTTCTCTTCTGTCCTTCTGTCTTGTATTAATGTCTTGTGTTGTTATCACCTTATATAGTCTAGTCGCTCAAGGTGCTGTATTCTCTACTCTGTACATTTATGTGCTGAGTAGTGTGTAATGTAATGTAATAATATTATCTTAATTCCAACAAAATTGCAGTAGACTATTGTAATATTCGTGGGCTTAGGACGAATTTTCTGTTTGCATACCGCCATACTGTTTCATACAGGCCAGCTGCTTTGGCACTAAGCAAGACCCAAATAGGTCCTGCTGAGTTTTTTATTCATGGGTATAGCTTGGTTCCTTTTTTCTTTTCCCACCATGGCTTCGCCGTATACATTAGGAATGATGTTGCTTATCAGATCTTACCACAATATGGTCTTTGCACCAATTCCTTTTTTAAATATATGTGGTTTAAATTTTCCGTAAATAAGGAAATCATTCACTATTGCTTCCTTTATCGAACCCCTAATTTAGACAGAGTATCAACTTCTCTTGAATTTGAAGCTTTGTCTGATTCCATCCAAATAATTGTTTCGTCCTATCCTCGCACTGAAATCGTTGTTACGGGCGATTTCAAAGTATACACAATTCTTAATGGCTTCAACATTCAGGCCAAACAACACCCGATAGAGTGTGTACTAAAATATTCGCTAAGTTGAACCACCTAACTCAGCTGGTCAACGAGCACACCCGAATATCGGACGTGGTAGGTCGAGCAGAAAACACTCTTGACTTGTTTCTTACCTCTGACCCTGGTAAGTAGACTATTAGTGTTCTATCTCCTCTAGGCACATCTGACTATTGTGCCATATCAGCAAATTTCTCGTGTAAAAACTCTGCAGTTAAAGAAAGAGCTCCTAAGAGAACCGTTTGGCAATACGAGAAAGCCAACTGGGACGGTCTCAATAATTATTTTAAGATCAGATCAGACCTAAGGAAAACGCATGGTTCGATGTGAGCTTTAAAGAGGTTATTAGGGTCAAAAAGGTAAGTTTAACTGAGGAAAACCGGAATAAGTTCAAGCAAGCCAGGAAGGCCTGCAACGCCCATATTTGACGGACGAAATTTTTACATGACCAAAAATTAGGGCAAAAAGTACTGCAATCTCCCAAAGACAGTACAAATTTTTGGTAATTTGTAAAAAACATGAGGAATTCTTCCTCTTCCTCGGTTTCGACGCTCGTTGTCAATGACAATCCTTTTTATTAGCTCTCTAGAGAAAACTAATCTCTTTGCTAGACAGTTCGCCACCAATTCATCGCTGCCAGAGAGTGTTATGACTCCGCCTATACTTGAGCGAGTTAGTGAATCTATGGGACCAATCTTTTTCCGCACTCGTCTCGTACTGTGGTAAGAGTTCTTAAAGATCTCAACATTCATAAATCCGCTGGTCCGGATGGTATCCCCGCTATTGTTTTGAAGAGGGGTTCTTCAATGCTGGCAAAACCACTGCGTAAGCTTCTTCATCTATCCCACTCCTCTGGTCTCGTCCCGAGCGGATGGAAAACTGCATTTATCCAGCCCATCCCCAAAAAAGGCGAATCTTCCTCACCCTCTAATTACCGACCGATTGCACTTACCTCCCTTTTTTTCCAAGGCCATGGAAACGCTGATTAATTATCAGCTCAATAAATATCTTGATGATCAAAACTTCTTAATGACCGTCAGTACGGCTTTCGAAGCAATAGGTCCACTGGTGATCTCTTGGTTTATCTCAACGAACAGTGGAGCAAATCTTTACATCGCTTTGGAGAAAGTAAGATTATTGCACTTGATATTTCAAAAGCATTTTATAGGGTTTGCCATCAAGCTCTCTTATCGAAAATGAGTGCTTTCGGTTTTCATGAATTACCTTTCGTATCGTTCAATACAAATAGTATTGGATGGATTCAAGTCTGAAAACCTCAAAATAAATGCTGGTGTGCCCCAGGGCTCTGTTCTATCTCCAACACTCTTTCTCATTTTTAGTAATAATCTCCTGTCTGCAATTTCTATTATTTCGCTGATGATAGTATTCTTAGCTTTTCATATTCGTTTTCAGACTCGCATCCCTCTTCTTTGGATGTGGAACTGCAACGACAAAATATGATTAGCTCATTAAATTCCGACATTAACCGCATTGTGCAATGGGGAATAAAAAACCGCGTGGAATTTAATGCTTCGAAAACCCAATGCTGTCTTGTATCGTTAAATCGAGATATACCCCCTTCCGCAACGTGTTTGGGTTTCCCTAGGCGATGCAAGAAATATTTCTCCCCTTCTGATCTGGCTGTTATCTACAAGACTTATATCTCCTGCTCCTGCAACTTACTTAAGCCTCTTGGATAGTATTAAACGCAGATCATTTAAATTGATAGGTGATAATATCATCATAAGTTCATTTACTTTGCTTGAACATCGTCGTTATGTTTCTCGTCTGACCCTTTTTTACTGTTATTTTAACGGTTTATGCTCTATTGAAATAGCCAGTTGCATTCCTCCCCTTAAACAGTTCAACTGTAATACTCGCGCTTCTAGGAATGCTCATCAATATACCCTCGAGTCCAACTTCGGCCGTACTGTCAAATACAGAGAGCCGTACTACGCGAATGTGGAATGCCTTAACACACTCTGTTTTTCCAAGTCATTGCAATATTCAGGAATTCAAAACTAATGTGCACCGACATCTCCTTTCAAACCTTCTCTCCTTTTCCTAGTGCTTACACTGTGTCTCTGCATAACAAGGGTAGTAATATTCCCTTGAGTGTGCGCTTATTATACACAAAAAACAAAAATCTAATAAAAGTTTAAGATTGCTAAAACAATTTGTCTGCTTTTTGTCTAATAATCAAGTTAGATAAAGTATAAATAATTTGGAAATGTAGTTCCAATTTTCCAATAACAATATCTCTGTAAAGTTTGCAAATAAGACAATAATGTGAATATTTCTACATAAATAAATATGACGATATTTTTAGGTTAAATACAAATTTTTACCAATTTTTAGTTGTTGTTATTTTTATGTAAAATAAACTAGTGATTAGAGCTGATTAATTATTTGCTTAGTTTTTTCTTTATTTATACAATAATCCATCAGTTGTTTCCTTTTTCAAATTCTTTTGCATTCATTCATTCATTCATTCATTATGATGTCATTATTTGTAAAACAAAATTTATTCGATGCCATTTATCTCAATTGGTTTTTGAGATATGAAGAACGAAAAACTGTATTGCACGCACCCAAAATCCGTGGAAACGTTAAGATATGTCAACATTTTCAAGTCGACAAATCAGACCGATTACAATAATTTCCAACGGTAGTTAAAAAAATTTCAACATTTAAAAGTGTACCTGTGGCGTATACTTACTTTTTTTTTTCTTCAAAGAATATACATAGCTCTGTGTCTCTTAATGGATTACAATAAATTATAGTATTTTTGTTGTCCTAAAGACTTAAAGCTGCGGCAACCCTATTCTCAAAAAAAAAACTCTTCCCTTATTTTCAAACACCCCTTCTGTAATTAAAACAGAAACAGATTTCTTGCTACAATTCTCGTACATTATACATAAAGTTACTAATGAAAAAGAAAGAAAGAAAGAAATAAAAATTGCAGATGCTTAGGTACTCGTACATATATTTGTATTTTAGAAATACATAAGAAAAAGAATATAATCCTTGTTTATAGGAACATAAATGCATACTTTATATATTTTAGATTCATATGTATAAAGATCTATTTAACAACAAAACACAGTATGTACTTGTACTTCCTTGTTTTAAGTATTTAAGTTTGTGTGGTTGGTTTGTTGGCTGGCTGGCTGGCTGGCTGGCAGGGTTTTGGGTTGGTTTGGTTAGGCTTATGGTTGGGTGATAATGATGATGATGATGATGGTGATGGAACTTTGTTTTGTTGTGTTGTTTGTTTCAATAAAGAATCTATCCAAAACGAATTTCCCTTTAAATCATGGCAAACCTCAGAAGGTAAAGCAAAAGCAAAAGCAAGGACAAAACACAAAACACAAACAAATAAAACAAAAATCTGTCCGTTTCTTGTATGAAGTTGTATGTAATTGTATACAGATGTTTAAATTATGTATCTAAATGTGTATGTATGTATGTACATATATTTTACTATATTTTGTAAAAATATATACATAAAGATATTTCCAATCTCTCCATAGTCCCTCATTTTTGTGGTCTGTGGTCTGTCACATTGTTTTCCATCCACATGCCATGTCACTGCCATTAGTTCAAATCGAGCGAAAGAAGAGAGTTCATGGAACCGTTATTTCCATTTCCATCCTCTGAACCTCCGAGCTCTGAGGTTCAAGCTCCAAAGCTCTGAATCCACATGAAAACTGCCATCATTAATCACCATTCGTGTAGACGGACAAAATGTGAGTCTTCCGCACCCATGCCATATAGCTTCAAATCAGCCAGCCAGCCAGCTAGGAGAATTAGAGATACCAAATGCCCACAATAACAACAACAACAACAACAAACAACATAAACCTTATAATAGAGACATTAAAGTTGTAAACTACTATATTTAAAATAAACGTCTTTTTTGGAAAGAGTTAAGAACTGTATACGTATACCTATCGGATAGTTTGCCGTTCTTTTTTGGGCTAAATTGAAGATTATCCTGTATCAACCCATTTCAAAGCTCTTTCTCTTCCATCTGTATATCTTCTTGCATCATCCCATGGAATTGTCTCCATCACATCATGCATCATCCCTCTCTAAAAAACCCACCCTAATCCCAGTCCTCATATCATATACCGAGTACCACCTACCACCTACCTACGACCGATGACGACGAAGTTACGTATCTGTAGGATAGGAATGTAGCTTCAGACCGTTTTTTGAATTGCTAAAGCAAATTATAAATCAAGGAATCTACGAGCCAAAAGGGAATAAGACGAGGAATGTTGTGTGTGACACAGAAATTCAAACCAACCCAAACCAAACGAAACGATGAAACGCAATCGTCGTCGTCGTGGAGAATTGTGCCAAATGCCTATGCACCATATGCATCAAGAGAAGAGTATAAGGGTTGCAGTAGGCAGCGGGTTTGAGAACCAACGACGCAATGGCCCTGCTATAATTCTGGAACTGATGCCTGGTGCTCTGTTGGAATTAAGCCGAATCAGACAATAGGACTCGCAGCAATCGTGTATAACACTGTTGCAGGCTTTTTGGTCTTTATTTCATTTTTTCGTGATGTTTTTGTTGTGTTTCGTTTGTCATCCCTTTTTTAGGGGATGTTTTATGTTTTGTTCATTGTCTGCGTCGGTCGGAGAAGTCGGATTGCTGCGTTAGTGGCAATATCAGCAGCGAGCAAAGAGAACAGCGGGTGCAGTGTTGAGCTTGAGGGTAAAGACCGAGGATGATAAAGTTGTCGGCCGGGCAGCGCGGCGGCGGCGGCGGTGCGGCGGCGGGATCACATGCCTAATTTGAATGTTTGGTCAATTGTTTTTATTGTTTTATTTTATTTTTATATCGATTCGTTTATAATCCGGAATAAAATTTGTATTCTGCAATTTTGAGTCTTGGGATAGGTTATGGTCAGTGTGTGAAGCCAGCTCTGAGGTTATGATGGGCCCTGATGCAGTATAGTTGTACTTGCATATCATCATCATAATAATGGCTTCCATAATTCTTCTATAAATATATGGACCCTTTTAAAAAGTATCGACTTCTATACGAGGGTTTAAAATGAAGAAAGCTTTGAAAATGATGGATAGGGACATTATGGTGGATACTGGACAGTTGCGCCCTCCTTAATATAAGGGTTGCTGCATATAGAACTATAGCTTAGCTGGCTTTTTTGTGTGGGGATGTGTCTGCGCTAATAAATCATTGCTCAGGGTGGCGTGTTGATTTTGTGTTTTGATTAAATCAGTTGTCTATACTATATTCACTCGTTGGTATAAATTATGTTTTCCATCGATATGTGGTCTAGTGGGGCGAATTAAATTATTAAAGAGAGCGTTTTTGTTGTTTTTATTCGCTCTTTTCCTTTCTCTATCGAGTTGTTTTAACGATTTATGGGCTTCTATTTTAGAATAAAACCATCCCACTTACATACGTCCGTCCTACCCACATCCTATAGACCTACATCCTAAATACGTATATGTAAGTAGTTCCGTTTCTGATTTTTCTGCCTATTTTATTATTGTGTATCTGTAGGAGTGTAAATTTCTTTTATTAAAACAAAAATGGGGTTGGTGTCGATGGGAGAGTTGGAGAGGGTGGGTGGGGGTGGTTGGAGAGTGTAATAAAACATTGTTAACCAGTAAATGATATGTTATATTGCTCGTATGGCTATAAAATATTTAACTTTGTGTTCTTTCGATTTGATTTGATCTTTTTTTTTCTCTGATTCGGTTTTTGTTTTTGGTTTGGAAGCAAAAATATAACGATTATTGTTGTTTGTTGTTTTGGTGGGCGGTAGAAAGTTTCATGTAATTATTTTGAGTAAGTACTAAGAACTATATATCTACATAGGTATCAGAAATATGAGAGAGTTGAAATATGGAACTTTATACTTGAAGCTTTTAAATATAATTATTCTCAACATACAAAATTATTTTCGTACGTAGACATTATTGATACTTTATTATTTTTCTTTTTTTAAACATTTATGGTATTTAAGTATATTTTTATTTTTTTTTTTAACGAGGATTCTTTTGTTGTGACATTTTTGGTTTTAAAATGAGCTGTGTGTGGCTCATTTTAAAACCAAAAATTTAATTGCCATTGATATGTATGTTTAAAGAACGTATTTTATTTCTCTCTGATATGAATTGAAAATTACCAGTAAAATGGTTTATAACAGAAAAATTGACACTTAAGGGTAGTTTTATCGTAATAGATACGTGGTTTCACGTTTTAACTAATTCTGTTCATTTTATTTAATGGAAATAAACTGTCAGGCATATGATTTATATGGTTTTCTTTTTTAAATTTATTTATGGCTTGCTTAGATTTGTATATTTTTTTCGTAATAAATTAAAAAATAGTTTACGGTAGATTTATGCAAAGTTTTAAAATATTTAAAGCTAACAATTTAATATGACAAGTTGTGTTTAAAAGTAAAAATCTATGGATGTTTGCTTTAGTACTTATTTTATAAACTTCCTATAGGAAGTTATTGCAATCGGTTAGATTTGTCGAATTGAAAATTTTGACATTTATCGACGTTTCAAGGTCCCTAAAGTCGAAATAAAATATTTTTAGAGAGATGTCTGTGCGTGCGTGTGTACGTACGTTCGCGGCGTTTTTCTCGTCGTCCATAGCTCAAGAACCAGTAGAGATATCGACTTCAAATAAATTTTGTTATACAGCTAATAATGCAGAAAGATGCAGAAAAGACTCTGCAAAATTGAGTAGGTGGTTTTTTTTTTACCATAGCAATTTAAAAAAAGGCGAACATTTGGTTTACCCAAAATATCTCACCAACAAATAACGCTAGCGAGTTAAATTAAATTTTATATTATATATTATAACGTGATACCAAACTAGTTTATTTTTGAAAAAAATTCCAACTAACTGTTTTTTATAAATCAAAAAAAAAAAAAAAAAAAACTAAAAAAATATTTGTCACCTCGAATATTTTACGAACAAAAAATGATTTTATCTCGAAAACAATTTTGTGCAACGAAAAATAACATATTTGACATCTGGTAAAATTTTGAGAAAAATCGAATTGACAGTTTTTTTAATAAAAAATAAAAACCTAAAAAAACATCACTAAAAGTTGGTAAAAATTGATTTTCGAATCAATACTCCTCTCCCTCTAACTATCGTCCAATAGCACTCACGTCCCTTCTTTTCAAGGTCATGGAAACGCTGATTAATTATCAGCTCAAGAAATATCTTGAAGAACGGAAGCTTCTTAATAACCGACAGTATGGCTTTCGTAGCAATAGGTCCACTGGTGATCTCATGGTTTATCTCACCGAACAGTGGAACAAATCTTTACATCGTTTTGGAGAAAGTAAGATTATTGCACTTGATATTTCAAAAGCATTTGATAGAGTTTGGCACCAAGCTCTCTTATCGTGCTTTTGGTATTGATGAATCTCTTCTTCGTTGGATTAGAGATTACCTTTCTAACCGTTCAATACAAGTTGTATTGGATGGTTTCAAGTCTGAAATTCATAAAATAAATGCTGGTGTCCCCCAGGGCTCCGTTTTGTCACCGACTCTCTTCCTTATATTCATAAATGATCTTATGTCTGTCACTTCTAATTTATTAAAATGTTTCGCCGACGACAGTACCCTCAGCTTTTCATACTCGTTTATAGATTCATATCCTTGTCCTTCGGATGTGGAACTTAAATGGCAGCGTATGATAAAATAATTAAATTCTGATCTTGACAGCATTGTCCAATGGGGAGTCAGAAACCATGTAGAATTTAATGCTTCGAAAACTCAATGCTGTCTCCTGTCGGTAAAGCGTAACACACCCCCGATGCCACTATCTATGAGTGGCACTTGCATCCAGGAAACTAATCAACTGTCAGTACTCGGTATGTGTTTCACAGATCACCTTTTATGGAATGATCATATATTTGATATTGCCAAAAATGCTGCCAGGTGCTTAGAATTTCTCCGACGGACGGTGCAAGAAATTTTTCACCCCTTCTGATCTGGCTGTAATTTACAAAGCCTTCATCCGTCCAAAGCTTGAATATAATTCGCATATCTGGGCAGGTGCCCTTAAAACAAGTTTAAATCTCTTGGATAGAATAAAAAAGGTCTTTAAAAATGATAGGTGATAGAACTATAATCGAAACATTTACATCACTAGAACACCGCCGCAATGTTTCATGCCTTTCGTTGTTTTATCGACATTTTTACAAACAATGTTCTGTTGAATTAGCCAGTTGCATTCCTCTCCTTAGCCGTAATACTCGCACTTCCAGGAATGCTCATCAGTTTACCCTTGAGCTCAATTTCGGGCGTACTGTCAAGTATAGAGATTCATTCTTAAATCGCACATCGAGAATGTGGAATGCTTTTGCCAACTCTGTTTTTCCCTCCCATTTTGATGTTCAGAACTTTAAGACCAATATGCATCGGTATCTCCTCTTAAATCCTTCCCTATTTTCCTAATGCTCGCACTGTGTTTAAATATAAACATATAAAGGGTACTAATAACCCCTTGAGTGCCTGTAAATTATAAAAAAAATAAATATCTTTTCAAAAATTTGAGATTTTGGCTTTAAACTAATTTTGTCTTATAAAAATACTGTTTTCAACATTCAGTCAAATTTTGAGAAATATCGAATTAACATTTTTTTTACAAAAAATAAAAACCTACAAAATAACAATACTAAAACTTAATACAACTTTACTTTCAAAAATTAAAAATACTGGCTTCAAACTTATTTTACCTCACAGAAAATATTGTTTTCGACATTTAGTGAATTTTTTACAAAAATCCAACGTTCAGTTTTTTCATACAAAATAAAAATCTAAAAAAAATAGTACGCAAAATTGGTAAAAATTGATGTTCGGTTCTCGAGATCTCGTGAACAATAGATTTTCTATTCTATTGACTTCAAATTAATTTTATTCATCCAATTTGTATTTGTTTATATAAGAAATAAAAACTTTTAAGAAATGCTACTTAAATTGGTAAAAATTGTTTTTCGACTAAAAATCTCGTTTACAAAAATAGGTTTTGAAATCAAACTAGCTATTTCATCAAATGCAAAATATTGTTGGTAATTTTTAAATCTTTTAGAATAATAATTCAACTGACAACTTTTTTAACAAATCACGAAAACATACAAACCTTCTAAGCAAGACAAATCGACAGACTTTTTTTAATTTATCCTCTATAATTTTTGGATTTTAATATGTTCTAGAAATATCAAGAAAATCAATTTATGTAATAAGCAGT
Source organism: Eupeodes latifasciatus (assembly GCA_920104205.1). NCBI lineage: Eukaryota > Metazoa > Arthropoda > Insecta > Diptera > Syrphidae > Eupeodes > Eupeodes latifasciatus. The sequence continues at coordinate 346,027,857 of OV049924.1, forward strand.
TGCATATATTCCACGTTAATTTTAATTATTAACAAGTAGCAGTAGTTTCAGGTCGTTCATGAGCTTTTTTTATTAAAAGAGTTTGGTAGATATTTTAGCTGTTATTATTAACTGAAAAACTAATACAATCCTTAATAAAATTGTGAAGCGTGTTATAATTGCTCATTTTAAATATGTTGTTGGGACCAGTTAAGTTAAAAGATTTCATCTAAGGATTTGTTAGTAATTGAACGACATTCACCAAAAATTGGTTTGCTGTCAAAAACAACTAACATTTTTGTAACTTTAGTAATGCCTTAAACAGGGCCGGATTTAGAGGTCTAGAGGCCTCGGGCAATAAAGGAACGGAGGCCCCCTCACCCCAAATTATTTTCAAAATACATAAAGTAAACCATTTTTTTTCACTTGAGTTTTTCAATAAATAATAATTTATTGTGAAACCAAGTAGATTCCTTTAGTATTGAAAAAACATACATATAAATATAAACGGAAAAAAGAATTATCTGAAATTAAATTTTAGGGTTAACGAACGGAACCTTTCGAGCTTTTTTCGCCGAAAATCGTTGATGATTTCGTTAAAATCCAGTTCTCGGAGTAAATCGCTTTCAATGCTCAGGAGAAAAAGCTTCGATAGAGGGCTTTGTCCCATCATGGTTAGAAGTCTATTTTTTATAATTTTCATTTTTGAAAATGAGCGCTCTCCAGTGCAATTTGTTACCATCAAAACCAAATACATTCACAACGCAATTTCGAGGTTTGGGAATGTAGCTCTGAAATTTTGATTTTCGAGCTTGTCACGATGAGGTGGATTTTGTATGACAATCGAAATCGATATTCTTAAATAATTATACAAATAAATTACTATTGACCGACTATGATTTTTTCAATTTCTTGCATGCAGTAAAGTTCGTGAATAATTGATGGCATTTGATTGTGTCACAATAATAATTATTTGCTTATCAAACTGCATACCTGACTGCATAAAGAAATATGAAACAAATTAAAAATTAGTCAATAAAAATTGATTTTCCAAGAATTGAAGAACACCGATTCTTCATATACAGCAGTTAATTTACATGTACGTACATATGTATATATATAAGAAACAAAAATGTTCGAGACACGGAATCGAAAGCCCAACCTACGAGGTTGCGGGCAAGTACCACCCCACTCAGACATTAAGCGATTGGGGTACTCCCTCAAGATGGGTAGTAAATTGGAAGTGCTTCTTATCAGGGCCATTTGATTTCACTGATTGCTTGATTGGAGTGAACAAATATAGATCAATTATTTCTGTTATTTAAGATTAATATAATTAAATATTCATGTATGTACAAAGTACTGTAGGCTGTAGGTAAAGGTAAAAGAGCAAAAAAAAAATACAATTGGAAGGAAAAGTTGTTTACTAGTGTTTACTAATTGGAATTCAAAACAAAAATTTTCCGAAGTCTCTATTGTAGGGGCCCCCCGTTTGTGGAGGCCCCGGGCTTCCGCCCAGTTGCCCCTAAATCCGGCTCTGGCCTTAAATTACTGTCATAAAATTTGTTTCTTAGAAAAAGAGCAAGTATTCAGGTTTTTAAGAAGAAACCTTGAATAAGAGATCGTCAATTTTTTATCAAGTTGCCTTTAAATTATTGAAAGTAGCCTTCAATTCCATCTTTTTTTTTTTTTTTTGATGAACATAAATAGTGAACATTGAAGTGAGTTTTACTTGCAACATATAGGAACTATATGGCAAGTATTGCATTCGTAAAAAAATCGAATCAAACATGACATTACAATGGTAGAAAGGTCGAAAAAAGTGGGTCCCCTGATTCCGTCCGTCTGTCTGTTCTAGCCCCTTCAGCCTAAACCATTGTGCCGATTGAAAGTAAGGTTTTCACCCGATGAGCTTAAGGCGTTTATTTTCATTTTTTTAATACGAACATTTTAATACGAATTTTTTTCAAAAACGATAGATTTTTTTAAAACATTCTCTAACTGCATACCAAAAATATTTTAAAGACAAAATTTAAAAATTGTATTTAGGGATAAAAATTAATTTAAAAAAATCCGCTCTACTGATTTTCGAAAAAAAAAAATTAAGTTAATCTAGGTTTTTTGAGAAATAAAATAACATTTAAATTTTTGAGAAAGAACTTACATTTTTAAATCTTAAAATATAAGAAATATTTTAAAACATACTTTTTTGAAGATATTAGCAAGTTCTATCGATCCAGTCGTGCATTATATTTCTTTAAAAATTGATTTTCTGTTGAATAAAACTTTTGAGATCTTAAAAAATTAAAGAAATCTACTTTTTGAAGTGAATTTGTTTTAGATGTTCTAGAACTGAGATTTAAACACGAAGTTCAAAAATATAAATATCCCAAAACAAGCAAAAGTGACACTTTTGTTAAACTAATGGCTAATTGAAAAACACAACACAATGCCTCGTTTCAGTGAAAAGAGATTCACTGTAATTTGTGACTGCCACACAAAAGTTTCTTCCCAACTTATTTATTTACCTTAATTTGTTTTTATTCTATATTTAGATAAATTATGTATACTTAAATGCACCTATTTACTTAAATTCATTAACCGAACATTTTTCTCTCTACAATTTTTAAGTTTTGTTGACTCCTTTAAGATCAAAATATTTTCTAGCATCAGCTCCAATCTACGAGCAAGCAGACCGATAGCGATAGTAATAATAGACTCTCAAAAATTGAGTCCGAAAAAAATACGTCAAAAAAAGGCAGAAAATTCTTGATATCGCATTTTTTCTCATTTTCTGGGTTTTTGAATTTTTGTAGTGTTTTTCGCATCAATAGAAATGGCAAAAAAAAGAATATATTCTTTTTTGAAAAAAACCTAAGTTTCAAAACAATTTCTTACATTTCTGCTTGAAAGCAACAAAAATTTTTTGAACTATTGTGTTGTGCTCTTAAATATGGCATATTTAGAAAACTGTTGGAATCTTGGAATGCTTTCATATGTAGAGAGTCGACCAAATTAAATAGTTGGACTATACCTTGCTGGACAACAGCGTTCTAAGATAATTTAATAACTTAAGTTAAGTTGTCATTTCAGCCCTTGAAATGTGCACATTTAAGGCTAAGATACACATTCTGTTGTTAAAATTTTGTTAGCCTCCTTTACAGAACATTGAAGAACATTTTTAAATTTTTAAGCCGTGAGTAAAAACTCGTCTATATGTTAAGCGTGCCCTAAAGGTGAACATAACACAGACCATCACTTAAATTCAGCCGGATCAATGCTTAAGAGTCGTTAAAAATTGGACCACTCGCATCCGTGCCACCGTAAGAAGCCGAGGCGGGCATTTGAATGAGGTCATATTCCACACTTAATGGCATACAAGCACCTTTCAAAAAAAAATTATTTTGTTAATACCTCACAAGCAGCTTGTTTAATTCCATTTCAACATCTACCCGCCCTTATTACAAAACTCTTTAGAACAATTATTAACTTTCCATAGGAAGTTATTGTAATGGGTCCGATTTGTTGAATTGAAAATTTTGACATTTCTCGACGTTTCAAGGTTCCTAGAGTCGAAATAAAAGATTTTTAGAAAGATGTCTGTGCGTGCGTGTGTACGTACGTTCGCGACGTTTTTTTTTCGTCTTCCATAGCTCAAGAACTAGAAGAGATATCGACTTCAAATAAATTTGTTCATACATAATAAGGCAGAAAGGGCTCTCAAGAAAATTGCGTGGGTGGTTTTTTTTTTACCATAGCAGTTTAAAAAAAAGGTGAACATTTTGGTTAACCCTAAATATCTCATGAACCAATGACGCTAGAGACATGAACTAAATTTTATATTATATATTGTAACGTGATACCAAATAAGTATACTCGTATTTTTGGAAAAAAATCCAATTAACGTTTTTTTTTTGTAAATCAAAAAAAAAAACTGAAAAAAATGTCACCTCGAAAATTTTACGACCAAAAAATATGTTTTCATCTCCAAAACAATTTTGTGCAACGAAGAATAATGTTTTTGACATCTGATAAAATTTTGAGAAAAATCTATTTTTAATAAAAAATAAAAACCTAAAATAAACATTATACTCAAAGTTGGTAAAAATTGATTTTCGACTCAAATATCTTTTCAAAAATTTGAGATAATGGCTTCTAACTAATTTTACTTGTAAGAAATATTGTTTTTTTAACGTTAGTAGAAACTTTGAGAAAAATCGAATTGACAGTGTTTTTTACAAAAAAATAAAAACCTAAGAAAAAACTTTATAAAACTTGGTAAAAATTGATTTTCGACTCAAATATCTTTTCAAAACTTTGAGATGCTTTAATCTTTTAAAAAATATTGTTGTCAACATTCAGTAAAATTTTAAAAAAATAAAATTTACAGTTTTTGTACAAAAAATTAAACCTAAAAAAAATTTAACAAAAGTTGGTAAAAATTGTTTTTCGACGTAAATATCGTTGCAAAAATTTGAGATATTGGCTTTAAACTAATTTTAACTTGTAAGAAATATTGTTTTTAACGTTAGTAGAAATATTGAGAAAAATCGAATTGACAGTTTCTTTTACAAAAAAGAAAAACCTAAGAAAAAAATGTATAAAAGTTGGTAAAAATTGATTTTGGGCTCAAATATCTTTTCAAAAATTTGAGACATTGCTTCAAACTAATTTATCTTATAAAAAATATTTTTTTTAACATTCGATAAAATTTTGAGAAAAATCGAATTGACAGTTTTTTTTTACAAAAAAGAAAAACCTAAAAAAAAAGCAGTACTAAAACTTGGTAAAACTTCACTTTCGACTCAAATAGCTTTTCAAAAATTAAAAATATTGGCTTCAAACTTATTTTATTTCACAGAAAATATTGTTTTCGATATTCAGTAATTTTTTTATAAAAATCCAACAATCCGTTTTTTCATAAAAAAATAAAATCTACAAAAAATAGTACGCACATTTGGTAAAAATTGATATATATAGGCAAACTTTTAAGCAAGACAAATCTACACACTGAATGGGAAGTTATCAGTGTGGGTCGCATCCCAGCCTCTTTTTTTGTATTGGTATGAGCTCTTACTTATTTCAAAATTTCATAATATGCAACTGGAAGGTAGAACTCCAAACAAATGCTTACATGATAGTACTTTATACGCTTAGTTCAGGCAAACATCTTAGACCCTTTCTAGCGAATATTATATGTTAAGGTTTTTAATAAAAGTCGAACAAAAGGTCGAACAAAAGGTCTAAAATCTTGTTGCTACCCTATTTTGTTTTTCCAGATTTATGTTTATGTTTTATATTAAGGTAAAGGTAGTTTGAACTATGCTGCTTTTTTTCCAACTTTTTGCACAATCTTAGTGCGCCAAACATAAGTTTCGTATATTAAAGAACATAATACATATGTATGTATAAAAACTTTATTCATCTATCAACCGATAAACTATTGTATTTGTGGCATAGAACTCTTGGGTTATATGACTACAATTATTGTTTTATTGTGTTATCACTGTAGTATGTAGTAGCTACATAAATATTATGAATGTTATATTATTATTTTATTTATGATCTTAGACATTATTACTATACTTTCTCATTTATGGGTACTACGTATATGAGAAGAAAAACAAAAATGAAATGAAGAAGTAACAACTATTTCATGTCAAATGCTACTCATTCCCTATCCATATGAAACTTCATCTAAAAGTGGGGAGTTGTTGTTGTTGTTGTTTTTGTTAGTGACACTGTTCTATTTTCAAACGTGACGTGTTTCCTGTGAACATTACATTAATCTCTTTCAACTTCTTAACCCCACTGCATGAATATATACATATAAGTATTATATATTTGTCCATATGTAACGTTTACATATATATATATAACTTTTACGTATTATAGAAAAGACTATAATAATATACTCCTACTATAGTTCTTTGGTTTTTTTCTTTTTTTTTTTTGAAGAATGTAATCAATACATGTCTCATGTCTGCAAAAGATACGATAAACTTGTGCACAAGGACGAGAGCACGAGATGCATATATCTACTTAGATACTTATGTACAGTTATAGAGACCCTACTCAGCTCAGCTCAGCTAAGGCTCATATCGCACATGTATTGAACATTAGTTTAGAATTCCTTATTTTTTTCTGTCTTCTTTTCTTCTTTTCATTGCCTTAACTGGGTTTGATGTATCTGGTATTTTTGTTGTATCTTTTCTTCTTCTGGGTTTGTTGTTGTTGTTGTTGGTATATTCGGGTAGCTTTATCTACATACGTCAACGACACGAGCTATTTCAATCAGAGCACTTAGACAACATCATAATCATTTCATCGACAGCGTGTCTCTTTCTTGGCATCTTGTCTTCCAGTCGAGTGCATAAGACTGCCCTTTCGCCTTTTACCAATGTCGCATATATATTCTTAGCCAGTGTTGCCAGATTCTCTTTAATTTGAAACAAAAAATTATATTGGGTGTTTTTAAAAGAGGAGCATAGTATTTGGAAACTTTCGAAGTAATGTTTTTTAAGTTTGGTTTGACATTTCAACATAAACAGGCTGACGAGTGACGCTTGAACAACTTACTGATCAAATTACCTATTAAGTGAATTTTGTTTAGCGATAAACTCATTTTTGGTTCAATCGATAATGGATTGTATATTGAAACACCGTTACATCCACAATATGTGACTGTTTGGTGTGCTTTATAATGTTGGTGGAATAATTGGTATTTACTTCTTTTCATAAATGATGCTGGCTAGAACGTTACAGTCAATGGTAACCGCTATAGAGCCATGATTACTGGCTTTTTGTTTATTAATTGAACATTTAGGATGTGGAGAAGTTGTGGTTTTAACGAGATAGAAGGTGGCGGGACAATATATCAAACAGTTCGTACTACAATTGATTTATTGAAGGCAACGTTTGTAACCGCATAGTTTCACATTATGGACCCACTTGACTATTTTCTGTGGAGATATGTATGTGAAGTCGGTAATTTACGCCAAAGAGCCCAAAACAATTGACTTCTTGAATGAAAACATTCACCGCGTTATACTACCACAAATGTTAGAAAAAGTGTTTAAAATATAGACTTCTGCGTCTACGTCCGACACAGCCGTGGGGGTCATATGCCAGGAATTATTATTAAAAACTCATCTTTGTTTACGCATGTTATGTGTTGGTATATAGTTTCGAGAATTGTTCAATGCAAAAGCCCCATATAAATTCGAGACAGAGAATACTCACTTATTTTCAGATCCAAGAGGTAAAACAAAGTGAAATAAATAAGGTCCCGTATGACTATGAGTCACTCTATATTGAGTTATGTATGTTATAATCTTTGGTGTTATTGGCCAATTTGTAAAATTTTACATCAATTTTGATGTTCAACAATGGATCCAATTAGGTCATATATTTTTTAATTTCTGGAAATAATCACGATTAAATTAGTTAATGATAGAATAATCTGATTTTGTTTAATAATATGGACCAATACGTCGATTCAAGTTATTAGCGTTGGAATTTGACATACGTCAAGTTGAAGTTTGATCATATTAGTCAAATGTATGCCATTTAGTATAATGAATCGCTTTACAAAAACTTCCAATGGCAAAGAGTTTCGTCCAATTTCTCTTCTTCCCTTTCTCTCAAAGGTCTTGGAAAGGATTATACAAAAGCAAATAAGTATACATCTTAGTGGAACCAATTTACTGACACCTTTTCAGTCTGGGTTTCGTCGTAAGCATAGCTGTACGACAGCACTAATCACTGTGACTGAAGACCTAAGGCAAGTTATTGATGACGATAAGGTGAGTTTTTTGGTTCTACTGGATTTTATAAAAGCTTTTGACACAATTAACCACTCTATTCTTATACGTAAGCTAAAATACCATTTTAATTTTTCGTCTTCTGCAACAAATCTGGTACTTTCATATCTAAGTGATAGAAAGCAGGCTGTATCCGTCTCCAATACGCTCTCTCCGTTTTTGCCAGTCTTGAAAGGTGTTCCACAAGGTTCGATTCCAATTCTTTTTTCACTTTATATAAATGAACTGCCATCTATTTTGAAGTTCTCCATCACACACATGTATGCAGATGATGTGCAACTTTATTTGAGTAGTTCGCTTGGTCTTATTGAAAATTGCATCCATAACATAAACCAGGACCTTCAAAGCATTCACACTTGGTCCCTGCAAAATGGCCTGTTCTTAAACCCCACCAAAACTAAATGCTTAGTTATTTCTAAACGGTCTCTGGATCTCTCTTATTTCCCTCGATTAATGCTTGATAATGCCACTATTGAATTTGTAGAGACAGCTAAGAATCTTGGAGTAGTTTTTAACAGGTCGTTAACATGGAAAAAACACATTAATACTACTGTTGGTAAGGTATATAGAGCTCATAGAATTCTTCAAAATTCCCAACACATAACGCCTATAAATACTAGAAAGATGCTAGCAAAAACATTGATCATCCCTATACTCACGCATGGTTGTGAAATCTATTGTAACTGTGATGCTGAGAGTAGACGAAAACTTACAGTTGCGTTCAACAACACAATAAGATACGTAGATAGATAGATATTTTATTTTCATAGATAAATGCTTTTTACAAATTTTTGTTTTTGTTTTTATAATACGCAGCTTGCTCAGAGATTTGATATTTAATTTATATCTTACAACTGAAAAATTTTATAATACTTTAAAGATATTTTGAATTGGAGATTACATTTGAAGGAAAAACTATGATTAAAACCTTCATTTAATATCAATAAGATACGTATATTGTCTAAAAAGGTATGACCACATCTCTGGCTTTGCTAACTCTTTATACAATATGCAGTTCAAGCATTTTCTTCACTACCGAACCCTTCTTTTTCTTTTTAACCTTATGCAGACGCGTCAACTACAGTACCTTTTTTATAGATTACAATTCCCAATTTCTAATAGATCAAATACACTTATAATCCCACGACATTCATGCCTTACATCCGAGCGACAGTTCTTTGTCAACGCCATTCGCCTTTGGAACTCCTTGCCAAGTTATATAAGAAGACTTGAAAATGTTAAAATATTTGAAAACAAACTTAAACTCTTTTTTTAGTTATTTGTGAGGTTTTACTTTTAATAATTTAATTGAAATCAATGGTGATACCAATTAAATTAAACTGCTCAGTTTTTTCCATTAAAATGTTATTTCCATTTTATAATTTTGCATATACTTGCTTGCTATTGTATTAAATTAAAGTTAGCTTTTGTTATCAAATTTGTACATTATTTAAGCTATCACTTTTTAATAAGATATTGTATCGTAATGTGTATAGCATATCAATGAATTAAATAAACTAAACTAAATAAACTAAACAATCGAACACTTCTTACAAAAGTGATAATTTAAACGTATTGTACATACTTTTCGACTTCATTTTGCCACAAAGACCATGTGATTTGACACCGTTAAACTTTTTCCGGTATGACTCAAACTCAAGACATATTAAACACCAATGTTATATGGCCGAGATTCTTGGTTATTTACATATATTTCATCAAGTATAGTACACAGCTCTTATAGACTACTTATTACAAAATTACAAAAAATATAACAATAAACTTTAACAATAAAAATTATTAAACTCCATAGCTCGAAGAACACTTAAAATTAGAATCAATTCAGAAAGTGATGCTCAGCGGAAATTGATTCTACGAAACGAGTATAGAGCATCTCATAAGACAGTGCAGCGGTGTGTAAGAGCTGTATAAAATCACTAAGGACATTGTCGGACAGCGTAGTAGCACTAACACTAACCATCCCGTGTTAGATTTGAACAGCAACCTTTTAGTGACGATAGAAGATCAGCTACAAAGATGGAAGGAGCACTTTTGTGCGCTGCTAAATGACGACCACAATGCAGAATTGAATCCACAATTGAACAACATGTACAGATCTTCTAGGGGTATTGACACCAGTCCCCCAACAAGTGCAAAGAAAAACAAAGCAGCTGGACTTGATGGTATTCCCGCAGAATTCCTTAAAGCAGACCCTGAGGCAGCTTCCCGTATTTTGCTTAAACTCGTGCAGGCTGTCTGGGAGAGTGAAACTGACTGATGGAGTTATTGTAAAGTTACCAAAGAAAGGAAACCTCAAAAACTGTAATAATTGGCGTGGTATCACAGTTCTGTCCGTTTTTCCGAAGTTAATGGCAACTATTATTCTCGAGAGGATTAAGTCCAGGATCGAGTCTACCCTCAATAGGCACCAAGCGGGATTTCGCAGTGGCCGATCGTGCGTCGACCACACCAACACCTTGCGAATCATACTCGAACAATCATCTGAGTACCAATCACCGCTGTACCTAATGTTTGTAGATTTTGAGAAGGCGTTTGATCGGGTCAATCGTGAATGCATCTGGAGATCGCTTATTGCGCGAGGAATCCCTGAGAAAATTGTCGCTGTTATTAAAGAATCGTACAACAACGCAAGGTGTTTTGTTTTGCACAATGGACAGCTTACCGACTCCTTCGGTGTGCGTCAAGGAGTGAGACAAGGAGATGTCTTGTCACCAATTCTGTTTTTGCTGGCGATTGACGATGTGATGACTGCCACGGTGGGTACAAATGAAGGACACGGTATCCAATGGAGTCTGTTTGACAAGCTTAGCCACATAGATTATGCTGACGATATACATACATATGTCTCATGGCAAACAACACGGCAGGCTTAAATCAGATGTGTCATTCGCTGCAATTGAATGGAGAGGTGGCTGGCTTAAGGATTAACACAAATAAGACCAAAGTAATGACCACGGGCTAAAGCACACAAGTTATTCTAAGGCAGAGGACCATAGAGGAGGTCGAGCAGTTTAATTTTCTGGGAAGTTTTATAGCTCTCGATAGATGTTAACAGTAGAATAAACAAAGCCCGTAGTGCATTTGGAATCCTTTCTCCTGTGTGGAACTCTAGAAAAAAATATCGCTACGCACCAAGTTGTAACTCTTCGAATCCAACGTCAAATCAGAGCTGTTATATGCTTCTGAAATATGGAAATGCTCTGCCAACATCTCGAGCAGACTACAAGCTTTCGTTAACCGTTTTCTGCGCTCTATTCTGAAGATCCGATGGCCGCAAACCATATCTAACGTTGAGCTGTGGAATAGGACCGGACAGAAAAAATTGGACGTAGACATCATGCAACGGAAGTGGCGTTGGATAGGCCATACACTGAGAAAAAATGACGACAATATACCAAAACAATCCGCCCAATGGAATCCCCAGGGTAATAGACGCGTTGGAAGACCAAAAACAACTTGGAGGTCATCAGTTTTGAAAGAAGCTCAGTCTCAAGGTATTCAATCGTGGCCACAGCTGAGGTCAGTTGCGGTGAATCGGGATAGGTGGAAGGATCTTGTTGCTGCCCTATGCTCCAGGAGGAGTTAAAGCGCTGCTGTACTTGCAGCCGGACAACATATATAGCTCAAAAAAAAAAAAAAAAAAAACATTAAATGTGACGTAAAAATATCTCTACTAGAACATTGGAAAAAAATCTACATTTTTATTTTTACACACTGAATTTGCCTGTCTTAAACAACGGGAAATTGGCTCATTTAAGCCATAACTTACTCTGTGTTGAGGAACACGGAAGGTATCAAACACTCTTAAAGTATAGCTCGGACAATTAAAACAAACCTTACTTAGCAAAAATGGACAATCAATTTTAGAATTTATTAAGTCTCTAATAAACATTGCATCAAAATATTTTCGTCGAATTTCAAAACTTTGTAGTCCAAAAAGCAAACATCGGGCATCATATTAAGGTCGAGAATTATTCCAACGTAATAGATAAAACATGTAAATCCATAGAAATCCATTTTTGAATTCTTTCTAGTCTATTTGAGTGAATGGAATAAAAAGGATTCCATACTATAAAACCATATTCCAAAATAGACCTCACGTATGAGAAATACAGGCTCTTAAGGGTGAAGGGGTTCATAAATTCCTTCGAATTTCTTCTAATAAATCCTAACATAGAACTTGATTTGGCTACTAGATAGTTTATTTGACTATTAAAATTGAACTTAGTGTCAAATATTACACCTAGATCCTTCTTTTCTTTAATTTTATCAAGAGTCGTTTTTCCTAAAGAATATTCAAAACATAAAGGTGATGAACGGCGCGGAGGCGACAGAATGTAAGACTCTGACACTTAGATACATTTAAAAATAGCTTATTGTTTAAACAACAATCATATAAATTGAATAAGTCTGTTTGCAACATAAGACATTGTGCAATGTGCATGAACAAGAACATCTGGAATATCATTGACAAGTTGAAGAAACAACAAAGGGCACAGATGACTTCCTTGGGGAACACCGTATGTAACCATAATAGCATCAGAAAGCCTTATGCCAATACGAACGAATTGGGTTCGATCACTTAGATACGACTCCAACCATTTCAATAGATTAGAATGATTTTTTTTTTAGATTTTTATTTGATCATATTTCAAAAGTTTAACAATATTAGTTGTGTTACCCACGAAGCTTTTGCTTATCTGTAGGTGGTTGAAGTTACAAAGTATTTGAATTGATTGGATTTTAATATTAAACAGTTTTATATTAATTAAAGAAAGAAGAAAAAAAATAAAAAAATATATAAATTCTTTATTGGTTTAATTTAAGAAAAAAGATACATTACAAATTTTTAATTTACTTTTATCAATGCATGATGTTTAAAATTTAATTTAAATAGAAAAATTTCAATTTTTTTTACGTTTTCAAAGTCACGAATATTTTTAAGATTTGTAGGAAGTTGGTTCATAATTGTTGGTATCGTATAATTAAGTTGTCGTTTTCCGTAGTTGTTGTATATCATCGGTATTAGACCTTGCGATCGTCTTCTGGTGTTTACACTATGTGAAATAGGTCGCTGGAATCTTAAATCGTCGTAGTATTCAAGAACTGCTGTCATCCTAAATATATTTTCCACATTCAAGCACTTCAAATGTAGATGGTTTTTATTAATCATGTTTACAATTCTCCTCTGTAGATTAACAAGTTTATCTGTATACGTTTTTGAGGCATTTCCCCAAGCTAATACTCCATATCTTAATCGAGATTCAACAAGTGAATAGTAAACCTGTTTTTGAACATCTTTTGTTCAATATCTTTCCAGATGAAATAGAGCAAACATAGCACTCCTCATACTTTGCCTTACGATAGTAATATGCTCGTGCCACAGAAAGTGTTCATCTATTGTAACTCCAAGGTATTTGATTGATTGAACTAATTCAATGGCATCACTTTTTCTTGAAGTCGGACATTCAGGATTTTGAAAGAAAATGTTGACTGTCTCTTTTTGTTTGTTTGGTGTCCGAATGTGCATAATTTTCGTTTTGGTTGTGTTGATGACTAATCCAAAATCGTGGCACCATCGAGTGACTTCATCAAACTCCTGTTGCATCGTAGAAATCGCGGTTTCAAGACACATGTGTCTGACAACAATAGCTATGTATATCGTCTGCATATGCAAAATCCGTAGGAGCGCATCCGTAAAAAGTATAAAAAGGACCGGACCCAGCTTTGACCCTTCTGGTACACCATGTGTGCAGCTTCTTTCTTTACTCCATGAACTTCCAACCTTAACTCTAAATGTTCTTCCTATGAGATAGCTCTCCATCCATATCCATGGAGTTCCCCTAATGCCAATTCTGTAAAGGACATCCAAAAGTTTATTGTGACTCAACGTGTCAAATGCCTTGCTGAAGTCCACGAACATAACCAATACGTGATGGTTTTTATTGAGACTCATGTTAATAGTATTACTAAATTCGCCAAGAAGTCTTCCCCTATTTTTACCTTTTTCAAAAACAATATTGATTGGATTGCAGCAAGCAGTTTTTTTCAATAAACTTATTTAGTCGTCTTACAACAACTTCTTCAAGACATTTTTCAACAGCTGGCAAGATTGAAATTTTCCTATAGTTGAGAATTTCACTCTTTTTTCCTCCTTTATAAATGGCACGAATAACTGAAGTCTTCAAAATTTTCGGTACACACCCTTGTGTCAAACTTCTGTTCACAATTTGTTGAATCAATGGTGTTAGCAGATTTGCATTCAGTTTAATGTCGCATCCCCTTATTCCGTCAGCACCTGGGCTGTTATTAGGATTCAGATTTCGAAGTATATTATAAATTTCGAATTCATCAGCTTCTTCTACATATATTGATTGAGGACGTTGTTGACAAGGCTGTCTTGATGTTTTAACATTGCATACGTGTACAATCTTCGTTGCTTGTGTTGAGAAATACTCAGCAAGTTCTTCAATAATGTCAGAAACTTTAGACGTTTTACAAAGATTGTGTTGTATAATTTCATCCACAGGTGGTTTATTCCTACCCAATATTTCATTTATTATCCTCCAAGTTTTTTTCGGATCATGTGTTCCTTCAGTATTTAATTTTTGTAGAAGTTAGATTTGTTCATTTGTATTTGTTTGTTAACATAGTTTCTCATTTTTTTGTATTCAGATTTGTAACTGTCATTTCGTAGATTATTCTTCCATTTTCTATACATTGTATCTCTCCTTTTACACAGCTCAATTATTTCCGGGGTTATCCAACTCTTGATTTGACGTTTTTTTTTTGTTATAATTTTCAGACGAATCAGCGTATATAGTTTCCATTTTTAAAAGGAAATTGTTGTATAGTTCATTTACGTCATTTTCGATTTCATATAGCGCATTCTAGTTCGTTTGTTGAATAAGTTGGTTGACTTTTTCTTGATTAATTTTTGATTGTGCTTTGCAATCTGTGTTAAACTGTTCTGTATTGTGTTTAATACCGTAAAATGTTGCAAAGTGATCGGAAATATCAGTTTCTATAACAGCTGATATTATGTAGTTTCTCGAAAATGAAACAAATATGGGATCAATTGAAATGAAAACCATACTCCTGAAGCTTTGGAAACAAGATATGATGATCAACTCTATCAAATGCTTTGGTAAAATCAGTATAGATCACATCGCACTGAAAACCTTTCTCCATTGTTGTAAGCACGAAATTAGAAAAAAATTATAAGATTTGTGTTAGTACATCTACAACTTACAAAACCATGTTGCATTCTTTTAATAAAAGTATAAGTTTCTTATAAATCAACTTTTCGAAAAATTTTGGGATAGCTGATATTTTACAAATTAAACAATAGTTTTGGACATCATTTTTTGAACCTGCTTTGTAAATAGGAAATATAAAAGAATTTTTCCAACTTTTAAGAAATATGCCTGACTCAATAGACCGGTTGAATATAATGCTTAGTGGCAAAGCAATTGTCTGTGCGGTATTTTTAAAAAGTATTGGTGGGAAACTATCAAATTCTGCTTTTTATCTAAAGACAGCATGTTTAACTCTTTTATAACTTCGTTTACCGAGATATATGTACATACATACAAATTTCTAAAATTTATTGAATTTATAGAATTGTTATGAAAAGATGTTGTGTCTTGATTTGGAACCACATATACGGATTGAAAATATTTGGCAAACGAATTGCATACGGTTGAAAGATCAGATAATGTAACGTCTAAATTGTATTAGGAATACCTATAGACTTTTTCTTGTTGTTTATAAAACACCAAAAATATTTGGAATTGCTTTTAAGGCTTGTTTCGACTTTAAAAATGTAATGCTTATACAGAAATTTACTAAGATAATCGAACTGTTTTTGAAGACAGCAACAGAATTAGGGAATAATTTAAATGTTTTATTTTGGCGGTTATTTAAATTAATCAATTCCATGTTAAACCATGCCGGTTTATTTGGAGTTTTTAAGCGAATTTTTGGAACATATAAATTAATTGCCTCTTTTAGCTTTGAAGTAAACTTTTCATAAGCATTATTTAATTCTGAATTGCTTAAAACAGACAGCCAGTCAAAAGTACACAGGTGATTTGACAATGACCTATGTATGTATATTCCGCCTAAAATGTGAGAAAAAGTGGTTAAAAATTACCTGTGAATCTTCTAGTGGTGGTAATTGAATGATATCGTTTTTCACAATTAATGAAGAAGTACAAAGTTTTTTAGTGAAATAAAATCACTATGAATGCTTTATTTTTTTTCCAATGGAAGTTATTGTAATCGGTCCCATTTTTCGAATTGAGAATTATAACATTGTTCGACGTTTCAAGGTTCCTAGAATTTAAACCAAACATTTTTAAAGAGTTGTCGTTGAAAATTCGCTGGCCATATTTCAAGAACAGGCAGAGGAATTGAATTCAAATTCATTTTGTTTTACAAAAAATAACATCAAAAGATACAAAAAGGTTTTTCTAGATAACTGAGTGGGTGGTTTTTCACAAAAGAAATTTGTAAAATATGTGAAAAAATTGATTGGCCCGAAATATCTCTCGAAACAAAAACGCTAGCGACTTCAATCATTTAATCAATCATATTTAATGTGTTTTTGACATGTGGTACTTTTTTTTATACATCGAAGAGAAAAAAAAAACACTAAGAGTTGGTAAAAATTGATTTTTTAATCAAATAGCTTAGCAAACAATTGAAGATATTGACTTAAGACTAATCCTAGTTTTTGTTTTTTTTATAAAAAGTAATAATCTACAAAAAAAAAAACTACACACAATTTAAAAATACATACTGGTTTTCAAAACAAATATGGATATTTTGTTAACATAATGTAATTTTATTAAAAAAATTCAATTCCAATCGGCGTTATTTTTATCTACACTTATATTATAAAGAGGAAAGATTTGTATTTTTGTATGTAACGAATAAACTCAAAAAGTACTGGACCGATTTTAATAATTCTTTTTTCATTAGAAAGCTACATTATCACTGAGTTACATAGGCTATATTTAGTACTAGATTACTATAGAAATCTTTAGAAATTCCGGGGAGAGTACGATAACTTAGGCGACAAAGTTTAATGACGGATTTGTATGGAACAGTTAAGAACAAGCATTTTTTACTATTGGAGGGGGGTCTATCTCCCCCCGTTTAGGCGGTAGGGGCAGTTAAAAAAAATATACACATTAAATGGAAAAAAAATAATTAAAAAATAACGGTAATACCCTCAATTAAGTGTTATACCTTTTTTTAAAGCCAACACTTTTGTCTATTAGCTCGTTTTTAAATCAAGTCAAAACTATGCACAGTTTTTGAAAAAAATTGTTTTAAAGTCAAAATTTTTGCAAAAAAAAAAAAAAAAAAACTTTCAGATTATCTACTTTTTTTTTTAGAATTCATTGCTCTTATTTGTTTTTGATCAAAAACTGAAAACTAGATGACTTGATGTCTTCTAGTTCTTGAGAAAATTGAAAATTACCAAAACAAAATATTTTAATTAAATTACTTTTTCCTTGCTTAAGTATTAACGTAGTCTTATTTTGATAGTAATAATCGAATATGGATTAAGATATATGTATGTACCAAGGGTAAATTAATTTTTCTTAAATCCAGCTTATTTAAATGCAAAAGAAACTTTGCAAGCACCCCATCTTGCACCCTCCCCACCTTGCACACGCTCCAACTTGCACCCACCCCAAATCCTATAGTGTGCCCAAGCAGGGGGGTTGCAGGGGGGCAGCAAGTCCCCCCTTACAGATGACACTGTTGCATACACCCAAACTCGCGCACACCTTACTGTTGCATACACCCAAACACGCATTACGCAGTATCAAAATAAGACCACTCAAGCAAAAAAAAAGAATTAAATTAAAATAGTAGTTGTGGTTATTTTCAATTTTCTCAAAAGCTAAAAGACATAAAATCATCTAGTTTTCAGTTTTTGATCAAAAACAAATAAGAGCAATAAATTCTGAAATAAAAAAAATGGTAGATAATCTTGAAGTATTGAAAAAGTTACACATTAAACCTTTTTTTAACTTTTTTTACTCAAATTTTGAGTTTAAAATTAAATTTTTATTTTCAATTTTCTCAAAAACTAAAAGACATAAAATCATCTAGTTTTCAGTTTTTGATCAAAAACAAATAAGAGCAATAAATTCTGAAATAAAAACAATGGTAGATAATCTTGAAGTATTGAAAAAGTTACACTTTAAACCTTTTTTTAACTTTTTTTACTCAAATTTTGAGTTTAAAATTAAATTTTTATTTTCAATTTTCTCAAAAACTAAAAGACATAAAATCATCTAGTTTTCAGTTTTTGATCAAAAACAAATAAGAGCAATAAATTCTGAAATAAAAAAAATGGTAGATAATCTTGAAGTATTGAAAAAGTTACACTTTAAACCTTTTTTTAACTTTTTTTACTCAAATTTTGAGTTTAAAATTAAATTTTTATTTTCAATTTTCTCAAAAACTAAAAGACATAAAATCATCTAGTTTTCAGTTTTTGATCAAAAACAAATAAGAGCAATAAATTCTGAAATAAAAACAATGGTAGATAATCTTGAAGTATTGAAAAAGTTACACTTTAAAACTTTTTTTAACTTTTTTTACTCAAACTTTGAGTTTAAAATTAAATTTTTATTTTCAATTTTCTCAGAAACTAAAAGACATAAAATCATCTAGTTTTCAGTATTTGATCAAAAACAAATAAGAGCAATAAATTCTGAAATAAAAACAATGGTAGATAATCTTGAAGTATTGAAAAAGTTACACTTTAAACCTTTTTTTAACTTTTTCTTACTCAAATTTTGAGTTTAAAATTAAATTTTTCAAAAACTACGCATAGTTTTAACTTGATTTAAAAACTGGCTAATAGAACAGAATGTTGGCTTTAAAAAAATGTATACAACTTAATTGTAAGTATCACCTTTATTTTTTAAGAATTTTTTTCCATTTTAAGTAATAATTTTTTTAAATTGCCCCTCCTGCCTAAACGGGGGGAGATAGACCCCCCCTCCAATAATAAAAAATGCTTATTTTTAACTGTTCTAAAAAATTCCGTTATAATATCTTGTCGCCTAAGTTATCGTACTCTTGCCGAAATTCCTATTAAACCAACCGAAAGTGTAAAAAAATTAGCCATAAAATGTCTTTCATCGCATACGCTGCGAAGTGTATTAATGATAGGACAAAAATATGTTCGACAATATTATAGAATATAAAATTAAAAATAGGTACGCCTGTTATGCTTTTGAGAAATTTAAGCCTCCGCAATATGTGTAATGGTACAAGACTATTGATCAAAGAATTAAGAGATAATGTTATTGTAGCAACTATCATTACGGGTGCCGTGGCCGGTCAGCTCGCACATGATCCGCGGATCCCGATGATACCAATTGATTTGCCCATATCTTTTAAAAGGTTACAGTTCCCTTTAAAAATATCCTTTGCCCTAACAATAAATAAATCCCAAGGACAAACTTTTTTCATAGTTGGTATCGACTTAAGGAAAGAGTGCTTTTCCCACGGGCAATTGCATGTGGCACTTTCTCGAGTAGGATCTCCTGAAAATCAATACGTTTTGTTGCCACCTACAAATACCACAGCCTACGAAATGTACAGGGAGGCTTTAAGATAAGCATACAATTTTTTTCTAATTTAGTGATTCACGGTCGTTTTAATTATCAAGCTTATAACTTAAATATCTGTACCTATTTATGTCTAGCCGTGCGAAGCCGGAACGGGCCGCTAGTAAGAAATAAAAAAAAACTTTCAAAAAATTTCACTAAAAAGATATTGAAATCAAACTTGTTTTACGAGTATCATATGCAAGAAATTGTTGCTAACTTTTAGTTACTTTTTTAAAAGAAAACAGAAAACGAAAACCTACAGAAACTGATAAAAAACGATTTTGCCTTAAGTATCAAGAAGGCTTCAAAAACTTTTCTTATGTCACACAAAGTGTTATTATTGCCGCTTTTTTGACATTTCTCTTCAGTAAGCTTGGCCATTTCATGATGGAAAGATATACGAGTCAACAACGAGTCGAAATTATTAAAATTTACTACCGAAGTTTGGAGTAAGTGGCCTCAGCTTTAAGAGCGCTACGCCCATTTTATGGTCGTCATAATCGTCTTAGCAGATCAACAATTGAGGGTCTAGTTGACAAATTTGAATCCACAGGCACTGTACAAAATGTTTCCGGGCCGGTGAGACAAAGAAGTGCACGTAGTGTCGAGAATATTGCTGCCGCTGCTGAGGCTTTAGTTGCAGAAAGCCCAAATGGGACTCTCGCATGTCGTCGCTCTCAAGCGTTGAGCATCTCTGTGACGTCGTTGTTGCGAATTTTTCGAAAAGATCTTGGTCTTCATCCTTACAAGATTAAATTGACGCAAGAACTGAAGCCGCTTGACCACCATGAAGCGTCGTATGTTCGTGAATTGGGCTGAGAAACAACTTGAAAATGGTTCGTATTTTCATCGAAAAATTATCTTCAGCGATGAGGCTCATTTCTGGATGAATGGCTTCGCCAATAAACAAAATATGCGATATTGGTCAGGCAGCAAACCACACGCACTCCATGAGTCATCATTGCATCCGAAAAAATTACGGTTGGTGTGGTTTATGGGCCGGCATGCAGCGGCGCGCGTCATTCGGCAGTATATCTTGCGTGATGATCAAGACCGGCACGTTACTGTGAATGGGGATCGCTACCGTTGAATGATAACCGAATATTTTTGGCCCAAATTGGATGATATGGACTTGGACGACATGTGGTTCAAACAGGACAGCCGGTGCCACAAGCCACACAGCGAACGTCACAATCAATTTATTGGAAACCAAGTTTGGAGAACTTGTTATCTCACGAAATGGTCCAGTCGCTTGGTCGCCTCGGTCGTGCGATTTGACGCCGTAAGACAATTTCCTGTAAGGATACGTCAAGTCTATGGTCTATGCAAACAAGCCAGTGACGATTGAAGAACTTCGTACGAATATCGAACGTGAAATTGCAGCAGTATCGGCCGATTTATGCTTGAAAACCATCGAAAATTGGGTTCAGCGTGTGGACTTCTGCAAGCGTGGCCATGGTGGCCATGCAAAAGAAATTGAGTTCCATACATAATGGCATCGAACGTACTTTTACAGGAATAAAGAATTTCATTGATATCCAAAACCGTTTATGTTGTATTTAAAAAAACTTTTGTAGCGCTCTTATTGAAAAACCCGATATATATGTAGATACATGTGCAACACAAATCATTTCTCATTTGTGATTTTGAATTTTCGGAGTTCATGTACATATGTATATATGTATACACTATACTTCTATTCTGTCGATCTGAAATATTTTTAATAACTTTCTTAATTGGATGAGTCTACAAAAAGATACTCGCCGATAGTATTCCTTCAAAGGTAAAATATTTAAACATTTCAATTTGATTGGTTTTTGGTTCAAGGAAAAACTATACTCACTAACCCCTCCTGGCAGGTTTATAGATAAAGGCAATCAAAATTCAAAAATCAATTATTTGATTATAGTTTTGTTCCACATACATTACATACATACATACACATATAAAGTAATTGAAGCCACTGAACAAAAATGAATACAAAATTATAACTCATCATCATTTATATATTTTATACAATGTAAACAATGAACATGAACATAAACAATATGTCGAATTGAATTTTATTTTTTATTTAACATTTATTTTTTGATATTTACTTTTGGTTTTCCATTAATTTACAACTAATTAAGAGAATTAAATATGTATACAAAAATAAAAAAAATACTTCCTGTCACATAAGGGGCCATTTGTTAAACATGTAAAAGGCTTAAAAACAAATGTTAATAGATACAAACTTCCTCATAAAATAACTATTATGTGAACAAATTACATATGTATGCATGTATATAATGTGTATATTTGTATGCAAATTGGTTTACGTTTAAAGGGAATCTAGAGGAGGTCATGGTGGAAGTTGACATTTAGCATGCAGTGTAAACTCGACAGCTGTCCAATATTCATTGAGCATATTGTTTCTGTATTCATTTTTTTTAATTAAAATTTTAAAATTTGAAATCTGTCATATTTTTTTGTATTATTAGTTGAATTGGAGAAGCTTCTATTATTAGAAATTATTATTATCGTTCGTTAACCTCAATATTTTACGCTAATAGCCTTAAATAAGAACGTCTCTTGGTTCCATTGTTCCATTGTCATAATCATAAATGAGTACAGAAATGTAAAGTTGAATTTTGTCTAAGCATATTTTTCACCATTAAAAATTCGTTGAATGCAAAGTTTTAAGCCCGTTTTTAATCTACGTATAATATTCCAGATTTAAGCCAACCAAACAGGATCCTGTATTAAAAATACTTCATATTCAAAATCCTTACCACAAAATTTTGGTTTGGCAATTTTTTGTATTCCAAAATTTTGTAAATAAACTGAATTACCTTAACATTTATACATTATCTTTGTTTTAAACAACTAAAAAATTAAGTCAGGAAATTTTTCTTAATAAATTAAGTAAAACTTAACTTAACCACCGTTTCGTTATGTAGATTTCGTCAAATATTAAAGATACATTTTATAGCGATATCTAAACTCTTCTTACTTACTGACTTAAGGTAGCGCTACAGTCCTGTGTGAACTAGGGCCTCACCCAACAAACTCACCCAACAATCTCGGTCCCTAGCTAGATGTCTCCAGTTTCGCGCTCCAAGTTGGGTGAGGTCACTTACCACTTGTGCGCGCCACCTGTTCCGCGGTCTTTCTCTACTGCGCTGTCCTGTGGGTGTGGATTCGAAGACTTTCTAAACTCTTCATGTCAATTTAAAGTCAATTCTGGTGTACCTCAAGGGAGTCACATAGGTCCGATGTTATTTATTTCATTTATTAATGATTTACCTTCCTTTTTAAATAATTCTATATAGCTAACCTATGCAGATGATGTTAAAATATGTAGAATTATTAACTCAATCAAGGACTGTAAAGAGCTACAAAGAAGATCTTAATCAATTTTTGGGAATCGTTTGATTTTAAATATTGACAAATGTAAGACAGTGTGTTTTACAAGCAAACTTAATATAATTAATTATGAATATTTGTTGAATTCGTCACGTTTGAATAGAGGATCCAGTTTTTCTAACCTTGGCATTGTGTTTGACTTAAGTTTTACGTTTATTGATCAATATAATTATACTACTAAAAAAAGCTAACAAAACATTTGGTTTTGTCAAAAGATTTTCCCGAGAGTTCCAAGATTCGTTTTTCTCCTGGCCTAATAGACTTTCTTACAGCCATACACTCAAAGGCTTTTCTTGATAAATCTTCCATCTCTTTTCGGTCACAGAGAGTATTTGCAGTTCTGCTTTAAAGCTTTTGGTTTGAATGGAAAAATTTCATGTAAATCTATATTCTTTTTCGATTGAATTTCAATCTAGGTCAGATTATCTTAAGAAGAAATTTACCCCTTAGAACTATATTTAGCAGTTCCAACTATGCCGCTAACAGTCCTTTTAATCAATTAATCAATAAATTCAATAAATTCTCTACTCTCATAGTCTCTAGAAAAAAAAAAAAATTCAAATCTACAAACTTTAAATTATCTTACATAAAAAAGCTAAAATTTTAAACGAATTTGACATATTCCCATTAAGACATTTTAATTACAAGCTAAATTAAACAACATTCTAGGATAAATTTTGAGTCTCTATTTATTTTAAAAATGTTAGCTATTCTCTTTGGCTTTGTAACATAGACTACTTTTTTCAGTTACAACTTGCAAGTTATTTAAAATTTAAAACGAAAATAACATCCAGTTTAGGAATGGAATTTCAAAATTTGATAAACCAAAGCTTTTTCCCAAACTTTTTGCTGAAGAGGAATTTCTTTCAATCCAAAAGTTTCGTTTATAAAGATTTTTGTATACAAGTGTTTAAAAAAGGTTGAGACTTTCAAGTTATCTTCTCATTGGTAAAACATCTTTTACAATTATTAAAGAACATAAAGCTCACATATTTGATAACTCTATAAAGGCTAAAATCCTTAATTGAGTATAATATTTTTACTATTAGTTTTTTACTAGTTCGTGCACTAACTTGAATAAATGCGACGATAAAATAAACTTCCTTAAAATAAATGTATGTTCTCAGTACTGTAATATTCGTCTCAACTATAGAAAGTAATCGTCGAGGCTTTTATGGACTTCCTTTAAAAGCTTAATGAGCGATTAAGAGGGGCCTTCTAGAAGCCCACAAACTTCATATATTATGTAGATATTATTTCAATTTTTTAACTATCAAAATGCACAGAAAAACTCTAACGGAACAAAATCTGTTTGGATCCTTGGCCTTCTCTTCTTGTTCAGCCAGGGTCTTCCTGATACATTTTTTGTTGCTTAGTTTATTCTGTCTTCAAAAAGTGCTCACTTATTTTCTCCAATATTAAAAAAAAAAGAAATTCAGATAATATTTAAAAGCTGGTAAAATTTAAATATTGCGATCCCTTTTATCTACTCATTAAAAAGTTCTATGCATTTATGACCTTTCTAAATTTATATAAAGTTTTCAAAAATTTTGAGGTCTGCTATATATTTTTTTGTGAATTCCTAACTTTTACTTTTATTCAACAAAATTTAGTACATATTATTAATAAAATCTTAAACTTTCAAGTGCTATCGTTGCTCACAATGGGTTTTTGTGTTGGATGTTTGCTTTCAAAATCTATTTTTTTAACCAGGTTTTTAGTCAAAAACTAATTTTTACCAATTTTAGTATAATTTCTTAAAAGTTTTTATTTCTTATATAAACAAATAAAAATTGGATGAATGAGAAATTGTTTGAAGTCAATATCTTCTATTATTCACGAGATATCAAGAACCGAACATCAATTTTTACCAAATTTGTGTTCTATTTTTTGTAGATTTTATTTTTTTATGAAAAAACGTTAGATTTTTATAAAACAATTACCGAATATTGAAAACAATATTTCTTTTAAGGCAAAATTAGTTTTTTGAAAACATATTTAAATCGAAAACAATTTTTACCAATTTTTAGTAATGTTTTTTTTTTTAGGTTCTTATTTTTTATAAAAAAATATTAATTCGATTTTTCTCAAAATTTTACTAGATGTCAAAAACGTTATTCTTCGTTGTACAAAATTATTTTGGAGATAACACTATCTTTTTTCCGTAAAATATTCGAGGTGACAAATATTTTTTTTCGGTTTTTTTTGATTTATAATAAAAGCCGGTAGTTGTAATTTTTTCCAAAAATATACTAGTTTGGTGTCACGTTATAATATATAAAATAAAATTTAATTCAAGTCGCTAGCGTTATTGGTTCGTGAAATATTTAGGGTTAACCAAAATTGTCACCTTCTTTTTAAAAAAATCACCTACGCAATTTTTTTGAGAGTCCTTTCTGCATCTTTCTGCATTATTATTTGTATAACAAAATTTATTGGAAGTCGATATCTCTACTGGGTCTTGAGCTATAGACGACGAAAAAAACTTCCCGAAAGTACGCACAGACATCTCTCTAAAAATCTTTTATTCGACAAATCGGACTGATTACAATAACTTCATATGGGAAGTTAATAAAAGAAATTCAAATCTCATTTGACTTCCCCTGCGCTGTCACGCTTTCTCGGAATATTCTTAGAAGTCTTCGAGACTTATGTCTGATTAACTTAAATGTTTAAATAATGTGAAGATAAGTTCGAAGGACTAACAAAACTTAATTCAATACTTAGCGTTTAGTTCATAAATGTCAAAAAATATGCCAAATTGGCGCTTGCTGTTCCATATAGAATGAACCTCTGACAACCCTGATAACGAATCATAATATTAACAGTTAAAAAACAGAAAATATTCAACGATTTAAATTCTTAGTTAGAAAACGAAATGGTAACCCTGTTTGCAAATACAAATCCACTACTCTACTACATAGTCTATACATAACATACCCTACATAAATTCGAACCGAAGAATATCCTTTAATTAGACACTCGTTCGGCGTGACTTGAATACATATTATGTTTTAAGGAGACCTATGGCGGCGTCGTCGTTGGAATATACAATGTTAAGGGAATATATTTTTTTTTTCTCTCAGACCAAAGTCGTAGTCGGAGTCTATGTAGTTATAGTCGAGGACAAGTCGACCAATGACGACGACGTCAACGTCAACGTCGTCGACGACGATACGATGACGTCTTTATCCTCTTATTGTTTTTGTATAACTTTTAATCTGCACTATATGGTGTGTGCTCTTGTATCGATGGGTCGTTGGTTTATTGAGTGCTTTTCATTTGCACTTCACCTATTCAAGGATAATTTCTTCCTTTTTGATTTTGTTGTTCATGTCCTTTTATTATGAACACATCTAACTATACCTTATATAAAAACAAAAACCATCTAAACTGAACTGATGTGCTCCTAGCTCGCCGCCGCCGCGCTGCCGCCTCTCTGTATTGTACTGTACAAGTATACATATAACAACTATACCAATGAGTACATTTGAAAGGACTCCCCAGTCACAGTTTGTTTAAAACTAATTTGCACATTGTTAATTGACATAAAATAGGATAATGGATACATAATTGCTTTATATTCATTTTCATCACAGATCACAGAAATGATGTCGAAATTAAATGAACTTTTTCTGACAGTTGCATCCTTTATAATTTTTGTATTTTTTGACTTTTGATAAAGTTTTCTCTCTCTCTTGTTCTTCATATTATAATCATCAAATAAATGAAATCAATTAAAATTCTTTTATATTTTTCTTCTTTTAGACCCACGAGAAATACTGCTCAGCACAATCTATTCGTCGAAACATCCTTCATCATAATATTTAAACAAAAAATAGATAATAATTTATAGATGTTTAGCTTTTCGATAAATCATTTCGAATCCGCAACCCGCATCATCATTAAAATTATTATCGATGTCCTTTGATAGTGTTTAATAAGAAAACACAAATAAAAAATTCATTGCTGCCAAAGAATTCATCACATCGCATCGGGCATTCTTGTCGAAAAAAATCAATAACTCACATCATCAGTTAGTCAAGCAGTCAGGATATATATGTAACATAGCTTAGATACATTAGCTACAGCGCATATATACATATTGTACAGCATACAGCATGTTCGAATGTTTTCGAAAAGTAATATAAATAAAACTTCACTAAACGGGCAGTGCAGCCCCGCGGCTTGCATAAAAAGGCAATCGCTTAGAGTTACACGCGCAACCCACTACTAAATGCAGTGGAAGAAGAAGTTTACTCGATTGAAAGCAGCTACTGGACATTCGCGTGCGCGAAGGATGCTTTGTTGTGGACGAAGGAAGGTAAGTCGTATTTTTTTTTTCGTTTTGAACATATTTAATAAGATTTATTATTTATTTTTTATTAATAAGATCTTAAGTGAATTAAGATTACAAAGCAATAGAAATAAGTATTGAGACCAATGGCGGCTCCAGGGGGGGGTCGTAGGGGTCATGACCCCCCCTGGGAGATAATTTGTTTGCTTTTTCGTAGGAATTCCCTTCAATTCGAAACTAATCGTATTGCGTTAATGGATATGACCCCTATTATATTTTGAATTATTTATTTTTTGTATATGAAAACAACATTTGTATTTTACTTCCTTAAACTTTGTTGCTAAAAGTACTAATTTTGACTGAAGATTGGACCAAGAACATAATATGAATCGGATATTCAGCCCTATTCCAAAAACACAGCATAAATTCATCAACTTGTGACCAATGTACGATCCAGGGGGGGGGGTCATATGAGCCGTAAAGCTTATACAGTTAAGTTGTATAAGTAAAGATTTCATCTAAAGATTTATTAGTAATTTAACGACATTCACCAAAAAGTGGTTTGCTGTCAAAAACAACTAAAACTTTTGTTTTTACTCAATTTAGAATTTAAAAAAAATTAAGTCATGCTTTAAATTATTTTCATAAAAATTGTTTCTAAGAAAAAGAGCAAATATTCAGGTTCTTAAGAAGAAACCTTGAATAAGAGATCATCAATTTCATATAAAATTGCCTTTAAATTCCTTAAACTAGCATTCAATTTTATTATTACATTTTTTTGACACACATAAAGAGTGATTATTGAAGTGATTTTTACTTGCGAAATATAGGAACTATATAGCAAGTTTTGCATTAGTAAACAATTTCAAACTAGAGCTTTTAATCAAATATGACATTACGACGACGGTAGAGATCACTAAAAATAATGGGTACCCCGATTCCTTCCGTCTGTCTTTCCTGGCCCCTACAGACTAAACAATTGTGTTGATTGAAATTAAGATTTTCAGCCGATTAGTGTAAGGCGTTTTTTTCATTTTATTAATACGAAAAATAACAGCAGTCCCCATACAAATTTGTTGGTTCAAACATGTGATTTTTCTAAAACTTTCTCTAAATTTTGTGTTCTTAATTTGGCTTCTTTCTACGAGAAAAACATATTTTCGTATTGCTCCAGAAGGGTACCCCTCAAACCACCTTTATATTGTTTTTAAGTTTTCTCAAGAACTAATGGACCGATTTCAAAATTCTTCTCTTTTCTGTGCAAGATCTTGTCAATGATCAAATGATCAAATTGATGATGATTTTTTATGATCAAAATGATGATTTTTTATGATTTAAAATTTAAAATGATTTTCAAAAAAAAAAAAAAAAAATAAGTTAATCTAGATTTTTTGACAAATAAAATGGCATTTAAATTTTTGAGAAAAACTTATTTTGCAGGTACATTTTTAAATCTTAAAATATGGGAAATATTTTTAAACAGACTTTTTGGAAGAAATTAGTAAGTTCTAGCGACCCAGTCGTGCATTTTATTTCTTTCAAAATTGGTTTTCTGTTAAATAGAAAAGATCTTAAAAGATCTTAAAAAATTAAATAAATCTACTTTTGAAGTATATTTGCTTTGGATGCTCTAGAACTGAGATTTAAACACGAATTTGAATAATACAATGTCCCAAAAAAATCAAGTGACACTTTTGTTAAACTAATGGCTAAGTGAAAAACATAAAAAACGTTTCATATCTATTGATGTTGAAGCTTTGAAACGTGTAATTTGTGAGTGCTACAAAAACTTTTCTTCCCAACTTATTTGTTCACCTACCTTACTTTGTTTTAATTTAATTTAATTTAATTTAATATTATTTAATTTTTTAGAGAAATTATGTACTTAAATGCAACTATTTCCTTAAATTTAAGAACCAAACCTTTTTATCTCTACAATTTTTAGGTTTTGTTAACGCCATTAAGATCAAAATACGAGTAAGCAGATTGATAACGATAGTAATAAGAGACTCCCGAAAATTGAGTTCGAAAAAAACTACGTCAAAAAAAGCCCGATATTTCTACATATCAGATCCTCTCTCATTTTCTGGATTTTTGAATTTTTGCAGCGTTCATCGCATTAATAGAAATAAAAACTAGAAAAGTGTATTTTATTTTTGGAAAAAAGCAACGTTTCAAAACAATTTCCCACATTTCTATGCGAAATGCACCAAAAACCCTCTAAACTGTTGGAATCTTGGAATGCTTTCATATGTAGGGATTCATCCAAATTAAATAGTTAGACCAAAACTTGCTGGACAACAGTGTTCTAAAATAATTTGATAACTAAAATTGTCATTTTAGCAATTATTAAAACTCATCTAAGTGTATGACCCCCCCCCTGATGAAAGGTCTGGATCCGCCCTTGATTGAGACAAAATGGAAACAAATCAGACTGATCTAATTTAACCCTTATTGATCTAGGAAAAATGTGCCTTGGAACAACGGCTTGTTCGTTAATTTAACATTAGACATACCAACAATCATATACCAGTCTTTCTGAAAACTCTCTCCACGAGAGCTATTTTAAACATTTGAGTTCCAAAATTGTAAGACCTTTCGCTTCTGCAGACGAAATTGTTCTCAGAATAGCAGTTACAGAAGTATGAATTAAATAATGCTATATGTAATCTATAAAATTATACAATTTAAAAGCTTGAGTGAGGCTTGCATCTCTGGACTGGTGCTTAAGTAAATTCTTGAGTCTATTGACATATATTTGTGGCGACCCCTTAACGACAATAATTTGTTTAAATTGGGAACGAATCTCGTCCCACACGTCAAATTGAAATATATAAGGAAATACTACATATATCCTAGAAGCTAAAATTAAAAAAACGACCACTTCTTATTTGTTGTTCGCCCGCGTATCATCCTTAAATAATCACCTTTTCAATTTGAATTAAATTATAGATCGAAGTTTTTTAAAAAATCATATTTTGTAATAACTTAATTTCTTTTCATTGTTTTATTACTACGCGATACACCTCAATTGGGTGACCCCGACGCGACGTGATTTGAACACGCAACCTTCTGATCTGAAAAAGACCAGCGTTCAAAATAATTGATAACGATACCATCGTTGATTCTCCTAGGTCGCTTGAACCACGTCATAATTTCTTTTTTTTTATGTTTCAAAAACAGCAAGTTATAATTATTCATTAACAAACACAGCCATAATACTTGCGCCTCCAGGAATGCCCATCAGTTTAAATTCAGAATATTACTTAATTTTTAAACCTTAAAAATTCATAATTTTTAAAAATAAAATTGGCTGAATAATTCTTAAGTATTTGAATATGTTTTTTTATAGAATCTGGTTTGTTCATGTGATCTTTAAATTTATCATAGAAGTTTTGATCAATGGAAGTAAGATAACAATTCCAGGATTATATGCGTTAAACTAAGTCACGCCCCTTGAGTCTTAAATCTAGTGAATGTACAAACAAAAGTTACAATTATTCTATTAGCATATGTGAACCTCGTCGTCGTACAACTTCTTCGAATTTAGTATTTTAAGTTGTTCATTTGGTTCCCCCCAAAAAAAATTACATTTATGTGTTTGTTCAAAAATGTTCCAGAAAGCTTATATAAATATTAAGAAAAGGATTAATGATAATTATCTCGAAAACGGTGCTTACAACACAAAGCTATAGAAAAAATCGGATTAATGACAATATTTTTAAAGACTTGCATTTTCCCCATACCCATTAGTTATATAATTAAAGACGTACCGATTTGAAAATTGAATACAAAAAGTTGCATATGAGATATCAATAAGGTTTTATCCTTATTAAATAAATAAATAAATTAGGTGGCGCAACAGTCCGTAGAGAACCAGGGCCTAGTGACTTACAACTCTCAACCATTCCTGTGTGCGAGTAATGTTGTCAGGGATGGAGGGGACCTACAATTTATATGCCGAATCCGAACGGCTAGTTTGAGAATGCACTTTTTCATGACAAGGATTACTCTTGGAGAATTTGTCAATTCCTCGCAAGAGGCAGTACCCGTGAAAAACTCTTTTTTTTTAATTAAGGTGGCACAGGCAGGGATTGAACCCAAGACCTCTCGCATGACAGTCCAACGCACTAACCATCATGCCACGGGCACTATTTTTTTTATTCTTATTAAGCTCTATAAATAGTTGAAATGAAAGTTCCAGTTTTCGGTGAATTTGTTGCATAAATCAGGTTGAATGGCATCGATTATGTTGTCCTTGAGACCAAGTGTGGTGGTTTTGCGACTAAAGAAAACCCCTTAAGAAAAGGCCTAAATGGGTCAAATCACACGATCTTGGTGGCCAACACACACCCCTCGGCCTGTCTTAAGCTATCGTGTTGAAACCATATTTTTTCGGTGTCCATAATAACCAATTCAGACTCAAGAAGTTGGTAATCATCGACATAATATAGTGATCGCCACTATACCACTGATCGATGACACCTCCAGCTCAAAATTCACACTAAAAATTGAATTTAATTGAATGATTTGTGAGTTCGTGAATCTCGCTTGAATTGGGGTCGTCCAAAATCTTGACAATTTTGCTTATTCACGTATAGCTAAAGATGATTTTTCAACCAAAATTGGGATCAACTTCTAACTGCTCCAAAGTCCAATTAGCGAATACACGACACGCTGCATATGGTCGTTTGGTTTCAGCTCCTTAATCAAAATTCAGACATGTTGTGGTGTGGGACAGGCCAAGTTATTGTGAGCGACACGGAATTGACTGTCTCGTATTCTGGGATGTTTTCGGCAGATCTTGAGTTTCGTTGACGTACGGGTGTTGCCTCATTATTCACGGAGCCGGTGAACTCAAATTTTGCTTGCCACCAAACGTTGAATAATCGGCTTGGAAGAAGGACCATGCACCCTTTATAAATGGCGCAACGCGCTCATCGTTGTTACTAGAGAATACTCACTTTGACAATAAAGTTTTATTATTTGCACGTGTTGCTTGCAGCGTTGCCGCTGGGCTTCACGAAAGTGTAACACATTTTTTTAAAAAACGTAACAAAAGCGAAAATAATGTAACAAATTGAAAAAAATGATTTAAATCAAAGAATCCTCTTGAACTCAATTTTTTATTTTTAATAGGAACATAAGTTTTCTTCATTACAGTTTTTAAATTCAGTACAAAACTATACATTAAATAATAAGTTAATAAATTATTAGGTCCGTAAGCGTACTTTCTGCACCAAAATTAGTAAAAAGAGATATTTTTAAGAGTGGGGGTAAAATTCTCTCACCAAAAAAAAAACTACAAAAAAGTAAGCGAACGGGAAAACAACAAATTTTTCACACAATATTACTGTCTTGTTGCTGTTCTTTGAAAATTTGTTTTTAAATTTTATAACTGACAGCAAAAGCGAGCAATTTATTTAATTTATTTGAATTTCTATCAAATTTGACAATTTTCACAAATCAGCCCAAAGAATTTCTTGGGCTAAAATTCGTAGGTTGGGAAAATATTTCACTCTCTCGTGAGCGCTCTCTTTTACGAAAAACTACGAAATTTTTGAGTACGCGAACAGGATTTGGTTAAATTTCGTATTTTTTCGTAAAATTGGACTGTTTTAGGAGGGTACGCGAATGGACCTATTATAAGTAAGACACATTTTAAGATTTACATAAAACATGTTTAGGCAAATTAAGAGAATTGATCTTTTATTTGTTTTGCAAACATTATTGATTCAATGGTATTCAAGTGATACCTATTGGTTAAATTGGTTCGATCGAGTCGAATGAAGGTGATTTCAACTCAATTTAAGACGTAGGTGTACAAATAGGTGGAAGTGTTGTTTGATAATGGGAACTTGATCATATGTTTAATTTGTGACAAATTTTTCGTTTCTTGGGCTTTGATGATCAATCAGTTAATAATAAAATAAAACTAACCCATCTTGGTTTTACCCTACGTTTCGCCAGTTGTTTTCCAGCTTCTTCAGTGGATTTATTTAGTATTTTATATTAAAAAAACCATGATTAAAAGTTGCACAAAAAGTGCGAAAAGTTTAACTATGGACAACACTAGTATCACCGTATTTAACAACTGGTGTTGTGTTGTTTAAGCGCACTTCACACTGATTAAAAAAATCATAATGTAAATTTTTAAAGAAAAAAAGTTTGCAGAAAAAAGTGAAACAAAAAGAAAAAAAGTAACATTGTAACAAATACAAAAAAAATAAGAAAAGTGTAACACTTTTGTTACACTTGTAACATTGTGGCAACGGTGGTTGCTTGACGCTGTTACTTCCAATAATGATTTTAGTGTATCATCCTCACCTGAATCTATGCCGTCTTGTACTTAAACAGCTTTTCTTTTAATAACTTCATTTTAAGTTTCTTTTTTTATTTGCTTTATTTAAAAATAGACGAATCCATCTTGCACAGATCCACCCTGACTTTGTTATTTGAATAGAAAAAGAATTTGTTTCATATCCGCTAATTCGTGTTTTTTAATAACATTTCGTATGCATTTAACGTTAAAAAATATTAATTAAGAAATTATTCTGAACAAAAATCTGAAAAAGGTCTAATTTTACTGCTTTTGAATACATTTTTCAGTTCTATAATTAATGAAGCTGCAAGTTTAATTAATTTGACCCATAAAAATATAAGATGATCCAAGTGTTGAATTAAAAAACGTTTTTATTTCTAGAAATATGACCTCAGTTGTGTATAAGACAGGTAACCACAATTTCTTACAATTAATTATGTACCATAATTTTTATCGCAAAACCAATCTGTACGTCTGCAAAATTTGTAGACGTTAGCAACTTAGTCGAGTTTAATCAATATTAATAATGTAATTTCAAATGCATTTAATTTTTTATTAAGATCGTTCGAATATTATGAAATAGTTAAAATTGGCGTACCGAGTTTTGTTTTAAAAATTATTAAGACAAAATTAACAAATGCATGGAACTTTTAAAATGTTATTTGGTGTTTTTAGGTGAATTTAGTTCCAACTTTACTACGTTATTATTCAGCAATGGTTAATAAATAAGCGAATAATTAATTCGTACACAACAATATATTTCAATTCCAGCTAGAAAAAATAACTAGTTATAGCACTAGCCTTTTTATTTAAATAAGTTCAGTCCAATTAAACTTTAAGCCCAAAAACTGCAATAAACAATTACAAGTATAAGATGGCGAATCTTTTCAACAAAAATTCTTGAATTTTGTGGGTTCTAAATGTGAAAAGTGAAAATGGGTTTTATAACAGACTAGCGGACCGTTACATTTTAAGGACTCAATCCGGCAAAGATACTCGTGACATCTTACTGGTAGGTGAACTTATGACCAAAGCCTTAACGTGGAATATGGTGTAATATTGATTGAAAAATGCCTAATTCCAAAATAATCGACAAACCTATGTACATAGATTTTCCTCAGAACTCTTAAGCCACCAAAATAGTTTTAATCCATCAAATAACTTTCTTTTCGAAACAGCATTGTCCACTATTGTTGGGCGAGAAAATCTGTCACGACGACGCGACGATGTAAAATTACTTAAGTTTTCCGAGCTGTGACTGCAAAATATTCACCATATTTGTATAGTGAATTTTAACAATGGGTTAGGTTAGGTTAGGTTGAGGGGCTGACAGTTGGTGTCTTAACCGTCACACTTAGATCAATACAGATCCATTGTGATACCCGTGAGTATTGATACTCAAGCTAATAAGAAAAAACCTATGTGTTCAGTTAGTCAAGCCATTTAGAGGCTTTGACGAAGTTCAGAATGTTAGTACCTGGCGTACTAGAGAGTTCTTTTAAATCCTCAAAGAAAAAGTTGCCAAGCAGTTTCTTCCTTTGATGGGAGAGTGCGGGACAGTGACACAGAAAGTGCGAAGTGTCTTCATGCACCTCCTCGTCACCGCATCCTCTGCATAGATCATCTGAACTGATTCTGATCTTTTTCATATGAAAACCTAACAGATTATGTCCGGTGATTATGCTTACAAGAGATCGAAGTGATCCCTTTTGTAGCTGCATAATTCTTTCCGTTCTTTGTTTGTTAAAACAGGGCCAGATCTTTCTTGTAGTACCGCAGGTGTCAAGAAGGTTCCACCTTTCATCGGCCTTAGTAGTTATTCTTTTTGAGATTTCCTGTTTTAAATAACAGGTAGGGTGCTAACTAGCTGAGCTTGGCTTTCGTCAAGCATTGACCCTAATCTTGCTAATTCATCGGCTTTCTCGTTGCCTAGTATATCGCTGTGGCCTGGGACCCAGCAGAGTCTAATATTGTGCTGTGCGCCAAGAACCTTAAGCTCTTCGCGGCAGCATGAAACAAGCTTTGATTTTATCTCAGTTGCAGTAATCGCTTTTATTGCCGCTTGGCTATCAATGTAAAAAGTGATATCAGCTCGTGGTATCGCCATCATTGATACCTTTTTAGCAGCTGTTGTTACTGCCAGGACCTCCGCTTGGAAGACGCTGCTGTAGTTTGGAAGCCTAAGCGAGGCGGTCAACTTGAGAGATTCGGAATAGAAGCCTGCCCCTACACCAGTGTCCATTTTAGAGCCATCAGTATAGATAGCTATTGACGACTCACTGGAGTATGGTATATTATCTATCCATTCCTCTCTGCTTGGGATGGCAGCCTGGAATGGTTTGTGAAAATCAAGTTCGGGTATTTTATAGTCTGCTGTAGTACTATGACCCATAACTTTATGAAGGATCTGGGCATGTCCTATGGAACTGTTTATCCAGACTTTAGTTTGACTAAGTCTCAGGGCATTTTTGGCCGCAGATTCTTGAACAAAGAGGTCTAGGGGAATCAGATTGAGTATAACTTCCAGTCCCGCAGTTGGAGTGGATCTCATTGCTCCCGTAATGCCAGTGCACGCAAGTCTTTGAATTTTTGTCAAAGTTTTTAGGTTCGTGCTCTTTTCTAAAGCTTTCCACCATACTAAATTACCATTGGTTAGTATTGGTCTAATTATTGCCGAATACATCCATCTGATAATTTTAGGGTTTGGTCCCCAGGTTTTCCCGAAAATTCTATTGCAGGAGTAAAAGGCAATCGATGCCTTTTTGAATCTATCTTTAGTGTTCAGGCCTCAATTTAGTTTTTTATCTAAGATCACACCGAGATACTTTGCGTGATCAGAGATTTTAAGAGGGCAGCCTTCAATTGAAGGAATTTTAAAATCAGGTATTTTGCGCTTGTTAGTAAATAGCACTAGTTCTGTTTTAGCTGGATTGACTGTCAGCCCACAGCTCCTAGTCCATTTGCTTACCAACGAGAGGGCGTATTCGGTTTGTTCACTGATAGTAGGTAGGAACTTGCCAGTAGCTAGTAATGCAAGATCATCAGCGTAGGCTATTATCCTTACTCCACTTGATTTCAATTTAGAGAGTATGCCGTTCATGACAAGAACCCAAAGTAGCGGTGAGAGAACCCCACCCTGAGGGGTGCCTCTGGATGTGGTTACTCTTACCCTTTCTTCCGCTAGCTCAGAGTTAATTTGTCTCTTTCTGAGCATACACATTATCCACTGTGTTATTGCTTTTTCGACTTTGTGGTCGTCCAAGGCTTGCTTCACTGTTTCGTTCTTTACGTTATTGAAGGCTCCCTCAATATCCAAGAACGTTGCAAGGGTGTATTCCTTGTCATGCAGTGATTTTTCTATGACGCTGACAACACTGTGCAATGCTGTTTCAACGCTTCTTCCTTTAATGTAGGCATGTTGAAATTCCGATATATAGTCCGGTTTCAGGGTGCTTCGGATGTGTATATCAATTAGCCTTTCAAAAGTTTTCAAAATAAACGATGTTAGACTAATGGGTCTGTAGTCTTTGGCCTCCGTATGGCTAGGTTTACCAGCCTTAGGGATGAAAACTACCTTTACCTCACGCCACGATAAGGGAACATACCCCCATTTAAGGCTATTATTGAAAATGCTAGCTAGGTGTGGGATGATAAGGTTTATGCATTTCTGAAGCATCATAGGGAAGATTCCGTCTAGACCAGGGGATTTGTACGGGGAAAAGGAGTGAATGGCCCATTTTATCCTTTCTTCCGTTATAATATCTGATGGTACTAGGTTTTTCGTACTGGAAAACCTCAGTACTGGAAAACCTCAGCTGGCCAGCTGAGGACTTAAGAATAAAAGTCTACAGCTGATCAGCGTAAGCCTCCCCACCACTACAAGGTGGAAACCCCATAGGAGGATGGCTTAGTTTTACTTGTCAAATGACGAAACATATCAGCTTCAAAGTGACAGTTGTATTAAAAGCGGGATATTCAACATGAAAGCCTTTAATGGAAAATAATAAAATGTTTCAATTCTTTTAAAATGTTTGAGAAAAAACTTAATGTACGTTTGTAATTCTCTTATAATTGCAATTAAGTACCTACCTTTAAGGTGTACTTGCAAAAAACTGAGCTTAATTTCGTAGTATTTAATAAAGCTGGTTCAAATATTTAAATTAAAAAAGAAATCATAGTACGATAAAAAGCAATTATTTTAAACCCCTATGCGCAGTTAAAGTTCCAGTACAAGGTACTTAAAGTACTTAAAGTACTTAAGTTGTATTAAAGTACCAATATATGTACTTTATTGCTTTAAAGGTATGGTCTGTATATTTTAGTCATTGACCTGTAATAATAAAGACTTTATATCGCAAAAGCCTTGACTGTTTTTCTGATTTTCAATTAACCCTTGGCATCATCTTGTTTTCAGGAATAATTTTAAATTTAAACTGCCTCAAACCATCAAGGATACTCTGTTGGGAGTAAAGGTATACACATACAAAACGATAAGTTTTACAATATTCTTAAGGCTCAACAAAGTGTGAATTCCAAAAAAAAAAAATATCTCGGCCATCAAGTGATAACTTTGTTACCTTTTATACCGAACTCCTACACAGTAAATAATTTCATTTCATATTATTTTCGTTTGCAATAAAAGAAAAATAATCCATTATAAAGGACTCGACTCTCTCTTTCTGCACCTTACTCTCTCTCGACCTATATACCTACCTACCTGGACGGTTTACCTAAACCTGCCCACCACAATTTTATTTTACTTACTGCGACCAAGCAACTAAAAGTAAAGTTAACAATATAAAACAACGCTTGGCTTCATTTCTAGGATTATTTTCATTTTCAACATTATTATCGTAGCATTAAAAGAAAAACTTGGAGACCCTATTTCCAGAGAAAAGACATAAAATAATAATATCACAAAAGTTCAAAGATACTATCACTTAACATACCTAGATACTAAACAAGAACAAAAACGTCCCTCCTGATGTTGTAATGTTGATGGGTTACGGTTGGGGTGAGGGTTAGGATTGGGATGGGAAATCGGGCTTGATTGGGGGTGGTCTTTGGTTTGGTTTTTACTATATTGATGAAGATGTTGCAAATGCCATAGGTTTATCTATATTTTGTATGTGTTGTTTCGCTTAAACTTTGACCCTTAAAATTCTGGGCAAAACCGAGAACCAAACTTTAATTCAAGAGATTCCCAAAAATTGACCATGAAACTCACCTTAGCATAATTTAGTAGATGGCCAGCCCCGTGGTGGGGTGGTGGGTTGTTGTTCCCTCGGAAAGAGATAAACAAAACAAAAAATAAAATCAAGCTTTGTTCTTAGAAGTACCTTGCTAATTTTATAAGCTCTCGTATCTTTTTATGATAATTGCCGCATAGCTATGTTCCACCGGAATGGTCTGGTCATGGCAATATTGAAGGGGGGGGGGGTATAGGTTGAATAAGGGACTCCTGAAGTATTTATACGCATTTTTGGATGTCTCTAAAAGTTTTTTTTTTGTTCCTTCCCTTGTTCTCTTTTGGTCTTGTTTTAATGTTCATCTTTGTACCTTTTTTCATAAGGTCCTTCCTCTCGACTAAGGACAAGCAACCAAACAAAAAAAAAAGGAACCATTCCTTACTCCTTTCATCATTTTTACAGAATGTCATTCTTGATATTAAACCCAGTCATTTGTTCCTAATTAGAGAAAGAGATAGAGAGTGATAGAGAGGGGGTGGTGGACGGGTGGTTTTTCTGGTGTTTGCTGATGGTTAAGCATTGTTCGTGTTCCGTTCCGAATCCTGCAAAGGATGAGAAGTTCAGACTTTGCGTTGGTTGAGTTTATGTAGCGAGAGAGAAAAAAAAGAAGAAAAATACGTGCGTGGGATGTTTTGCCAAAGGATCATGCAGCTCCACGCATAAACGTCGTCATCGTCGCTCCCCCCTCAGCCATGCATAGTCCTTAGATAAATGTAAATAGATGTTGTAAATGGGAAAATATTTTTCTTGTCGTCATTCTCGTTGTACCCTTGCCGTTGTTGCCCTCCCTCCGTCAGCTTTGCTTGTCGTTGTCCTGTTGCCATGAATTTTATTTAGATATGAACTTTTAGATATTTTTGTTTTGAAATGGTGGCATTTTTGCCGAAGTCGATGTCGATGTCGATGCCGCTGTGTAGGCGTTACGTAAGGTTATTTTAATAATATATGTTTGTAAGTACATAAATGTATACCTAACCTATGTAAGAATAATTGACAAGACTGAAGTTGATATACGCTGATACGTACTTATACGCACACAAATGTGATGTTGATGGTGGGTGACATAACCTTTTAATATTAAAAAAAAGAAAACACAATATTATATTCTTGTGTGTTGAAAATGCTTATTTTGCAATAATATACATATGCCACTGATATATTCAATTTGATGTATGTGCCTAAGTCAAGATTTAATTAATATATTATTGGAACATTGTGTGTTTTTTTAAGGAGTCTTTCTTTTATTAGGTCGTAAATAATATTAGCTACCTACCTTCATATATATCTATAGAATTGTATAATAATTGAAAAAGAATCTACAAAGACAATTTTTAATATTTATAGAAAATTTGTTTCAAGAAATTTTGAAGTATTTTTGTGTTTTTTTTTTTCGTGGAATTTTATGTCGAAAAATGAAACGGGTACTTATTTCATTTAATCTTTCAAGTCAACTTTTATATTTGGGTTGGCTTATGAAACTTATGATTTTAGCTACTTTAAAATTTATTCAAGGAGAGAGAGAATAATTTTAGAATGATATTTCATGTAGATTTGGTTTTAGTATTTTATTCATGAGATATACAAAATTTTGAGCTCAGGATTTTTATGAAACAAGCGATTATGATTTTTGAAAAGTCGAAAAAGTGGGCATGTCATATGTCTGTCAATCAAATGAGTTCAAATTTGGAAATTAAAGTTTTAAGCAAATTTTTCTATTTTCTTTGAAGACCAAAGATAGTAGACTCCATATATTTTTTTTTTGGTTAAATATGGTAAATTTGGATTTTTTCAAAAACAGGCCGATAGTTTCTTTTGAAATGTTTTCCAAACATTTTTACTTGCGAAATATAGGAACTACATATGTACATACTATGTATATGGCAAGTATTTCATTCGTGCAAAATTTCGAACTCGAGATTTTAATCAAACATGATATTACGATGGTAGAGAAGTCGAAAAAAGTGGGTCCCGCGATTCCATCCGTCTGTCCTGTCTGTCTGTTCACGCTCCTACAGCCTAAACCTGAGTAGATTGAGTTGAAACTTGGAAGTTAAGTTTTGAGCAGATTCGCGTTAGGCATTTTTTCATTTTTTTTTTAAGATCAAAACTAACAGTGGCCCCATACAATTTTTTTGGTCAAAAAACGAGAATTCGAATTTTCTCAAAAACAAACCGATAGATTTTTTTTTTAATTTTCTCTAAAATTTTATTTTTTAACTTGACTTCTTTTAGTAAGAAAAACATATTTTTGTATTGCTTTGGAAAGATACCGCTCATAAAACCATTATTTTGTTTTTTTAATTTTCTCAGCAAGTTATGAACCGATTTCAATAATTTTTTTAAAGGAGCACTTATATTGTCTAAACAATATTTGATTATCAAAAGTGCAATTTTTTTGGTTGGATTTTTAAACAAATATTGATTTTTTTTTTTTTTCAAAATTCTCTATTTCAGCAACGGTTCAACATTTTTTTTTACGAAATTCAAATGTAGAGCGTATATTTATAATCACTAAACAACTGCATACCAAAAATATTTTTAGAACAAAATTGAAAAATGTTATTTATAAAAAATTAATTTAAAAAAACCGCTCTAACGATTTTCGAAAAAAAAAAAATTGAAAAATCGATGGTTTTTTGATCTAAATTTTTGAAGACAAACTTATTATTCAGGTAAAATTTTGAATCTGAATTAGTTTTTTTTGTTAAATTATTTTACTTGTATTAAATGTAACCCCCTCCCATCTCACAAGATCAAATCCTGTGCATGAGCCCAAAAAGGGCATTAATTACATTCCTATATTTTATCCTGATTAATGCATTTGGTACACATTTATGTATTTTTATAACTATTGTAAATACCAACGATGGCCGTGTAGCGCCACTGCATCGGATTAACTAATATGATATATTTAATCAACAATCTATTTTAAAGTGTCTATCAAGATGTATGTTCCTGGTACCTTTGTATATATGATTTTAAAATATTGTTCTTTATGAATAAGGTTGTTTCACACATATTTTAGTTGCCTTCGCCTATATAAAAGAATAAATACTTAGTACAAGTTAAAGAAACGGGCCAGAAAGAGTACTTATATGTATTTTCTATTAAAATCACTTTTTCAAGGTGTGACGTACAACCTCTACAACTACTGCTTACGTGTCGCTTCATAACTAAAATCCAAAACGCACAAGAGCCTGACTGTAAACAACACATGAATAGCAATTTATTGTACCTGCTTTTTTTTTAAACTTTAACGAAAAAAATAAACTCAACGTAATAACTCCATGTTTGCGCTGAAAACTAGTAGAAAAGAAGGAATGTGATGGGATTGTAGTAAGCACCGTCTACCTACCAATAACATCCCTTCATTATCATCATAAACATGTCTATCTAAGCTGAGCACGCCAATGAACTAAAAGGTGTCCCAAAATTAACGCAAGATTTGAATTAAATAGAAAACGCCGTTTTTAGTCTTTTGATAGTTATATTTTTATTGACTCCTAAAGTACATAGGATAGGGTTATGTATGGAATAACACATCGGACAAATGGCCTCCACGGCTTTGCATGCACATGCGCACTCTTTTGTTGAAATTTTCCATGACCATTTTGCATAAATGTGGCTGAATTTCGTTGATGCAGCGTTGAATCTCCTCCTTTAATGCACAGGTGGTTGTGGGCTTGTTGACATAGACTTGTGATTTTAAATAACCCCATAAAAAGAAGTCTAATGGTGTTAAATCACACGATCTAGGAGGCCAATTTTGATCACCGAAACGAGAGAGTACACGACCTGGAAATGACTCATGCAGTAATTGAATTGTTTCACGGGCTGTATGACATGTGGCACCGTCTTGTTGAAACCACATATTGGACACATCAATATCATCCAATTTTGGCAGAAAGAACTGTGTAATCATGTCGCGATATCGAGCACCAGTAACAGTCACTGCTTGACCAGCACCATTTTCAAAAAAATATGGCCCAATTATGCCTCCAGTCCAAAATCCACACCATACAGTCACGCGTTGTGGATGCATTTGTTTTTCGACAATCACATGTGGGTTCTCCGAACCCCAAATGCGGCAATTTTGGCGATTGACAAAGCCATCAAGATGAAAATGTGCTTCATCGCTTAGGATGATTTTGCTCGAAAAATCAGGGTCCATTTGTTGATGTTCAATAATCCATTCAACGAACTCTCTTCTCTGTCCATGGTCATTAGGCTTCAATTGTTGTGTTAATTGAATTTTGTAAGCATGAAGACACAGATCTTTGGTGAGTATACGCTGTAGAGAAATTTGCAATTCTTGTCCACGACGTCGAATTGAGGTTCCTGGATTGTCAGCAACACTCTCACGCACTGGTTCGATATTCACATTTGAACGGCTTGTTTTTGGACGACCAGTGTGTTTGGCGTCTCCAACGGATCCAGTCTCCATGAATTTTTCAATTAATCTCTTCACAGTGGACGAAGTTAAAACACTATTCCGACCATATTTTGTATGAAATTTTCGAACTGCAGCCGCCAAGCTTTCACTATTTTTGAAATATTCTTTAATAATGAAGACACGTTGTTCTCTCGTGTAACGCTCCATTTTTAATAACCCTATACTGTTAGCTGTCAAATTGCTTTTTTTAAGGGTTGCCAACACTTCACTGCACAAATGGCGGCAAATTCAAATCTTGCGTTAATTTTGGGACACCCTTTATTACTTATTCGTTTTAGACGGCGCAGAGACATAGGGCCCAGGGACATAAAGCCCAACTTTTTTTTGGGGCTTATGTCTCACTTCGGTGGGACATAAAACCGAAATTTAATTTGGGCCCTAAGTCCCAACCAAGTAAGACCGAAGCCCCAAATACAAATTTTGGGGCTTATGTCCCACTTAATAATAATCACCAAATGACAAAACTTGGAGCACTTCAATACCACAAGACTTTGTTTTGTGGAGTTTAAATCCTGAGATCCCGCGAAGCTTTTACAAGTGCTTTTATTCAAAAAAGCTGTTGATATTGGCGCCTGCCTGGCGACTTTACATACCCTAAGCGGAGCAACGGAGTTGCGTGAGCGGGTGTGACCCCGAAAAAAGGAGTTAAAATCCTGTGAACCCGCGAAGCGGGCCACCCACAGGTGCTTTTATTGAAAGAAGTTGTTGATATAGGCGCCTGCCTGGCGACTTTACATACCCTAAATACCCATTGTATTGAAATACAAAAACTTTTTATTCTTTTTTGGCTCTACAAAAATTTGGGGACAATGTCCCATTTTTAATAAACAAATTTGGGACTTAGGTCATATTTGAGTAGGACTTAAGGCCCAAATGCAATTTCGGTTTTATGTCCCACCGAAGTGAGACATAAGTCCCAAAAAAAAGTGTTGGCGTTATGTCCCTGGGCCCAATGTCTCTGCGTCATTTTAGACACCTACCTAACTACACAACCAATAGGCGATCGCTTTACAATTTAAACATGTTATTCCTCTTTCTTATCTTCAGATAATTTATCTATTTTTCATCCTGGTTCTTCTTATATGGAAATAAAATAAAGCTTTCCAAAGGAAAAAGCTTTGAACGAACTACTTGATTACACAAACAATTGTTTTCGTTAAGTATGCTTACAGGTATTTTTTATTTCCGGGACGAGTTGTTCTAGGATGAGTTGTGTTTTGGGATGAAACTAGCTTACCGACAAAAAATGGTGTGTATTCGATTTCCCTTAACCAAGTATTTCATATTTATATTATAATAAAAAGTTAAGTTTTTTCAACAAATTATAAATTAATATTCAATAAAAGACAATTAGCATAGTCTACCGAAAATTCTCTTTGTTTTGACACCTTA
This sequence comes from Eupeodes latifasciatus, assembly GCA_920104205.1. NCBI lineage: Eukaryota > Metazoa > Arthropoda > Insecta > Diptera > Syrphidae > Eupeodes > Eupeodes latifasciatus. Next base: position 346,072,446 of record OV049924.1, read on the forward strand.
TTTCTTTAAATTAGTTCCTTATGAGAGCTGAAAAAGGAAGACATGCTAACGAAATAATATACATATATGATGATGATCCATCTAGACTAAATTTCTATTCAATCACTAAACAACTGCATAACAAAAATATTTTTAAGAAAAAATGAAAAATTTGTATATATACAAAAATTAGTTAAAGTAAAACCGGTCTAACGATTTTCAAACAAAAAAAATTGAAAAATGGAGGTTTTTTTGACAGAACAATATATTTGAAGACAAACTTATTTTACAAATATATTTTTAAATCTTATATAGGTACTTTTTTAAATAGACTCTTTGCATAAAGGAGCAATTTCGTGCGATCCAGTCGTGCATTTTATTTTCTTAACTTGGCTTTCAATATAAAAATTATTTTTTGTATTGCTCGAGAAAAGATCCTTTGAAGAACCGTTTTTTTTTTCTCAAGAACTAAAAAACCGATTAAATAACTTTTTTCCAGAACAAGCTTTTATATTGTTGAAATAATATTTGAATATAAAATTTATATATTTTTAAAACATTATTAAATCTTTGATTTTTTAAAAAACGAGTCAACATTTTTTAACGAAATTTAATTATGAGTCATATATGTATCAAAAATATTTCTAAAAAAAGGCCAATGCCCTTGGAACAACTTTTTTGAATATCCATTTAGTGTCCCAACATCTCAGTGATGATGAAACCAAAAGTCGTTTAAGCCAATCAATAATTTCTCTAAATACACAAATTGTTGATACAACTGTTGATCAATTGACAAAATTAAAAATGTATATATTAAAATGTTACCCAAGGCTTTGGAATACAGCTAAGGTTATACCTATTCCAAGGCCTTGGACAAATTTAAAACTTTCACAAAGCTGTCGACCAATAAGTTTGCTGAAAAAATATTAGAAATTGCTGATCAATTGAACATTATTCCTAATGAACAATTTGGGTTTAGAAAATTTCACATTACTACTCACAAAGTGCTGCTAGTACGCCAGTATGTGAAACCGAATCGTATGCTTGGCAAACCAACTGACCTCATTTTACTAGATACAGACAAAGCTTTTGATACTGTGTGGCACGATAGAATGGTATATAAACTAGTTTGCTTAGGCTTTCCAATCCAACTTATTTAATAAAAATAGTTCAAAGTTTCCTGTCTGATAGGTGTTTTAGAGTTTATGTCAATAACTGTTCGTCAAATTGTTACCAAGTCGAACATGGTGTTCCACAAGGATCTGTATTAGGGCCATTTCTTTACAATATCTATACGTCCGATATTCCCAAGATTCCTGAACGTCAATTAGCTATATTTGTTGATGATGAAATATAACCCATGCAATTGATCTAATAACCCAGTATTATTCTAAATGGAAAATAAAACTAAATGCTGATAAGGTACAAGCTATCTTTTTTAGTAGAAAAAGCAAGTCTTGTTTTCTTCCAAGCAATCAGATAAATGTTAACAGTGTTAACATAAACGAGTGTAAGTGTCTAGGGGTTTGCTTAGAACAAAAACTTATCTACAGAGAACATATTGCAAAAACGTTAAAGAAAGTTGGTATTGCGATAAAACTACTCTATCCCTTTATCAATAGAAAGTCCGCACTTATTAATTACGATAAAAGTATAATTCATAAAGTGGTTTTTCAGGCAATTCTTTTACATCGTTGCCAAATATGGGGAAAATGTTCGCAAAGTGTCATATAAAAAAACTACAGATATCTCACCATAAATTGCTTAAAATTATGCTTAATCTTCCTCGTTATTATTCTACAGCCGACTTTAATGCAAGAGCGAATGTTGAAAAAATGTGCGACAGAATTGAAAGGCTGAATAATTCATGCAATTTTTCGGATAATCCATTGATCAACCAACTTATATCCTAACCATTTTTCTGCCAACTACTATGATTTTTAGTTAAAAACTTGTAATTTTACTTTATCATATTTTGTTACTATTTATTTTTAATATTAATTATTGATATATTAGCCGCGTTTTATTATCACCATGATCTGATCCGGATCAGATCATGATAATAAAACAGCATTGGATCATCACATTTTTTATTATTTAAAGTTTGGTAGCAGTGTCAAATTCGTTCTTTTAAAAGTGACATTTCGAAGCAAAAAAAAAAACAAACACATACCAAAAATGGAAGCTCCACAACTCTTGAAAATGTTTCTGCAAATCACCATTGCACTCTCAAACTCAAAGCATCCAGGAACGCTTTGGTCTCACATGTAGTCCAGATTCTTTTTGACCTTTTAATAAATGTGACACTTAAATAATTTAATTTAGAGATTACTTACAATTTATTTAAACATGATTAACAATGATTTTTTTTTGTTCCTTTTTTTTGGGGAAAATAATACCCATAAATTATGTCAAATATACATTTTTTTGGACTTAATTATTTTAATTTCACCAATTAATATCTAATCTGTTAACATATCTAATTATTTCATAAATTATATACCAAATAAATAAATATAAAGCTTCTGGCTTTCTATTTAAAAAATATTTTATTTCAGTCAAATGAAAATGTTTATATGGCAATACAGGTTTTATTTAATTTGGTTGCAATGATACCAACATTTACATGTAAAATTACAATGATAAAGCCCTCATTGTGTGAAAAAAGAATTAAATTTTGGATCTCAAATTGAGATCCAAACACAAAGCAGGACCTTGTGTTGTTGTTGTAGTGCATGTAAATCCAAGATCCAGATCAGATCATGGTGATAATAAAACGCGGCTATAGTTTTGTTTGGTTTTTCCTTTTTGTTTTTCTAAATTGTTAAATTATGTTATTTACTTAAATACTCTTTATTATTTTACTTTATTTGTTTTAATGTTTATTTATTATTTATTTACCTCTAGGTGAGTTAAACAAATATTTATCCACTTGTTTTTTTGTATTTCAATCAATTAATTTATTTATTATACGTATATATATTTATTTATTTATATGTTTGTTTATTTATTCATCAATTTCCTTGTACATAAATAGTTAAATAATTATAAGTTCAAATTTTTGTTTTAAATTATTTATTGATTAACTAATTTATTTATTTATTACATATTTATTTATATTTATTTATTTTATTCATAAATTTCCTTTATTATTAATTTTGTTCAATTATTTATTTATTTAATTTATTACTAAATAATTCAATTATTAAAATTATTAAGTCACTTACGCAGACTAAGATATAAACACAATTACATTTATTTTTAAAATGAAAAAGTTTGTATTTTAAAATTAATTATTAATTTATTATTATTTACTCTATTTTGAAAAAAAAAATAGATATGGCATTTGAGTTTTAGAAATAAACTTATTTTGGAGGTAAAAATATAGGTCTTTTATTTAATCTACTCTTTAAGAACAATATTGTATGACTCAGTCGTGCTTTTTTTCTGTATTTTGTGAAAAGTCGTTCCATTTTTAGATCTTAAAAAAAATATGCATTCACCTTAACGTAGTTTTATTTCAATTAATTTGTTTATTTTATTTCAAATATTCCAAACTTAAAAATCGACTTTGATTTGAGAAGTTTTTGTTTTATTCAATTCCCACTTGCCAAATTTAGTTTACAGTTTCGAATGGGTTATTTCAAAACATATGTTTCAGAAAAAAATTTTCAAATTTTTATTTTATAATCATGTCGATTATAAAATTCTTATAATTTTACTCAATTTGATTCACTGACCTTTCGCATTCGTTATAAGGGTTAATAATTATGGAAATCTCCGGTTGAACTACATTGTCGATTCCTAAAACTACCTTATCATATTATCTGAACTTGCTTATCGACGCTGTCATTTTCTGACATACGCAAAGCATCTATGTATGTATGTACGTCATTCCAGATGCTCTGTAAGTTAAATGTTTCTATATTCTGTTGTTTTTAGGGACTATAACTTTATAATGTTGAAAACGGATACGAATACAGCAAAAATGTGTTCAAATTTTCTATACGTCAGATTAAGACAACAAATATAATTCTAAATTGACTTTGCGTGTCGAATATCTCCACAGAAAACGTCTTAAGCTTGATTTCATATTTTTTGAAGTTCCTTAGATAATAATAATAATAATAATAAAATTGTTTCCAAATTTTTAAGCCTCCATTGCGAAGTTGTCAGTATCAGTGGCACTCGAGCCTATTGTTTTTATATTTTTGAAGACTTGATTGATAATATCTAAAAATGTTCAATCATTTTCGTTCTTATTTCTGTTTTCGTGATAATTAAGAAATATAAGGTAATTCATTTCATGGTTCCAGTATGTAGCGCCGGAATGTGTCAAAACCACCTGTCATCCTAAGTGTCATAATAACTGTTGAGCGCTTGCTATTCACCATATTAGAAGTATAAAACTTTGTTGATTCAAACCCAACCACTGTGGAATTATTACGCGATTATTATTGAATTCATAATTCACAATTGTTTGCGTATTACTCGTTTTCTTACTTACTTAAGGTGGCGCTAGAGTCCTGTGTGAACTACGATGTTAAAAAAATTGCATCACAGCGCATCATCTTGTCTTAAACCTTTTTTGAAATCGAAAGGTTTTGTTAAGTTCTTTCCAACCTTTATGGATCAGCGTGAATTCTCCATGATCATCCTGCACAAAACGCACGAGTTTGGCAGGGATGCCAAAACTAGACATGGCTCTATACAGCTCGTCCCTAGATACTGTCATATGCGTGGGAGTCGATTTGATGTTCTTGGGTTTTTTCCAGGATCTGCCGTAATGTGAATATTTGATCGACTGTGGACTTTCCTGGTCTAAAACCACACTGATAAGGACCTATCAGGTTGTTGACGATGGGCTTTAGACGATCACATATGGTAAACTGGGGCACGTTTGACGCCGGGGCATATTTGACTCTGTGATTTTCAGTGTGAACACATCCTTTAAGAAGAAAAGTTGGGATGGTGAACGAAGCCTCCATTAATATAAAGAAACGTTATGAACTTCGGCAGCTTTGCTTCAACTCGTCTTCGAGTAACACGTGTTTTTGTGATTTCGGGATTTTTGATGTAATTTTTGACTACAGGTTTGTAAGAGATTTGTGAACAAAATAAATAAGTTTTTGTTATTGTGAAATAATATTATGATAGCATTGTTCCTAAATTATTAATATGTTAAAGCCAATTTTGTTAAATCAAAACATTAATATAAAAAAAACATTACAAATGTTATGAAAAACCTTTGGGGCACCTTTGACTTTTGTAAAGGGGGCACATTTGGCTGATAGTAGGGGTACATTTGACATTTGTTAAATGTGCCCCAACATAATTTGTTATGATAATATTTGTGTTTTATTTTGTTTTCATGTTTATTTCAAAATCATTTAAAAAGCCCGACAACTTGAATTAGACTCGCCGGATGAGAGCGATAAAAGCGTTTCCTATGCCGAATCTAATAAATCTAACGGTTTCATTTCTGACCAAGATAATTTCGAAATGGAAAGAACAGAGCTTTTTGACTATAAGCTTACAGATGATGAGAAATTGAAAGTCGGACATTATGTTCTTGTGAAATTCGGTGAAAATTCTAAGAAGCCATTTTACTATGCGGGGGAAATTGCAGAAGTCCACAGTGACTCTACTTACACTGTTAACTATCTAAGAAAAGCATCATTGGTAGGTTGGCTTTTTACTAAACCAGCCGTTGAAGATATTTCTTTGACTTTAAGGAGTGAAATCAAATTCAAACTGCAACAACCCACAAATCCAGCCTCAACTTCTCGTTGTATGTCGTCAAAAATATTTATTTGACGTTGACTTCGGCAACCTCTATATTAAATAATATATTTTTAAAGGTTCCTATGAATAATTCTTAACGACCTTATGGACTGATAGTTTTTAAAATGAAGTTTTATAACCTGCTATTTTTTTTAAAGAAAGTGAATTTATTGATTTATGTTTTTTATATTGTTAAAACAAATCGTTAAAACAATTTTTGACTTTTCTTTCCATTCAAACACTAGGCGGAATAGACCCGTTAATCCTTTTTATGCATACGATCATGAGATAAAACTGCAATTGTCAAATGTTCCCCGCGTAAAGTCAAAAGTCCCCCATGCCCGCGGCACTTTTGACAAAATCACTTCTTTTTAAAACAAATTTAAAAAAATTAATGCAGTTGTTATAACAGTAAAATGTATCTGTGCATCTTATAAATAAAAAAGTATTGGAATTCATATATAATCTTCGGAAAAACAGACTTTTAAAAATTAAGTGTTAAATGTGCCCCAGTTTCCCCTACTACGGAATAGAAGATTTTGTAAGCGTTGTTAAGTAGACTGATTCCTCTATAGTTGGTGCAGTTTAGAGGGTCTCCTTTTTTCAGAATCGGGAAAACAATACTGAGGGGCCATTAATCGGGCATGCTTTCTTCCGACCATATCTTACAGATAAATTGGTGCATGCTCCTAACCAAATTATCTCCAGCTGCTTTGAAGAACTCGGCATGCAAGCCATCTGCTCCAGCGGCTTTATTAAACTTGAGCTTAGATATGTCAATCTTTACTTCGTTTAAGTAGGGAGGACGGGATTGTTGGCTTTCGTCGTCTATGTTGAATGGATCATCCTGCCCAATAGCGGTATTTGGTTCGTCGTCGCCGTTATACAGTCTGCAGAAGTGGTCCTGCCATATCCTCAGCATTGACTGCGATTCCACTCTGATGTTTCCACTTTCGTCTTTGCAGCATTCGGTTCTAGGTTAATTGACTTGTGAATTCCGTTTCACTTGCTCATAAAACTTTAGAACTTCATTCCTGCTTTTGAACCTCTCAACATCTTCGACCGCACTCTTCTCATGCTCTCTCTTTTTGCTTCTGAGAAGTCGGTGTTCCTCTCGCCACTTCTGCTCATAGAGCTCATGAGCAGCTCTCGTCCTTATTTTTGAAATATATTAAAGAATATGAAAATAATGTTGAAAACGGGTATTTTTAAAATTTGAACAAATGGATAAAATTAGCACTAACAATTAACTCCAAAACTTTAACTATGAAAGTATTAAATTCAAGGTTTTCTCAAAACTTCATATGGAGTCAAGTAAAGACTCATATTTAGCTTATAAGAATTTAAAGAAACTAAGTAAGATACTAAAATGGTTTAAATTGTATCTAGAGCAACAAAATTGTACTTTGCAAAATCATCATACAGTTTATTGTTTGTTTTGATATTTTAAGTTTTACCTTAGCCTTAAAAACACCGTTTTTGGTTGGTTTTAGAATTTTTAAAGGAGAATATTTTTTTTTCTGATGTGATAGAAATATTTAAAAGTGAGATTAAAATATAGAACATCTTGTTCCTTTAAATAAGTTGAGAAAGCATCAGATGATACTCCGAAAACGCTTTCATATATCATAATTTTGACAGAATCAATCCTTGTATAAGGTTGAAAGTTTTCAATTCAATTCTTCCACAAAAAACGTCACCATTTTCAACCAAAAATACGGCACAAAATCACAAAATCATAAGTATTCTAAATTTTGACTAAATAATGATTTCGTTATTTATGTAGTATCTAATCTTCGCTTCGGTCGCAAATACAAATTCTAATGAAATATCCAGCGGTACTAAACCAACGACGACAACTATAACGACCAACGACCAACGACGAAGCGATGTGAAACAATTGAATTTTGAAAATTTGATGACAGTTTGTGCAATTGGCGCGTAAAACATGCAGGTCTACCACAACATTTGTGTCGTTGCACTCAGATTTAGTTTCTATATATTCTGCCATACCTGGTACTTTTCTACATAACGGTATATATGCAATAGATACCTATGAATACAATTTAATGCAAACATACATATTTATAGAGTGTATAGGTATATAAGGTGTATGAACCGAACTGGTGTTGGCGGTGGGTTTGCAAGGCGGCCGGCAGTGTCGATGGCAGCGGCCGGCGACGGCGGCGGCGGCGGCGACAACAACTACAACGAACAGCTATACGGTATAAGATGATTTTGTGCATATGTTTTGCGGTGGGTGGGTTCTTGTCTCTTTGGCTAAAAGCTGTCATTAGCTTCAATTAACTGCCATGTCATGGTGATACTTTTATGCAACTAGTGCAAAACCTTTTCAATTATTTTCATCATCAAGCTCGCACATAGTCCCCCATATAAAGTACCTAGACCTACCCTACCTATAAACTACCCATTCAGTGCTGTTGGTGATAGTGATAGGTACCTACTAAAGGCAAAAAGCATATAAGGGGCAGGCAATGAGAATGAGAATGAGAATGAAAATGAGTGTAACAGGGTTATATGGATATTTACGTCATCAGCCAGGTATACCAACCTTTAGGTGAACTTTTTGTAAAGAATACCGGAAAATAAACAAATCATTTTAAATAATTGTAATAATATCCTTAAATAATAATAATTATCAAAAAAAAAAAGTGCATTAATATTAAAACCAAATTAAAATTATCAACTTTTGAATCTGTGGTGTAGGTAGCGTTGGCGGATATGTCGGCGGCGCGGTGGCGTTAAAAGCGATGCAGTGGTGTATTTCACAGGAATATTGTGTTACCAGTTTATGAACTGTGAGTGTTTTTGAGATCAGTGGTGTAGTCAGAAATAGGAAGGGCTTTAAAATTTAAGTAATTCTGTTTTGTTTAGTATACCTACTTGATTAAAAATTTTAACTATACCTATGTATATACTCGTACAATCCGAACATGTTGAAGGAACAAAATGTAATCAACTAAAAAGCTTGAATAGCTATCAACTTTTATACGAGAATAGTAATTAAAGGCACAAACTTACAAACCGGGATATAATATAAAAAAAACGTGTTCACGCACTCAGAGTGATGTTAATGGCATTTGAATTGTTTAATGACTTCAAAACATAAGCTTGACATTTTTATGGGCGTTAAATCTACATATTCTATATATGCATGTATATAAGTTTCTACATAATGTATTATTATCATATCAGGAATATCATCATCATTATAATTTAAGTGAGTGCGATATAAAATTCTTGTCAGAACACAACTTTCCTTTCTTTTCTTTTGATTTATTACTTTATTTCTATTTGTTTTTAAGGACACGTTCATATATCAATGTATGTGTTTATGTATTGAACTCCCACGTTATTTAAAAACTATTTTTTTTTTAATTTACTTTCCGCCTACAGAATGTTGTTTTGACATCATTTTGCTGGATTTAGCACTTTATTAATTATCAAATTTTTTAAAGCAATATTTTAAAAAATACAATAGTGTCCTTTCTTTCTTGTGTATATAGGGTTTTTAAATTGGCGCGGGTAGATTTTGGTGCCCCGTGGCGTCCATTTTGTTTTGGGTACATCTGTTAAATCTTTTGTTTATTATTCAGTTGTTTATGCCAAGTGATCATGGCAAGTTACACGATTGAACAGCAAATTTGAGAGGACCAGTTAAGTAAACAATCAGCCAACGCCCGTCAAGATCGGCCAAGAATATCGCCGGTGTCCGTGAAAGTGTACAGCAGAATTCCTCGCCGTGCACACGAACTTGGCAGACTTCAACTTGGCGAATTTTGCGTCAGGACTTAGGCCTTCACCAGTACAAGATCCAACTGACTCAGGAGCTCAAAGTTCATGACCATAGACAACGCCGTTTGTTCACTGGCTGGGCTTCGAATCATTTGGAAGAGAACCCCAATTTTGGCCGAGACGCATTTTTGGACTAATGGCTGTGTTAGCAAGCAGGACGATATCTATCAACCCACGTGAGATTCTTACTTAAGGTGGCGCTACAGTCCTGTCCACTCGAGATTCACCAGGTGATAATGCATTCTCAAAAAGTAACCGTTTGTTGTGGATTTTGGGCTGGCGGCGTAATTGGTCCGTACTTTTTTGAAAACGAAGTTAGTGAGGCGGTCACCGTCAACAGCGAGCGCTACATAACGATGATAACTAATTTCTAATGGCCCAAATTGAACCATATGGACCTAGACGACATGTGGTTCCAGCAGGAGGGCTCTACGTGCCATACAGCAAACGCCACTACATCTACACACAACATCTACCCGCCCTTATTCAAAAACCCTATACATATAATCGCATCATTTGAAATAGTCTCGTCACAGTGCTGAGCTAAATATAAAAATAGGGTAAAATATATCAAACCCAAATAAAACTCACGGTTTAATTCGAGTTATAAAGAGGTTATAAGGATCAAAGGTGTAAGTTTCCGGGTTTACAAGGCCAACAGCACTGAGGAAAACCCGAACAAGCTAGAAAGGTCTGTAACGGACAAATTCGACACATTAAAAATATGCATGATCAAAAATTTTGGAAAAAAAATACAACAACGTCCTGGTCATTTGAAAAAAAAAATGTGTGTAACACTATTTTCGGTTCTCTCCTTTTCTAAGCTCGATTCATAAGGACAATTTACTTGCAGCACGGTTTGCTTGTACTTCAATGCTGCCAATGAATGACATTACTCCTCCTGTACTTGTAAGTGTACAGTTACTAGAGTACTTAAAGATAACCACATTCACAAATCTGCTGGCCTGGATAGTATCCCCGCTATTGTTCTTATGAGGTGTTCTCCAACGCTGGCTAAACCACTGCGTAAGCTTTTCCAACTCTCGTCTCTATCCGAGCAGATGGAAAACAGCATTTGTCCAGGCTGTCCCGAAAAAAGATGAATCTTTCTTCCCCTCTAACTATCAGCCAACTGCACTTACATCTATCTCTTGAAGAATCTTAGAAATTAGAAGTTATCTTTCAAACCGTTAAAGTAGTATTGGACGGGTTTAAATCTAATATTCGCAAAATAAACGCTGGTGTGCCCCAGGGCTCCGTTGTGTCTCCGGCACTTTTCCTTATTTTTATAAATGATCTTTTGTCTTATACTTCTTACCCAATTATGATAGTACCCTCAGCTTTTCGTATTCGTTTTTATATTCTCATCCTTGCCCCTTAGACGTGATGAAAGTAAACTACCATTGGCAGCGTATGATAAACCCATTAAATTCCGATCTTGATAACATTCATTGTCCAATAGGAATCGAAAACCGTATAGAATTTAATGCAACGAAAACAAAATGCTGTCTACTACTGGAAAAGCGGAATCCTCCCCCAAAGCCACTATCCATGGGGGGTACTTGCATCGAGAAGACCTAAAAGAGTTTCAGTTCTAAAAGTGATTACACATTTGAAATTGGCAAACATTCTGCTAACAATAGAGCTTTTATTCGTCAAAAACTCGAGTACGTACAATAACGTACTTGAACCTTTTTGGATAGAAATAAAAAAAAAGAGCTCTGAAAATGATAGATGATCGTCTTATTACTGAGACATTTGCTACTCTTGAACACCGCCAATTGCATTCTTCCCCTCAAAAAATTTAATCGTTATACCCATAGGTCTAGGAATACTCATCAGTTTAGCTAGCATTGAGCCCAATTTTGGCCGTGTTAAGTACAGGGATTCTTTCTTTAGCCACACTACACGAATGTGGAATACTTTACCAGGCGCAATATTTCCCACTCATTAAAATATGCAGAAATTTAAAACCAGTGTGCATTGGTAGCTCCTTCCAATTCCATCCTCCTTTTCTAATTGCTCTCACTGTGTTCAACAATTATAAGGGTGTTTATAATCCTTTGAGTAGGCGCAAAATAAAAAACATGTTTTACACCCATTTAAAAAGACAAACAAAGCTAATTTTTCACCCAATTCTTAGTTTTAGAAACAACTAAATCAAACAGTTTTGATTGGATTTGTTGAATTGTTTTACAAACATTTTTTTGACTCCAAATACTCGAACCAATAACGTTACCGGCTTCAATTAAATTTTATATTATATATCTATGTATATAATATAAATATACAAATCAATGCCACTTTTCGTTGTAATATTATAACTCAACAATGCCTTTACCGATTTGTCTAAATTTGGTCTTAAATTATTCGTGGAAGTCCAGAGAAGGTTTACGTAGAGAAAATTAAAAAAAAATCTTGAAAAAGTGTTAAATCAACATCCTTCTATACTACCATGTACAACAAATTTGTACTAATACTTAAAAGCCAATTTCAACCTTTGGCAAAACAATCAAAGACAAAAAAAGTGACGTTAGTTCAGTCAACCAAATTTTTGTTGTGTTTATATTTTAGTATATTGAGTTATTGCTTTGTGTTTATATTTTCCAAAATATTGTTAAGTTGTTGAGTAAAGGTAAAATGGCAAGAACAAGACACACAAACATAGCAGCAGCGTGAACGTACTTCACAGAATAGATCTGTTGACCCTGTACCTGTACTTAATCACGAACACGTCGTGCTGTTTTGGATGAAATGCTGCGTGCTGCTTTTAATTACAATAGTCAGATTGATTATAGTGTGTACGGATACATTGGAATGATGGACGCAATATGTCCACATTTTGATGCGGCTAACTTTCCAGGTGAAACGCCCGGAATGTGTTGTGCTAATGGCAAAGTAAGATTGCCAACATTAGAAACTCCACCCGAACCATTGTATTCATTTATTTTTGGTACATCTCAAACGTCGAAGCAGTTTTTGAGTAATATTCAACAATACAATTCGCCTTTTCAAATGACTTCTTTTTGTGCTACTAAAATTATTAGAGATAATTTTATGCCGACTTTTAAGGTAAACACCTCAACAGGATTGTCCCACGTTTACACCAATCTGAATCATAATGTCTTATAAATTCTGATTCAACATGTACCTAAAATTGCATACTCGTACATGTTACAAATTCAGGGTCAGATTTATCACCAAGCTGGTTCGTTATTGCCGTACCCCGACGCTGATCATCAATTTTTGCAAATTTGTTTTATTGGGGATGAAAATCATGAATTGCATCAATGTTGTGCAATAGTTTCAAATACAAGACGAGAAATTATTCGTGAGCTTCAAAGGTTTTTCCATCAGCATAACGCATTAGTTCAATTGTTCAAAATTGCTCTTGATCGTATGCTATCTGATAATCACAATCGAGCACCAAATTGAATATTCAACAAAAATATGTATATGACACAATCATACAAGTCGTTTCCAATAATGCAGGTGGATTATATTTTTTGGATGCACCTGGTGGTAGAGGCAAAACTTTCGTTGTATCATTGATTTTAGCGACAATTCCATTGGAACAGAAAATTGCATTGACACTTGCATCTTCGGGAATTGCTGCTTAATTATTAGAGGGTGGTCGGACCGCACACTCTGCATACATATGGCAAAAGTTCTGCGATTAACGTCAATTATTTTATAGGATGAGTGCACAATGGCGAATAAAAAATAAACAGAAGCATTTAATCAAACAATGCAAGATTTACGCAGTAATCAACAGCTTTTTGATGGTGCTCTAATATTGCTGCCAGGGTACTTTCGTCAAACATTGCCGGTAATTCCTCGATCAACTCCTGCTGATGAAATAAACGCCTGTTTGAAGTCATCAGTTTTTTGGAGATATGTACGAAAATTGACACTGAACATTAATATGCGTATTCACCAACATAATAATGCAACTGCCCATGAGTTTTCAGTGCCGATCTGCATCCCACCCGCAGCGCACGCGTCGTGAGAGTCTTGTCCTCATTGTACCTAGTTGTCTACCTTTGTTCATATTTGTTGTCTGTTTAAATTAAAAAAAAAAAAAAAAATATAATACTTATAATAAAAACCTAATACGTAAAAACAAAAAAAAATCAATTAACAGTCCAGCCCATATGTGTTTTCTTCAGTCATAATTAAAATCAATAATCAAATAATAAAATAAATCCCGCGCCGTGTCAACAATTTCTTTCCAAGTGCAGTGTCCAAAGCCAAACAACAACAAAAAACAATACCTAAAACTAGTGCTCCAACATAAATCAATAATCAATTACGAAACGGCAAAAGTATAATGATAATGATAACACAGTGCAATGGGTAATCCATTCTCTCCCTTCCCTCCATCCCTCACAGTCATATTATCTCAATCGATGTAGACATTGCATACGGTTCTTTTATAGCTATATACAGTGTATACATGGATTGAGTTGATGTGTTTTCGGATAGATTAATATGTGTGATATCTAGTTAACCAGGGGCGGATCAGTATGCAGATTTTCACTAAGGCATAACACTAGTGGAAACCTGTAACTGAAAAGTTCAAATTGGATTCTAGATAAAACATATATTATAGTTAATTGTCCGAATTGTGTTTAATTAGTTTTGAACATTAGAATGTTGGGTGAATTCAGGGTGGATTTTAGCAACATTCGTGGTTTAAGAAAGAACTCCTATGCCACATATGTCCACACTGCATCAAACAGGCCAGCTGTTTTGGCATTGAGTGAAACTCAAATAGGTGAAGATTCTGATCATTCGGAATTCAATCTAAATGGGTATAGCTTAGTGCCATTATTTTTTCCTCATCATGGATTAGCCGTTTATATAAGAAATGATGTTGCATACCAACTTCAGCCACAATATGGTTTGTGCTCTAACACAAACTTTAACTTTATGTGGTTAAAATTCACGGTAAATAAGCACATCATCCACACATGTTTTTTATATCGAAGTCCAAATCTGGACAGAAATTCAACTTTTAACGAATTTGATGCTCTGTCTGACTCCATTCAAAGAATTGTTGCCCATTATCCTCACACTGAAATCGTCATTGCGGGCGATTTCAATGTACACAATTCTTCTTGGCTTCGTTATTCTGGCCAGTCAACACCGGAAGGAAGGTATGTTGAGATCTTTGCTGAGTTAAATCAATTAACTCAGCTTGTCGATGAGCCAACTCGAATCCCTGACGTTGCAGGTCAATCCGCCAACACCCTAGACTTGTTTCTTACCTCTGACCCTAATAAATACACAATCAGTGTATTACCGCCTCTAGGCACATCAGACCATTGTATCGTATCTGCAAAATTCTCATGTCAAAAAAACCCAGTTAAAGAAAAAACTCCTACGAGAACCGTTTGGCAATATGAGAAAGCCAACTGGGACGGTCTCAATGAATTCTTCAGGAACTTTAACTGGTCACTATGCTTCCTCGATAGTGACGTGGATTCCAGCGCAGATATGGTAACAAATTTAATTCTTTGTGGAATGAGAAATTTTATCCCGAATAGGGTGAAATCTATCAAACCCAAAGAGAACTCATGGTTTGATTCGAGCTGTAAAGAGGTTATTAGGTTCAGAGATGTAAGTTTCCGTTGTTATAAAGCCAACCCAACTAAGGAAAACCGGAATAAGTTCAAACAAGCTAGAAAGACCTGTAATGGTCATATTCGACGAACCAAATTTTTGCATGATCAGAAATTAAGGCAAAAAATACTACAATGTCCCAAAGGTAGTAAAAATTTCTGGTCATTTGTAAAAAACGTACGAAACACCACGTCATCCTCGGTTCCAACGCTCGTCCACAATGACACTCTCTATGTAAGCTCGATTGATAAAGCCAATTTGCTTGCAGCACAGTTTGCTGTTAATTCGACGCTATCGGAAAGTGTCATGAGTCCTCCTGTTCTTGAGAGCGTAAACGATTCTATGGGACGAATCTTCTTTCGCACTCGTGCAGTCGCAAGAGTACTGAAAGACCTAGACATACACAAATCCGCTGGCCCGGATAGTATTCCCCCAATTGTTCTGAAGAGGTGTTCTTCAACGCTGGCAAAACCACTGCGTAAGCTTTTCCATCTGTCCTACTCTACAGGTCTCTTCCCGAGTGGATGGAAAACTGCATTTGTTCAGCCTGTCCCTAAAAAAGGCGAATCCTCCTCCCCCTCAAACTATCGTCCAATTGCACTTACGTCCCTTCTTTCCAAGGTCATGGAAACGCTGATTAATTATCAGCTTAAGAAATATCTTGAAGAACGGAAGCTTCTTAATGACCGACAGTATGGCTTTCGTAGCAATAGGTCCACTGGTGATCTCATGGTTCATCTCACCGAACAGTGGAACAAGTCTTTACATCGTTTTGGAGAAAGTAAGATTATTGCACTTGATATTTCAAAAGCATTTGATAGAGTTTGGCACCAAGCTCTCTTATCGAAAATGCGTGCCTTTGGTATTGATGAATCTTTTCTTCGTTGGATTAGAAATTACCTTTCTAACCGTTCAATACAAGTTGTATTGGATGGTTTCAAGTCTGAAATTCATAAAATAAATGCTGGTGTCCCCCAGGGCTCCGTTTTGTCTCCGACTCTCTTCCTTTTATTCATAAATGATCTCTTGTCTGCCACTTCTAATCCATTAAACTGTTTCGCCGACGACAGTACCCTCAGCTTTTCATACTCGTTTTTAGATTCACATCCTTGTCCTTCGGATGTGGAACTTCAACGGCAGCGTATGATAAGCTCATTAAATTCTGATCTTGACAGCATTGTCCAATGGGGAATCAAAAACCGTGTAGAATTTAATGCTTCGAAAACTCAATGCTGTCTCCTGTCGTTAAAGCGTAACATACCCCCGATGCCGCTATCTATGAGTGGCACTTGCATCCAGGAAACTAATCAACTGTCAGTACTCGGTATGTGTATCACAGATCACCTTTTATGGAATGATCACATATTCGACATCGCCAAAAATGCTGCTAGGTGCTTAGGATTTCTCCGACGATGCAAGAAATTTTTCACCCCTTCTGATCTGGCTGTAATTTACAAAGCCTTCATCCGTCCAAAGCTTGAATATAATTCGCATATCTGGGCAGGTGCCCCTAAAACAAGTTTAAATCTCTTGGATAGAATTCAAAAAAGGGCTTTAAAAATGATAGGCGACAGAACTATAATCGAAACATTTACATCACTAGAACACCGCCGCAATGTTTCATGCCTTTCGTTGTTTTATCGATATTTTTACAAACAATGTTCTGTCGAATTAGCCAGTAGTATTCCACCCCTTAAACTATTCAGCCGTAATACTCGCACTTCTAGGAATGCTCATCAGTTTACCCTTGAGCTCAATTTCGGGCGTACTGTCAAGTATAGAGATTCTTTCTTAAATCGCACATCGAGAATGTGGAATGCTTTGGCCAACTCTGTTTTTCCCTCCCATTTTGATGTTCAGAACTTTAAGACCAATGTGCACCGGTATCTCCTTTTAAATCCTTCCCTATTTTCCTAACGCTCGCACTGTGTTTAAATATAAACATATAAAGGGTACTAATAACCCCTTGAGTGCTTGTGAATTATAAAAAAAAAAAAAAAAAAAATTGTTATAAATTGGTGATGGCAAAATACCAATCGACAGTACCAACGGATTGAATGTGTTTTTTTCCGAATATTCGTCAGAACTACAGAAATCATGATTGGTTGAGAGAACGCGCCATTTTAGCACCGAAGAACATTCATATCAACGCCATTAATTTTCAAATTCAAGCGAAACTGCCAGGTGTAGTCACGACATATAAATCAATTGACAGTGTTATTAATCAAGATGAGGCAATGAATTATCCAATTGAATTTTTAAATTCATGGGAACCGGCTGGTATACCACCGCATTGCTTGAAACTGAAAATTGGTTCTTTGATTATATTATTGCGAAATAAAAAACAAACAAAACAAAACTGTGTAATGGCACCAGATTGGCAGTGAAAAAGTTATTGCTAAATTTGATTGAAGCTACAATCTTAACTGGTAAATCAAAAGGAGAAGTGTGTTTGATACCGCGTATCCCTATGAATTCAACTGATATGCCATTTGCATTCATAAAACTACAATATCCTGTGCGTTTATCATTTGCGATGTCCATAAATAAGGCCCTAGGGCATGACCAACTTTATGTTGCCTGTTTATTTATTCATGCTTAAAATGGAAAAACAAAAAATATGGTTTATCCAACTGTTTTAGACTAACCCATATAGACCCACCATAGTAAGAGTACCCAATTCTTTTTTATTTTTTAGTTTTTACTCTTTGCTGATAAATATAATATAAATAATATATCATTTGGGTCATTTGGACCTTTAAATAGCTATAGTAACTTAATAATCATTTTTTTATTACTATGCCTTATACGTAGCGAAGCACGTACCGGGACGCTAGTTGTTACATAATATATAATTGGTATGATTAAAAAAAAATTAAATAACTAATAAATATTTTTGAACTCGAATATTTTGAATCAAAGCATAATGTTTTTGACGTCTTCTAAATTTTAATAAAAATCGAAAAGACAGTTTTTTTTTTAAATTAAAAACTTTTTGTTGTAAGACTTTTAAAAAAATTGAAAGAAGGGAAGATATGAGTGTGGTTCGCTTCCCAGCCTTTGTTTTGTAATTAAAATTATGAGAACTGATCGATAATCGAGTTTACTTGAGTGCGTGAAGTTAGCCCCCCCCCCTTTTTTGATTTTATGCTTCTTGAAAGTTGTTTAAATATCGGAGTCTTAGTCCCAAAAAACTGATTTTGACCTAGCCTCTTTTTTTCGAAAACCCAATTTTTGAAAATTGTTCTAGAATGTTCTAGCTGTTCTGAACATTGTTTCATAAGCATACAATTTAATAAACTACTGTTTACGCTGATGATCGAAATTTAACAACAATTCTCCTTGTCTTTTAATTTTGTAAATATTATTTTGGCTCGCCGTGTCCAAAAATCGAAAATTCAAAAAATATTCTAAGTCAAATCATATTTACCCCGTCCAAAAACCATACACAATTATAGCTAAAGGTGAACAAAAACGAAAAAAGGGGGCGGGGAGAGGGGTAACGCAATATCAGTTTACTTTGGAAATTTGCCATGGCTACATTTGCAGCACTATATCCTTTTTTTTTTGAAATTTTCCACGACAAATTTCCACATTTTAGTCTGTTTTTTTCTCGAAAAACTTCACGAATTCCATCTTTAAAGTCTTGAATCGATAATGCAGCACTGACATGTATCTTATCTTTTACGTAACTCCAACAAAAAAAGTCTAAAGGTGTTAAATCAAATGATTTCGGTGGCTGATTGTGATCACGATGATCATCTCCTATTAAGTCACCATTCCAAAAACCGCACCAAACAGTGAATCGTTGAGGAAAGAAAGGGTCTTAAACAATAAATATTGGATTTTTAGAGCTTTTAATGCTCCAGTTATGCCATATTAATTTAGCTACCATCGTTGTCGAGTCGAAAATGAGCCTTAATGAATTCATAAAAATTCATTGGGTTTTTTAAGCATGTATCGTTAAATTTATAATTTTTATAAAATGTCAAAAGTAACGAAATTGTGGCCTACTCAGAATGAATTCTCTTATTGGAAAAACCTATGTACGAGTAATAACATAATTTAAAATGAACTGAAAACTTTAGAGTCCCACTCATTTCTTATACATATACATTTTACGCCCCCTCATGGGTAAAAACTCGGCGGAGATTACCTAAGTTTTAAACAAGTATAAAAATACGTTTTCCAGTATTTATTTTTATTTTAAATTTTTGGGTTATTTATACTCGTAGATAAAATAGGCATCCTTTGCTTGACAAATTTTAACTATTAATTAATTAAATTTCAAAATAACACACAAAAACAAAATCTACCTTAAAAATAAATATTCAAGGTAGAATAAACATAAAACATTATTAATTTAATTTTATATCAGATACAACAAAGGTCAATTGAAAAGATCATTCAATTCAATTAAATTTGGTTTTTTGTTGTATTGAAAAAATAATAAATTATTTTCAATTGGCTTCAAAGTTAATTTACGACTAATTAAGATATATTGAATATTTCAAATTAGCTTATGGCAGCCAAAGGACAAAGTTACATATTATAAGGGTGTAATGTTTCAGATAATTAAAATTTAAAATAAATATAAAATGTACATTATACATAATATGTAAATACCTAGATGTAATTATGTTGAAGAGTTTCGGATAAAAATCAGTTGAAATTTGTATCGAATTAAATTATTATTTATTAATTTATGGTTTGTACGTAACTTTGGGTAGGTTTGGAGTTGAACAACTACCACTATTACCTGGACTGAGGAGCTTTTACTTAATCAGGCTTCCATATTCAATAAGGGTCTAAGACATGATGGTCTTCCATCTTTTAGGACTTTTCAGTCATTTAATTGCTTTCAGTCATCTAAACCAATAGCTCTGGAATCGTCTTTGAACCAAAAATTCGGCAATTTTCTCAAACTTAGAGAGTTGGATTCTCGTAGCTTGATTTCAATAGTTAGACTGTTTTTTTTGAAGATACTGCCTTCTATGGTACCGCCTGAAATATGTACTATATAATAGCTTATCTCGTTTGCCAAAACCCTGAATATACATATTTAGAAAAGATCAGAACAGCTATTTCCTAATAGCACGTTGCATTATCTATTTCCTAACGTTACACGTCATAGAAATGTCGAGTTCGTTATGTAGAGCTATTGGCGGTGGATGGATGCTATACAATAGCGGCCTCAAAGTCGATGAAAAGGTGCTGAATTTTTACACAATATGCCGTTTGGTCCATAAGATTTTAAGATTTAAAACTATGCATACAAACAAAATTACTTAAATTTGTTTATTAATTACATAAATCTAAAAACAAAGTAATGGTTCTATAATAGGTACTCTTCCAAAACAGTAGAGTTTAGAGTTTTTTTGTTTGAGCGCGCTAGTCTCAGGAACTACTGGTCAGATTTGAATAACTGAGCCTTGTGAATATAAAAATAGTTGAATATATTTGGACTAAGATAAAGTTAGCTATAGTCGTAGCTATTACTAGTAGCGAAAGCTATACAGTTCTAGCTAGAGCTTTGTTTCATGTGAAAACAAAAAAATTTACGCTAGAAAATTCTAGCCTAAGTTTTTAATTTTTGGCTTTCGTTTATTTAAATCTTGGATTTTGATTTATCAAATATGTTTAGAATATCTGGGTGAGTTCTGTTTTTATGTTAAATGAACATTTCTAGTTTCTAACTTAACCGATTATTAATTTATATGTCCAAAAAAAGTTGGTCAAAATTATAACGAGCTCCTCTCATATTATTTTATTTATTATTTTGTCTGCATATGTTGGAGGATTTCTGTAAGGCATTTGCAGCCAAGGTGTACTACCGTATCTAGAATCTCAAAGATATGCTACATATTTTCATTCCTCAATAAAAATATTGTTGATCTTTTTAGGCACGGAAGCTATGAATTGAGCCTGGCGTACACACTTGTCAATTTTTTTAGCTGCATTGCAAGTTAATGTATTCATTAGGATATCTTAAAGGTTAAGAAATTCATAATGATTCAATCATTAATTACAAAGGCTTCAGGAAACGTCTATTTTGCTCCCCATTTTACCTTTTCGGCTTCGATTTTCCTACGACTCAAAGAATATCTTATATGAATATGTGAATTTTTCATAGTTTTGCTGGCCAGGTGATTTTTGGTTTTTAACTGTAGTGCATTAAACTCCATAATCTTGTTCTAAACTGAACTGACAATCACTCAGATAGCTCAGAGGTCAGTGAACCTCCTTAACGCTCTATTTATTCCCCTGAAAAGTATCAGCAAGCCACTAGAAATTGAAATAAACTATGAGGGTCATCATCACGAATTTCTGACTGTTAGTGTCACACTTCAACCGAAGAGAAACCTTTAAATAAAAACTAGTCAAAGCTTTGTATTCATGATTTTAGGGATCTTGATTAATTATCAATTAACATAATTTGGAACTTAAGCTCGAAAACCCACCTAAAGTCACAAAAATCTAGCTTTAGCTATTGAAAAATAGCTTTTACTAAAAGGAATCTCTAATTTTTTAGCTAAAGAAAACATAGCTTTGACTTAAAAATCGAAATTTAGCTTTGGATTTTTTTATTCAAAAAACCCATTGTTTTAGTGTTAGATAGCTCATTTATTTAGGAAGGTTATAGGCTATATAAAATCATTCTTAAATTAATACGAGCGGAAAACTAATAAATAATGATTTTTTCCTTTGTAAGAGCTTCTACTGCATGCTCTGCGGATACGAGTAAAGTTCTGCTCAAACTTGCAGTTCGGTCTATTCACGCTTCCACTCAATTGAAGCTGCCTTCATCATCTAATTCCCCATTTGACATTGATCAGATTATTATTAAACTTTCATTAATTTCTAATAAAGATATATATATTATTGTCAGCTATATCCCACCAAGAAGTCCACTAGATTTACATATATAAAGAACATATAAATAATTGTAATTTTTATCTATCAAATCTTAAAGATAATCAACACGTTATTATAGTAGTGATTTTAATCTACCAAATGTAAATTGGATTTTTGATCATGATGAATCACAACTTATTCCATTCAATGTTTCTAATGATTATGTATCAGAAATTGTAGATTCCTTTGCAGCATATGATCTAGTTCAGATTAATAATTGTAAAAATAGTTTGGATAGAACACTTGACTTAGTATTTGTTGATAAGGACTGGGGAATGTCAGTAAATGAATCACTTTTTCCAATTTTTTCTAATTCTATGCATCATATTGCTTTAACTTTTCATTTCAAAATACTTAATTTCTTTAAACATACAACTAGTAACTCATTTAAATTTAACTTTGCAAAATCCAATTTTGTTGGCATAGCGAATTATTTGGATCGTTTAGTTTTGCCCAATGATTTTAATAATAATTTTGATTTATCTTACTTCTATAGTGACTTTCTAAGTACTCTTAGGGAAGCAATTGACATTTTTGTTCCTAAAGCACAAATTAAAAATAACTCTAAGCCACCCTGGTACAACAAAAGACTCATAAATTTGAAAAATAACAAGAACAAAGTTTATAAACTGTTGCGGGTTTCTTCGTCTGATGCCAATTTGAAAGTTGAATACATTGCTCTTGAAAAGAGCTTCAACTTGTTAAATAAATTTCTTTATAAAAACTATATTTGTTCAATGGAATCTAAATTAAAAAACAATAGTAAGTATTTTTGAACTTTTATTAAAAATAAAAAAAAAATAATAATGGAATTCCAAAGTGTATGGAATATTTGGGATATGCGTACACTGACCTACCTAACATTTGCAATAATTTTGCGAAATTTTTCAAATTATTTTATTTAGTTTCAAATAACAATAATGCTTTCGCTTTGGCTCCATCTAATAATACGGTTAACATTGGTCAGTTAAGTTTTAACAAAACTGAGGTTGAGAAAGTTTTATTGAGCATGAATGACGATAAGAATGCCGGTCCTGACGAAATTCCTCCCATTATTTTAAAGAATTGTGCGCCTTCCCTGTCTCGAATACTATGTTTTATTTTTAACAGGGCACTTGAAAAAGGTGTATTTCTTTCCGAATGGAAAACATCTTTTATAACTCCTATCCATAAAAGTGGTCCAAAACCGGACATATCCAACTATCGCCCAATTTGCAAGTTATCCGTAATACCAAAACTTTTTGAAAAAATTGTTTGCGATAAGCTTTCGTTTTTATTAAAAGAGACTATATCACCATTTCAACACGGATTTGTATCCGGGAGATCAACTTCTACAAATCTTACAATTTTCTCCAACTTGGTTTTAAATAATTTAAAAAAAGGATTTCAAGTCGATGTCATATATACGGATTTTGCCAAAGCATTTGATAGAGTTCACCATCAAATTTTAATTCATAAACTGGAAAAACTAGGTATACATTCTAACTTGTTAAATTGGTTGCGTTTATATCTTACAGGATGCATTCAATATGTCCGTATTGATTCGATCGTCTCAAGTCCAATAGATGTTTCCTCGGGTGTTCCCCAAGGTAGCCATCTTGGACCACTTTTGTTTCTTATATTCATAAATGATCTACCTGATTTTCTTTTAAATTCCTTTTCCTTGATGTTTGCCGATGATCTCGAATTTCTGAGATGCATTAAGGATCCTGTTGACTGTGTGCTTCTTCAAGAAGATCTTCAAAGCTTATCAACTTGGTGTAAAATCAACAAATTAAACCTCAACATCTCTAAATGTCAATGTTTTTCATTTTTTTTTGTATATGATTATCATATTGAGAACAAAGTTCTCGATAGAGTCTCAACCAAAAAAGATCTGATAGTCATTTTTGACTCTAAATTCAACTTCGCTAATCATTTAGAATTCATAGTTAATAAGGCGAACTCTATGCTTGGATTTGTTTTCCGCAACTCTAAAGGTCTAACTGATCCCTATACCTTAAAAACGCTTTACATTGCTTATGTTAGATCAGTTCTGGAGTACTGCTGTGTGGTATGGAATCGTTTTACAAAACTCATTCTGTTAGAATTGAAAAAATTCAAAGAAATTTTACAAGAATAGTTATTTTTAAACTTAGATGGAACGCTGATGTAATGCCACCTTATAATACTCGACGTCAACTTCTTGGCATTCAGACCTTAGAAAACCGCCGCAAAATATATTCTATAATGTTTATTAAAGATATTTTATCCTATCATATTGACTGTCCGTTTTTATTGTCTCTTATAAATGTGCATGCTCCAACTCGAGTGCTTAGAAATCGTTATTTATTCCATGAGGTTATTCGTAGAGTAAATTATGCTGTTAACGAGCCAATATCTCGCTGTGTCAGAGAAATTAACCAAATATCTGATTTTATTGATTTTAATTTTCATTTGAGTAGGGATACATTTAAAAATATGCTCAACCTATTCTTTCTGGTTAATTAAATAAAATTTATATTAAGACAAATTTTGTATTTCGATAGTCTGTAAGAGTTATTATAATCTCTAATTGATGATGAATAAATAAATAAATAAATAAAGTGTGACAGAATTTTTTCCGTTTAATACTTCTACATAAAAGTTCGTGACAGCATACGTCTATCTTCTTAAATAAGATCACTATAACCTTTCTTATGCTAACTAAATTTGTAAAATAAACCAAGTTAAGAAAGCATTGATTGGTCAAAATTTCATAAAATCTATCGGTCCATTTTTGGAAAAAAAATTAAAATTTAACCAACAAATTTTTATAAGAGGCTATTACTGTTATCTTTGATTTCTAAACAGAAATGAAAAAATGCATAACTTGAATCTTCTTAAAACCTTAATTTTCAAGTTTGAATTTAATCTATCAAATGGTTTAGACTGTAAGGTCGACGACAGACAGGCAGACGCAAGCGCACCATCGTAATTTCAAGCTTGATTAAAATCTCGAGTTTTTACAAATGCAAAACTTGCCATATATGTTGTTCCTATATATCACAAGTAATAATGTGTATAAGCTGTTCCTTGAATGACAATTCACAATAAAAAGACTATTTTCTAAAGTCCAGAAACTTTAAATTCAAAAATTGTATTACTTTTGGCTTAAAGTGATATATAATAAAATAACCATACGAGCAAGTTCTTGCAATACAGGCATACGTTTTATCTTATCTCGACTTGACACAAAAGCTAAGAGAACAAAACTCCTCTTTTTTCAAATTTGTTTTGTTGTTAGAAAAGTGTCTGAAATTACTTTCAATGTAAAAGGTGACAGGATGTACGAATTTACGTATTGTAGTTTAATCCGAAAATTGTTCATGGCACAACCTGTAATTAAAAACCCTTACCGTATGCAAAACATTTTCATTGCAAAAACTTTTTTTGGAATGATGTAGGTAAGATTCAGTGATGCAACTCATATACTAGCTGACTGCATTTTTACACAGAACAAAATTAAGTTTGAAGTTTTTTGTTCAAAAAAAGAAAAACAACTTTTCCGACCCAGAATCCCATCATCACAGCAAGAAGTCTTCACCTAACAATTTCTCCATACAAGACTCTACACTCCATTGTTTGAAAGGAACAAATTTAACACAGAAAAATGGAAGTAGAAGTTCAGATCTAAATCAAAATAAAATAGAATGCAAAACAATTTACATCCTTAAACCCGATGTACTATAAAATAGGAGAAAAATTGTAACAAGAATAGAATGAAAAATAAAAACGGAAGAACGAAAGAACGAAATAAAATAGAAAGTAAAACCTCCAATTAAATGATAAAATCAAATATCTCAACTAATTGGTAATTAAAACTATACTCTCTTATTATTTCTTACGCTATATACGAGTACGTCAAGACCTATACCTAAACCTTACTCTCATATAGCTCATATCCCCAGAACCATCATCTCTTTACCTCCAGCCATTCGTTTAGAAAGTCTATATTTTATATAACCTTTTACTTTTGCATGCGACTCGGTCGGTAAAAGTTATTAAAACCAGAGTGAGAGTTAGAGTTAGAGAACCACCAAGAGTGGGCCGATATCGTCTAAAGTCTCACGGAAATTTCATTTAACACAGATTTTCTAATTGAATAAAAACACCAATTAGGATTTGTTGTAATACCAGGCTATGATTGTAACAAATCATTTTATTTCCAGATTATAACTCAAACCCTATACCGCCGCTACCGACACGACGATTTTAACCCTGTGGGCTTGTTTTTAAATTGTGAGAGGTGATTTTCAGCAGAATTTTCAACTCAGGTTCTTAAATGGATGGATAATTTTGTTATTGTTTTCTTTTTTTTTTCTGTTGCTTTGTTTATATTTTTGTAGTTGGTTGTTGTAAATATAAAAGCTCGGATCAGATGAAATGAGATTAGGTAAAAAGGGTATCTTCAGAATAAAAATTATTCCTAACTATTGGCTTCATAAGATGGTTTTCTACTCTTTCATGTTAGAAAAAAATGCGTTTACGTCAAGTGTATAATCTAGAGGAAAACAATTCATCAACAATTTTTCGCTGTCACACTTCTTTTTGACTGTTGATCTACTGACAAGGTCTTTGAAAGAGTGCTTAAGAAGTGTTAAGCGGTAAAAAACTTCTTGCATCTTTGGAGACAACCTAAGCACTTAGAAACAATTTTAGTAGTGTCAAATATGTGATCACTCCACAACAGATGGTTTGTTATGCACATACCTAAAACTGAAAGCTGTTCAGCCTCCTCGATGCAAGTACCACACGTTATGCATTTGCAACAGTAGACAGGAATAGGTTTTCGAAGCAATAAATTCTACACGGTTTTTGATTCCCCATTGAACAATGCTGTCAAGACCAAAATTTAATGAGCTTATCATACGCTGTAGTTGATGGTAAACATCCGAAGAATAATAATGAGAATCTATAAACGAAAATGAAGAGCTGATTGATGGTATTGTCATCAGCGAAATAATGATGTCCAATAGAAGTTTCAGACAAAAGATCATTTATAAAAATAAGGAAGAGTATCGGAGACAAAATTGAGCCTTGGGGCATACCAGCGTTTATTTTGTGAATGTCAAATTTCAACCAATAGATACCAATACTTACTACTTGAATTGAAGGGTACAAAAGGTAGTTAATAATCCAACGAAGAAGAGATTCATCGATACCAAAAGAATTTTCGATAAGAGAGCTTGGTGCAATATTAAGTATATCATTATCTCTCCATAACTATGTAAAGATTTGTTCCACTGTTAGGTAAGATAAACCATCAAATCACCGGTAAACCTGCCGTTAATTAAGAAGCTAATAATAATAATTAATCAGCGTATTCCTGACCTTGGAAAGAAGGGTCGTTAGTGCTATTAGACGATAGTTAGAGTAGTAGGAGGGTTCACCTTCTTTAGGGACAGGCTAGACAAATGCTGCTTTTCTGTAGAGTAAGATAGATGGAAAAGCTTACGCTGTTTGATTTGTTGAAAAACATCTCTTCGAAACAAAATCGGGGATATTATTGAGGCCACAAAACTCGTGAATGTCGAGATCTTTAAGTACTCTAGCGATTGTACGAGTGCGAAAAAAGATTCGTCCTATAAACTAGCCTTTTTCAGTCGAACTTACAAAAGGATTGTCATTGGAACCAAAAATGGCGTAGTTCTACGCACATTTCTTACAAATTACCAGAAATGTTTCCTACCTTTAGGATATTGTAGTATCTTTTGCCATAATTTCTGGTCATGTAAAAATTTAATGCATCAAAAATGGCCGTTACAGGTATTTCTAGCTTGTTTGTTTAAACAAGTGGGGTTGGTTTCGTAAAACTGGAAACTTACTTCTTTGAATCTAATAACCTGTTTAAAGCTTGAAACAAATCATGAGTTTTATTTGAGTTTGATAGATTTTAAACTATTCGGGATAAAATTTGTCCTTCCCCTTATCCGGAAGCCTTGATTTATATTCTTTTCAAAAACGTAAGAGCGGTTTTTTAAAATAAATTTTATTTACATAAACAAATTTAATATCATTTTACAATAATTTTTGGTTTGCAGTTATTATCAGGACCTTACGAACTAAGTCAATTTTGATTCATGCCATGTTCCAATTTTTTACGAATGCAATACTTGCCATATAGTTCCTTGTCACAGTTAAGAATAATTTATTCACCGTTAACGTTGCATCAAATCACATCGCCATCCCAAAAACCGCATTAAACAGTTGCACTTTGAAATAGAGATTGAAAGGTGTTCCAACAATCCTTCTGGGATTTTCCAAACCTCAAATGCTATAATTCTTCTTATTAACGTAGTCTCCGACGTAAAAATCTGCATTATTACATAAAATAAATCTCGATAAAATTTTAGATCATTATTAATTTGTATGCGTTTGAAGGACCCAATGAGTTTGGGTTTTATGTATAGAGTTGATTTTAAAAGACTTGAGTCCTTTTGAAAAATAATGTGAAATATCGTTTGCAGGTTTTTGTCAACACAAAATACTGTAACCAATAATCCCAGTTGTTCTTACACAGTTTAGAATCTTTACATTATTAACTTTCCTAAATAGCTCAAATTCTGCCAGTCGCTGCACTATTGCCAGCCAAAAGATGCTTTACGACGACCCATAAAAGCTTGAGTTTTAAGATATTTTCATAATACTTTTAGAGAATTTGAATGCACTTTTAAAGTGTACCTAATTCGTTTTATTTTTAACTGTCAAATGTCAAAATATGACAGCTTCTAAAGTGACAGCTAACCAAATGGTAAACTATTCAAAATATAACCTCTTATAAGAAAACTTTTAAAATTAACATATTTTAGTCAAAAAATTTCTTAGAAACCTAGTTTTACGTTATGTAACTTTTGGGTTTTTTTGAATTTTAGGATTATATTTTGGGGTATCACCATTTTGTGTTGCAGGGATTTGAGAATTCATAAATCTTAGTTTCTTTGCATATCTGTTTGGGGAATGTTATGAACAAATTAGTTCCTCTTCATACCAGTGTTATACATTTATCCATTTAAATTATTTTCGTGACTTATGTGTTTGCTTATTTGATTCTAATCAAATTTTTCTACGAATATACATATATATATTAAAAAGAAACTAATGGACTTAGATTGTGCACCAACGTATTTTTGTCCGTTCTGCATCTCTTCATCTTATAATAAACATTACCAAAGAAAAAGACAAACATCCAAAAAACTGTGTCAAATTCCCAAAATGAAATAAATAAAATTCCATTCAAAGTCGAATTGGAACTTTATCTAGCTCACATTATATTCTGTCAATATCTGCCCGTCGACCTTATACGAGCATTATAGTCGTCGTTATAAAGAGAGATAGAAAATAAGAAGAAGAAAAACAAGGAACGTTTTTCCATATCCGTTTCCGGAATTCCCTCAACGCCTTGTTAAGTGCTGGGATACATTTTGATGAAGCTTATTTTTTGTCCTACGGCTATGCCTCATCGCACCCAACGCGCGCTGCTACCACCGTACCACACCACACCGCCTTGCCTCGCCGCATCGCATCGCCTCGAGCCACAATTATTTGCAATTTCACTCAAAATTCCATTCCAAAACACCCACCGCACGCCACTGCCAACAGCATTGTGTTCAGTGTTGTCGTCCAGCAGAAGCAGCAGCAGCAGCAAAAACCACAAAAAGGAGCAAACAAAAAATTTAACTTGAGAAAAATTAAATCTTTGTGCCAGTATAAAATAAAAATCAAAAAAGAAAAAGAAAATATATAAAACAGGATTCTAAGAGCATTTTTCATGGATCCAAGGATCCAACCACAAAATATTAGACTTCGTCCATGCGGATGATATGCCAAAAGCACACTCCACAAGAAGATTGTGAAATTGAGTGCACCACCGTAGGCATACACTTCGCTCCCAAAAGGCTCAAGCAAAGGCGCATGCACATGGGATATGAAGTAATAATTGAAAATCAGCTTTACATACGTACGTTCGTAAAGTGTAATATATTGTATATGTTCACTGTACAGTTACAGAGGCATACACACAACGTTACTTACCTTACACATAATGTAATGGCTTTATTTGCACAAGAATAAAAAAAGTAGGTAGGTACGTACCTATTTAATCTGAGAACATTTTAGGTGTAATCTGGTGCAGATACATAAGTGGATGCTCGATTCACATGTGAATACATTTTGCCATTGGCATCATAAGGATATAAATATGTATGTATTATACAAGGTGCGTCAAAATTGCCTTCCTAATTAAAAACTTATATAGATTTAATTTGTTGTTAATACAATTATTTGAGAAGCAAAAAGAACGATTTTTGCAGATTTCTTTTTGAATATAATGTCCCTCAAATGAGCATCAGCTTTATGCTGACACAGACGGGCTCATGAGGGCAGTGCGATGTCTTCTAGCTCAAGAAATACCAACTTTAGTTCCTTATTGACAAAATCGTGCCCAAAGTAGCGTAATAATGTGCCCAGAGGGTGGTTTTCGCACTTTTAAATTAATATTTTCAAAATAAAATTCAATTTATTCCTCTCTAAGGCTCTATAGTTAATTTTGGTAAACCTCCCAATTCTAGTTTTAAGTACCTTAAAAAAGAAAAGAATACAAAATTGTAAAAAATAGGAATATACTTTTGATCCACCCTGTTCATATATACAGTACATACACATGTATGTTTTTTGAAGAATGAAAACTGAGGTATGAGGATTTGAATTCGTTTTTGGATTCAGCTTTGAAATGAAAGAAAATAATTCCCAGTCCCAGCTGAGAGATTTTGGTTAAATTTATCTGAGCGTTAACGTTTACTGTGAAGATGAATGCATTTTGCCAGATGCCAAATACAAGACTTTAAGCTCATAAAGCGATTAAATGGATAATTTTAAACTTGCTCTATATACCCATCTATGTATTCAGGCGCAAAATTATTGGTTTTGTAAAAATTTAGCTTTAAGTGTGATATTTTAATTAAACCTAAGAGTTTAATTATTTTGGGGTAAAAGAGAAAGGGCCTTTTCGGGGCTCTAAACGAGTTAACGAATATAAATATATAAGTTTAAGAAAAAGTCATGTATGGAGATTTTGAGTTTAAATCTGAAATCAGCGAACTTTTAATGGGGCACATAGGCATCCTTCCAAATCTACTATTCAACGTTTGGTGGCCATATTCAAGTAAACCGGTCATAAACAATCAACCAAGACCCGTACGTCAACGAAACGCCAGATCTACCGAAAACATCGCCGATATTCGTGAAAGTGTGTAACAGAATCCGAGCAAGTCAATTCCGCCCACCTCACAAGAATTTGGCCTGTCGCAGACAATAACATGCATCCATACAAAATCCAGCTGACACAGGAGCTGAAACCAAACGACCATAAGTAGCGTCGTGTGTTCGCTATCGCATCAAAATAAAGTTACTATTTGTTGTGGATTTTGAGCTGAAGGCGTCATCGGCCCGTACTTCTTCGAAATTGATGATGGCCAGGCCAATACCGCCAACGGCGATCTCTAAAGGTCTATGATTACCAACTTCTTGTAAACTGAATTAGATGATATGGACAACAAGATGGTGCTACGTGACACAGAACTCAAGACAACATCGATATTCTGCGGAAACAGCTTCATGGCATGGTTTTCTCTGTCCGAGACAATGTGAATTGGCCACCAAGA
Source organism: Eupeodes latifasciatus (assembly GCA_920104205.1). Taxonomy (NCBI): domain Eukaryota; kingdom Metazoa; phylum Arthropoda; class Insecta; order Diptera; family Syrphidae; genus Eupeodes; species Eupeodes latifasciatus. Next base: position 346,104,245 of record OV049924.1, read on the forward strand.
TCGTGTGATTTAACTCCTTTAGACTTTTTCTTGTGGAGTGAATACACTACAACCCACCAACTTTGTTAGAGTGAAATAATCCAAATGAATGCAAAGAATTCAGTTAATACAAACGAATGCATAAAATCTCAAATGATTGCATTCAATTGATTCCTATCAAATTATTGGGTCGAATGATTTTTGGTTGCAAAATATTAATTCCCAATATCTAGGTGAATCAATAAATGCAATCTTTAAGTTCAATTTAATAAAAGATTTATATTGAACGAATTCACAAAAGATTTTCTTCTTCTTTAATAAGTTTGGATGTAAATGATTTTTCGCTGCATTTCAATTTTCAACGACCGATGATAGACAATGTTGAAGGACACACGAAGCTTTATTTGTGTGTAACTTGTGTTGTATAAGTTCAAACGGAATAGAATGGACTGTTGCCTTGATGAAAATATCAAGGGCATAATAATAAGAACAGAATTGATCTACATTTTTCTTTGTTGTGCAGCGTTTTTCAATAAGTGGTTTCATTTTGATGTTAATAAGAAACAAGTGTTATGAAAAGAAGTCAATGGATTTTTGTTTCGTTGAAAAAGAAAATGATATTTCATTAACAATGAACAAAACGGATACGATTGCAGCACCATATCTTTCTCATACCTATATTGGCAAAGACCATTGGTAAAGACCTTATCTTTCACTTGGCCCCAAAGAAAAAAGTCTAATGGTGTTAAATCACAAGATCACGGTGGTTAGTTTCAATCATCTCTTTCAGAAATAACATGGTCAGAAAACTTTTCTTCTAAAATTTTGATTATTTCGCTGTGTGTGGAACGTAGCGTCATGTTGTTGAAAATATACGTCGCTTATAAAAATATTTTCCAAATTCGGCCATAAAAAAACATTATTTTTAAAGATTGATAAGATTGGTAAGTTTTAACCACACTTCAAGCCCAAATATCGTACTTTTAAGATGAAGAGGCTTTTCAACAATCATTCTTAGCTTTCTTGCATCTTATGATGATGATTTGTTTGACAAAAATCAGATGACTTTTTTGACATAAAATTCGCATCATTTTGATGTATTCAAAGGACTCAATTAGAAAAAATACGATGCTGGTATACCAACTTGTATTCTTATGCTAGCCGAATTGTAAAAGCCTTAAGACCAAAGTCTTTATTTAAAGTAAGTTTGTAATGTTGTTGATGGAATACGTTATTCCAAATATTGGCTAAGAAATGACAAACTTGGATTTTCATCAACATACTACAGGCTATAGCACCAATTTTTCCAGTTGTTCTTTAGCGACAAACAAAGAATTGATTGAACACAAATTTTTCGACCAGTTTTACTATTGTCAGCCAAGAAGGTGCTTCATAACCATTTTCACCATTTTTGTTGTGAATTTAAGCAAAAGTTTAATTTTTTAAAAATTACTTTAGCGTATTCAAAATTGATTATTACATCCCTTTCTTCAAATTCTCTCTAAAAATTGTGTCCTACTTTGACTTTGAATAATAAAATCCAATAATTACAATTACTAACCTTCATCTATCATCATCAGACTTTTCATCTACCATATTTGACCCGTATTCGTAATCATATATACCTTTTTAATCCTATTCAGTTAAAAATCCATCAAGATATTAAGTTACAAAAAAAAAAACTCAATTTTATGTATATAAAAATAACAATAGATTTTCTGTATAATTTTCATTTCCAAATGTCTATACCTACCCTCAACATTCCTACACATAGGCCTTTGTTTATATCTATAATAAAATCTCTCACAAAGCGCATGAAACCCAAAAACACAAACCTTAATGAATGCACTCTCCTTGACTTCTCATATAGGCAGAAATATAGTCATCCATATCACAATATAAAGAAAAAAAAAAACCATCAGGGTATTTTTTCCGCCATGATTTTTTATTTATATAAATTAAAAAAAAAAACATAAATATCACACACACACAGACACACATTATAAAAGTTAAACAATAATCTTTCCGTGGTTGCCCAGGTTAACAATCGTAGCTTTTGCCAAAGTGTACCTACCTTCCTTATACTTTACACCAAACAAGAGTATAACAAAAACACTGAACTCCACCGTATCGTAGCTGCCCCACCGCCCAATCGCCCACCGCAACCTTCCACGTTCGTCGTTGCGGATTTATTAAAATGAAGAATGAACGCCACATCAATCCAATTCCAGTTGATTACACGCTACAAGGCCGTGACCTAAATTTGTATCTGTCACTCGCTTTGGTTCTTTGGTTCTCTGACTATGACTCTGGGTTTATAGCTCTTAACTCCCCATTTATTCTTTATTTCTTTTTGTTCTTTGTTGTTGCTGTTGTTTTACGATGACTTTGGTTGCAAAATATGTGTGAGAGTGTTGGTGTTCTTGTTTTTTTCTGTTTGTATAAGAGTGTCCTTTTTGCACAAATGAATTTCTTGTGCGTTTTCTAAAATAAAAAAAAACAAAATAATAGACTTTTCCAACCCTCCTTTGGTTCTTTTTTCTTCCTACCAACCAACGGCAATGACTTCGATCCCTTTTTTTTACAACAAAATTCAATCTCGCATATACGAGAACTATACCCATACTATAATAAAAGTGTCCCCAATGAATTGTCAAACTTTTGAGCAATGACATAAAGTTCTTACAATCAAAATGATTGACATCAAGAGTTATGGTATGGTTCTTTAACAACATCAGAGGTACCACTATCACCACCACCATTATCGTACCACATCACCTCTCGTTCTCTCGGTTTGGTACCACTGAAAAAGTAAGGGATGATGATGATGAATTCTGTTAATAGAAAACAAAATACCCACCTACAAACAAAAATCTCCTCAGAACTATAAAACTAGGCCAAAAGTTTCTTAAAAGTGGAACTTAACACAGTGCAAATAAACGCAAAATAAAAAGTTAAAAAAAGCACCGTACATGACCTGCCTTCTGTACGACCCCTCGACCCCTACACCCCCTCAACAATTCGCACTTTACATCAAGTGCCTAATATAATCACTGTTCTCAACCCAACCCCCCCCTCTCTTGACGCTCTTGAACGAATAGAATAGTTGCATGAAATTAAAAATAAAAACAAAATAATAAACTGAATGTTTTTTAAGAAAAGTAATGAAAAGTAACTCCCCATCCACCCCCTTTTTTACCCTTATAACATGTCAGATAATGAAAAAAGACACAAAAAAGAGAAGAAGAACAAAAAAAAGAAATCATAAAAACTCAAAGCGAAAGGAACACGCATTCAAACATTAAAAAAACAGAAGAAGAAGAACTATAACAACAACTGAAAAAACACGTTAAGGGATAATTCAAAGGAACGAGAACGAAAAACCCTTTGTCAAACAAAACACCCTCTCAATCCGCCCAAAATTACTGTAGGTCTAGTAAACAAATCAAATTTGCACACCACCTTCCGTCCGCAACCCACAGCTCTTGTCACGTCGTCGTCGTCCTCTCGTCGTTGTCGGTCGTCAGCGTTGTTCCTTAGCAAGCAAACCTACAACCTATATTCTACACGGTTTTTTGATTAAACAAAATTTCTTTTTCTCGTTAACGAAAAAAAGCTTATCTCATCGTCATCGTTTAACTTAACTCGCCGAAAAAAGCGAAAAGAAAAACGGTAAAAAAGCTCTCGTTTATATCTCCAACAAATATGGCTGAATGAAAATTGGCAACATGTCCTATCATTCTAGTTGTGTTGTGCCCCCTTGCTGCTACCCTTCCACGTTTTTGAGGCCACCTACGACCGTAGCCGTTCTTTCATTTCTCCTAGTCAACCAGAATTCTGAATGCAATTTTTCCCCTCTCTTTTTCGTCCTCCACGTCACGTGTCGCTCGTCGTCTTTCACGTCGTAATATAGTATGCAGCGCGTACTATACTATGGCTCTGACGGTGACGGGTATGACGCGATGCAATGATAAGCTCTGTCCTAAGATTTAAGATGACAGTAGAAGTCTTCTCACTCGCACTCACGTTATTTGTACGTAGTATGGTTTATTTTTGTGGGGAAACTGCTCTTGCTTCGTTGCATTGTTTCCTATACGCACCACGTCACTATCCGGCTTACTACGCGTGTTCACAAATACAAATTTAAGCACTTTGGTTGTAGATAGAGAGAACTAAAAGTGTAGGGGGAATGAAATAGTCACCAGAGTACAAGGACCTCTTGAGCGGGCTTAAAACAAAAATATTAACTCACTATCGCCATTATACAAAAGTGAGAGAGAGAGAGAGAGAGAGAGAGAAAGAGAATGCATGTGAGACAGTGAAAGAGCGAGAGAGAGAGAGATAAAACGACGAAGAAAAACTCTCTCAAAGAGAAAATATCAATTCATTATAGTAAAAATGTTTAAGCCGCCTCTTTCTTCTCCTTTCAACCTATCAAAAAGAAAAGTACAAATAATAAAGTTCATTATAAAAGCTTTATCGAAAATTGTTGCAGCTTTTTACATGTCGTTAGCTCCATTATACTCATGGAGCTTTTAACGCGCATGTTGGATGTGATTCTGATTGTTATTTTGACGTTACCGTTATATGGAAGTTTAATATGTTGTATCTACAGCTTTTTCTTGTTCTCATGAATAAATCTTCCATTCTGCTCGTTATCTCTTTTCTCTATATACGAGCCGTTAGGATTGTTAGGTGCTATAGGGGCCGATGGGGGTTGATGGAGAATGGGGTTGTTCTTGGTCGATGTGGAAACAGTTAAGATGGTATCAAGCGCAAGCGGTTTGGTATGGTGTGTATCTAACCTATACGAATTTGAAGAACTGTTTTTGGTAAGGTAGAAGTCATCATCTTGTATAAGACATGTTTTCTTCATTCGTTTGTTCTTAATGCAGTTTTTGTCAACAACAATTCCAAGATTTTTCTTAAGTTTTGAGTTGTTTGGGAAAAATACGTACATAGGTTCTATGTACCTATAGGTATACAAAAAAAATGTTAACTTTTCATAGAATTAGGGTCATGGTGAGATATTTAGATGTTTTTACCTTTTTTTTTTGTTCAACTTTTTTACTTACCTACTTTATTTACATATATTGAATGGATGGTAGGTAAGGTAGTAGGAGGCTATAAGACGAGTTAACAAAGCCAGTTTTACTTCTACCGTCATCATCATCATCATCATCATCATAATTACGTCATCATTCATGGACTTAGTTGTGAGTTGTGTCATACATAAATTGACAACTTGGTTGAATTGATCGTGTGTATACTACGTACAGTTACACCTTTACCTATCTACCTTGATTTTAAAGAAGAGGATAGTAGTTTTTATGGTATCTTTTTTCTATTTTTTGTATTTAGTTGAAGTGTTCATTAGTTGGAAGAACTTATAGAAAGTGTCATTATGACACTATGCACTATGATGATGATGGTGATGAGTATGATATACTTTTATGTAGTACAGTTACCTAACTTGCAGGGAGGAAGGAATAAATAATGTTTTTAATTTAATTATTTTAATTGAAATTTTATTTTAAAAAATAGATAATAATTGATAGCGTGAATATACATACTCGTATCTACGACAAAAAAAAATATGCTGCTGTAGTTTAAGATTATATCTTACTTAAAGTTTTTAATTTAACTTAAATTCAAGCTTTTCGGGGGAGTACCTAGGATTACTGACTTTTTTTTTAAAGAAAAACAATGATGGTTAGTTGTTTAGATCCAATTGAATTCAATTTAATTAAATAATTTTACTTTATTTTAGGCAGCTGTCTTATTAAACTGCATGTAGCACCTATGTACTTATATGGCAAGTATTGCATTTATAAAAAAAAATCGAACACGATATTTTAATAAAACATATCATTACGATGGTAGAGAAGTCGAACAAAGTGGGTCACCCGATTAAGTTCGTCTATTTGTTTTCGCCTCCAATTCCTAAACCTTTTCGTCGATTGAGTTCAAACTTGTAAGTTAAGGTTGTAAGCAGTTAAGAATCGAAAATTAGAATTTTCTCAAAAGGGAACCCATGGATATCTTGTGAATTTTTTCTATAATTGTATTTCTTGTTTCAATAATACAAAAAAATTGTATTGCTCTAGAAGGGTTTCCCCCCATAGAACCGTTATTTTGTTTTTTTAGTTTCCTCAAGAACTGATGAACCGATTTCAATAAATTATTTTGCACAAGCTCTTATACTCTCTTAATAATATTTGATGATCAAAAGGGGGAGAGTACGATAACTTAGGCGACAAAGTTCAATGACGGATTTGTATGGAACAGTTAAAAACAAGCATTTTTTACTATGGGAAGGGGGGTCTATCTCCTCTCGTTTAGGCGGTAGGGGCAGTTAAAAAAAATATGTACATTAAATGGAAAAAAAAAATAATTAAAAAATAACGGTAATACCCTCAATTAAGTGTTATACCTTTTTTTAAAGCCAACACTTTTGTCTATTAGCTTGTTTTTAAATCAAGTCAAAACTATGCATAGTTTTTAAAACAAATTGTTTTAAAGTCAAAATTTGTGCAAAAAAAGTTAAAAAAAAAGGTTTAAAGTGTAATTTTTCAAAACTTTCAAATTATTTACTGTTTTTTTTTTTTTAGAATTCATTGCTCTTATTTGTTTTTTATCAAAAACTGAAAACTAGATGACTTTATGTCTTCTAGTTCTTGAGAAAAATGAAAATTACCAAAATAAATATTTTAATTAAATTACTTTTTCCTTTGCTTAAGTATTAACGTAGTCTTATTTTGATAGTAATAATCGAATATGGATTAAGATATACCTAGGGTAAATTAATTTTTCTTAAATCCAGCTTATTTAAATGCAAAAAAAAACTTTGCATGCACCCCATCTTGCACCCTCCCCACCTTGCACACACTCCAACTTGCACCCACCCAAAATCCTATAGTGTGCCCAAGCAGGGGGTTGCAGGGGGGGCAGCATTCCCCCCCTTACAGATGCCACTGTTGCATACACCCAAACTCGCGCACACCTTACTGTTGCATACACCCAAACACGTATTACGCATACGCAAATACCAATATTACTATCAAAATAAGACCACTCAAGCAAAAAAAAAAGAATTAAATTAAAATAGTAGTTGTGGTTATTTTCAATTTTCTCAAAAACTAAAAGACATAAAATCATCTAGTTTTCAGTTTTTGATCAAAAACAAATAAGAGCAATAAATTCTGAAATAAAAACAATGGTAGATAATCTTGAAGTATTGAAAAAGTTACACTTTAAACCTTTTTTAACTTTTTTTACTCAAATTTTGAGTTTAAAATTAAATTTTTCAAAAACTACGCGTAGTTTTGACTTGATTTAAAAACTGGCTAATAGAACAGAATGTTGGCTTTAAAAAATGTATACAACTTAATTGTAAGTATCACCGTTATTTTTTAAGAATTTTTTTCCATTTTAAGTAATATTTTTTTTAAATTGCCCCTCCTGCCTAAACGGGGGGAGATAGACCCCCCCTCCCATAGTAAAAAATGCTTATTTTTAACTGTTCTAAAAAATTCCGTTATAATATCTTGTCGCCTAAGTTATCGTACTCTTGCCATCAAAAGTGTCAAATTTTACTTTTTTAAATTTTTAAAAAAACATTCTTTTTTTTCAAAAAACTAAAATTGAAAACTTTTATATACAAAATACGATTTTCAAAAAAATTAATAAATCAAGGTTTGTTTGATTAATTTAATGGCATTACAATTTTTGAAGACAAGCTTATTTTACTGGTAAATATTTAATTTTTTAAATATATGTAAGCTTCATTTGTAAACAGAATCTTTAGATACACAGCAAGTTCATGTGATTTTTATGTTTATTGATACAATTATAAACTTATAAAGTTATGTGCCTTACGAATTATTCCCAAAAGAGTTTTTGGGTAGCTAATCATTGAATATTGGAAAAGTATTTCACATTCTTGTTGTTCAGCTAAAAAAAGAATAGCTTTACCTGCCTTGAGAAAGACCATTATATTTCAGTGGGCCCAAGTGTGAAATTCGGAATTTCAGCGTGTTAATTCACCTGAAACAAATTCTCTTTTTGATGATAGTTAGGTCTTTCAGGTACCCGTGGCGTGATGTTTTGTGCGTTGGACTGTCATGTTAGAGGTCTTGGGTTCAATCCCTGCCTGTGCCACCTAATTTTTTTTTTCAATTGACAAATTTGACAAATCCTGCAAGATTAATTTCTTCCGTTCGGATTCGGCATAAAAACTGAAGTTCCCCTCCATTCCTGAAATGACTCGCCCACAGGAATGGTTGAGAGTTGTAACCAGGCCCTAGTTCTCAACGAACTGTTACGCCACCTAGTTTATCGCTATTTCGGGAGTTCGATGTTAGGGCTCAAATAATGAGCTTATTAGATTTATAAAGGCTAAAGTGATAGATGGGTAGATAAAAATAAAATGAGGATTTCATAGGTAAAACATGTTAGTTGTTACTAATATAAAACTATACAAATATTTCAAAGGTTTAATGAAAAGAATCTAAAAACATCCAGTTAACAGGTAATGTAGCAATTAGTTTGTAATTTTTTTATTTTTTTATGTAAGGGATTATAAGGAACTTACCAAATAGGTGGAAACATACGAGAAGATATTGAGAAATGTAAAAAAATGGACAAAGGACACGACAGATAAAATAATAGATGGTATACCATCAGGATCTGATTAACAAGTATCGTCAAGATTAGAAATAAACTTTGCAATGTTGATTTCAATAGATCAAAGTCTTGATCTATTACGTCAGATTTATCAAAGTTAAAAGTATCACTATTGAAGGCAATTTGAAAGAAGTCTGAAAAAAGTTAAGTTATAACCTGTGGATCGTGAATTGAAATGTCATTGAGCTTGAGAACAGACGCGTAAGGACAAGATTTTCTTTAATTTTTTATAAACTTCCATAAAAAACACATTGTATTCATTCTCAGATCTTTTTCACCATTTTGAATGTAAATAAAATATTTTAATCTTGACGTTCTGTAGAAAATATTTTTTGAACCACAAAAAGTTGAAATGCTGACCGAAAGATAAGGACATGGAGCATCACCAAGAGAAAATTATTAAAATCGACGAATAATGCTTTAAATTTTCAATATGTGAATTCTCTTTACGACCGTATCCTTTCTTATCTAAACCAAGATGTCTTAAGAATTTAAGCACTAGATAAAATAATAAAGCAAAGTCGAAAATCAAATTTACGTTAGAAAAAGGTTTGATTATGAAAAAATATCAATTGGAAATTTTGGAAAACTAAGCATTATTTTAAAATCAATTTTTAAGAGCATCATATAAATAAATCAGGTGGCACAACAGTCCGTTGAGAACTAGGGCCTAGTGACTTACAAATCTCAACCATTCCTGTGTGCGAGAACTGTTATCAGGGATAGAGGGGACCTACAGTTTAAAGCCGAATCATAACGGCTAATTTAAGAAAGCAATTTTCATGACACGAATTAGTCTTGGAGGATTTGTCAATTCCTCGCAAGAAGCAGTACTCGTGAAAAAAAACCTTTAGATGCCACCGGCAGGGATTGAACCCAAGACCTTTGGCAAGGCAGTTTAACGCACTAATTATCATTGCACGGGTACTAGCACCAATTTGTCAATAATTTGAGAGATGGGAGATATTGTAGAGAGAGGGAAGATTTTAAGACAGAGCTCTAAACTTTCTGAAAATAGATAGCTTAAAATAGTTTGACCCGTTTTCATGACAAAAAATGGACGAAAATAATTTATTGATTTTTTGTACCATATTAAAATCATTAAACTTACAAACATATACATATGTACATATGTATATGTAAGTGTTTCAGTATTGTGTGTCGGTTGATTGACAAGCAATTAACTTTTGATTGGCGTTTACGATAATTTGGGGATCCATACTCCATATATGTCAAATATTAGTTAAGGGACGAACATTTTCAACATCGGTCTCTTGTATTTCACAACGAAAAAATTTATGCTGACATAGAAATAATTAGTAATAAAAACTTTTATTTTAGGCCCAACAGTTTTATCGAAATGCAAAACTACATAATATTTTTGCGATTTTTACCCTCTTTTAAAAAATAAAAAAAAATGTTGTGGTCACTGTGGTGTATGTGGAACACAAATATTGTAACATTTTATTTACCATGGTTGTTTTTTTTTTTTTTGTTTTTATTTATGATGAATGTTGAACACAATGTCAATAAAATATTAGCAATTGATTTATGTGTATAATATGTACATACATAACTAAATTGTTCACTCTGAAAAAGAAAAAAAAAAACTTAAGAAATTTTACAAATCACCAAAAGGATGTGTAATTTTTAAAACTCCATTGATATAAGTTTTGCGTTTTTGATGGTTTGAAAATATATAAAAAAAATACTCCTGAAACATATTTGAAACAAAAAATTATTAGGTAGAACATAATATTAGTTGTTGTGAATATTAAAATATCAATTTTTATTGAAAATTAGCTGACTTATAAGAAATCTCCGTACTCTACATACCTACATTTTTCCACGGTTTTATAGAAAAGTTATTCTTTACAAACACTGTTTTTTAACTTTACGATTGAATTAATTTTATTTTTCTAACATTTTCAATCGTTTCAAGAATTAATTTCATTAATTCAATTTAAAAATTCAATATTTAAAAAAAAAATAAACTTTTTATTATCTTATAAAAAGAACTATAGTAAATAATACCTTAAAAAACATCGAGATGAGACTGTAAAACATCTACTCACTAGAAAAAACACCAGACCTGGACGAGACTCTGTTGTACGAAACCGAGATAGATACCGAGAGCAAGACTGACATATTTTTTCGATTCAGTGGAAACTAGCAAAAGTCAGGTGGAGAATCGTCTAGTGGCCATACATACTCATAATCAACGATAAAGGCCATTTAAACGACTTTGAACGACTTGAATGGTGAATATATAAAAAAAATAAAAACAAATCCAATGTTGTAATTTTATTTTTCTTGGCCAAAATATTTTTACGACTTTGTCGGTGCCAGTTTATAATAAAATTGTCTGCCAAGTTCAGGGTCATCGTTATATCGTCCTAACAACATAATGAAGATTTTAATGAAGAATAAAACGCAAACTTCTATGTAATAAATTCATAAAGTAGGTGTCTATAGTTACATATTATGTATATTTATAGTCCTTCAAAATAACATAAATCCTTGCATATAATGTATCAAATAAATGGTAAGAGTCTGTAAAATGATAACCTATTTCGAAGAAAACACAAAGTCTCTACATATAAATGAAAATGTACATAAATGTGGTTAAACTTCGTCTGATGAATGAAATATTCATACCCCTTAAAATTTGTACAAATACATTCTAATTATCACTGATGACATATGAAAAAAGTCCCTTTAAACCCCAAATACTTTGTGTTACTTTTATCTGAATGATTCTAAAAAAAATGCTAATACGATATAACGGGTGATTTTTTTGAAGTTAGGATTTTCATGCATTAGTATTTGACAGATCACGCGGGATTTCAGACATGGTGTCAAAGAGAAAGATGCTCAGTATGCTTTGACATTTCATCATGAATAGACTTACTAACGAGCAACGCTTGCAAATCATTGAATTTTATTACCAAAATCAGTGTTCGGTTCGAAATGTGTTTCGCGCTTTACGTCCGATGAGCGATGAGGCTCATTTCTGGTTGAATGGCTACGTAAATAAGCAAAATTGCCGCATTTGGAGTGAAGAGCAACCAGAAGCCGTTCAGGAACTGCCCATGCATCCCGAAAAATGCACTGTTTGGTGTGGTTTGTACGCTGGTGGAATTATTGGACCGTATTTTTTCAAAGATGCTGTTGGACGCAACGTTACGGTGAATGGCGATCGCTATCGTTCAATGCTAACAAACTTTTTGTTGCCAAAAATGGAAGAACTGAACTTGGTTGACATGTGGTTTCAACAAGATGGCGCTACATGCGACACAGCTCGCGATTCTATGGCCATTTTGAGGGAAAACTTCGGAGAACAATTCATCTCAAGGAATGGACCGGTAAGTTGGCCACCAAGATCATGCGATTTGACGCCTTTAGACTATTTTTTGTGGGGCTACGTCAAGTCTAAGGTCTACACAAATAAGCCAGCAACTATTCCAGCTTTGGAAGACAACATTTCCGAAGAAATTCGGGCTATTCCGGCCGCAATGCTCGAAAAAGTTACCCAAAATTGGACTTTCCGCAGCCGCGGTCAACATTTAAATGAAATTATCTTCAAAAAGTAAATGTCATGGACCAATCTAACGTTTCAAATAAAGAATCGATGAGATTTTGCAAATTTTATGCGTTTTTTTATGTTCTCAAGCTCTTAAAAAATCACCCATTATATACAAAATCCCATCTTTTAAACTTGAACATAGTCAAAATACATAATGTAAAATTTTCTAAACTTTTGTAAAGCAATTATGACCTTTATTATTGTATTAAACATGTATTTTTATTAATTTTGTTTACTATAGCAAAATATAGGTACTTTATTAAATATGTCAGAATTGCACAATTTACATAGATATGGTTATTAACTACCTTACCTTACCTACTAATGACAATTAACATTTTTTTTTTAATAGGTTTTGATGGAAATTAAAATTTATTCGAAGGAAAAACTACAACAAAACCTTTATTCAAAATAATAACAATATAATAATACATAATACAAACAGGGCCGTCGAGAGGAATTCCGGGCCCGTGACGGAATAATCCCCATATTTACCATTTTTTTAAAGTTCATGCCTACTGATATGGTACGTTCTAATTTGAATTACGAATAGCATAAAATTGGTTGGAATTAACGAAAATAATCATTTTTTGTTTGCAAAGTGAACCGAAAAAAGTGTTAATCATCAAATCAATCTCACGGGTATAGTCCAGTTTAGTTGAAATGGAAGATGAATAGAAAATAATTCTACATGCGAGTAGATCAGATTCCGAACAGAATCATACATTCAATTTGATAATTGTCAACGACATGTTGGTTGGTCAATTAACTATTCAAAAAAAAATTAGCATGAAGATCTATTACCTATTATGAAAATAAAATAGAGTTAAGTAAAAGTATTTTAAATTTGTCCTTAAAAAAACTATGTATTTTAAAAGGTTTAGATTAAATACTCTTTATTGTTTTTCTTTATATTAAAATATTATTACAATGTTTTATTAGAGTTAGTTTGCATTCAATGAAATATTTTCTTTTGGCAAACGAGCTTTCCTAGCTTTCTGAACAGAAAAACAACTTAAAGGTAATTGAAACGAAATTCAATTCCCTTGCCAAAGGTGCTTCGATGCATCAAATCTATCAAAGTCAGAAACACGATCTTGTGTTGAGCACGAAAGATGAAAATTCTTTGTTCTGGCAAGGATGCTAAATGAACGTTCGGCACTAGCTACGGTTACTGCAGGTATGGTGGAAAACACACGGAGAGCAACACAAATGTTGGGGAAAATCTTCTCCAAATTCTGGGAATAAATAGTATTGAGCAAACTCAATGGCGGAAGTTCTGCTTCAAAATTGGCTTCATAAATGTGTTTCAAATGAATTATTTCTTCTTTCAACTCTTGAGACACATGCGAGTTATACTTTTGGATCAACCTTGTAGCGGAGTTTTTAATCTCAATTTCGTCCATTGTTGAAAACTGCCATAGAAATGAAAATGTATAGCATTCAAATTCTTCGTCGTATCGAACCAACGAGAAATGACAGTTATAATTGAATCAACTATGACGTAAAAGTTGTTTTTCTTGAAATTTATTTCTTTGTCTGTTTCAATTTGCTCTCCGGCTCCTCGATTTTCTCCAAAACGTCTCTTTAATTGCCTTTTTCGGTTCGATGGGAACGATTCTGGAAAATCCCCCAATCCAGTAGCAACACTGCTTTGCATTCAGATAAATTTGATCCCATCCGTTTCAAATAAAGTTCAAATCGGAGATTAAGTTGTCGAGATTTCGAATTTCAACGTCAATAGTCATGTTTCTGGCTTGAAGAATAATACTTCTTTCATTTATAGCGCTAAGAACCTTGCACCAAATCCAAGACATCAGGAAGCATTGGACGCATTCAAATTTGTGCATATATTTTAAAACGCCATTTACATCTCTTCGAGCTTCAGCAGTTAAATTAATATCACTTAAGGCTTCTAATGATGTTCTAAGGTTTTTCAGATAATTTGCAAATGGTTTCACTGCCTCAATTCTAGCTGACCATCTGGTATCGGAAAGTTTGTGAAGGGATCCGGGCACATTTTTCTTAAGAATTTACCAACGTTGAACACTGCTGCTAAACAAGTTGAAACACTTTTGAACAACTCCAAAAAATGTGATTGCGGCAGTACAACATTTCGCTGAATCGACTCCACACAAATTAAGGCTGTGAGCTGCACATGCTGAATACACGGCATTCGGATTTTTGTTTAAAATATGACTTTGTGCACCATTATACTGTCCTTTCACATTGCTTCCATTGTCATAGCCTTGTGCACAACAGTCTTCTAAAGGGATTTCGTTCTTTGCCAATGTTTCGCAGATCAAATAAGCTCTTGCGGTGCCAGTTTTTTTTTTTGTTGCAATCGACAAATTCCAAAAACCGTTCTTGGATGGTGAACACATTTTCTTCAAAGCGCAGATATCGGCAAATAAATGTGTTTTGTTCCACATCACTTGAATCGGGTGTTGCATCGACAATTATAGCGAAGTATTTGGCGTTTTCAATCTCCTTCAAATGTTGGGCACAAATTTTAATGAACTCATTTTGAATCTCAACGGAAAATTAGTGGACTTGCAAACGTTTGTGTTCTTGTTGTGAAGTTCTTTTTTTTTCCAAGTGCTCCTGAAGTAAGGGGTCGTAATGACTAATTAATTCCAAAATGCCCAAAAAATTACCATTATTTGGCTCTCCAATAAGATTGCCATCGCCTCGTATTCCTAGTAGCCTGGTGGGATTTTCCGGTCCCCCGAAACCGTATCAAAAATTTCGTTCCCATTCCTGTGTGCGAGTAATGTTTTCAGGGATGGAGGGGACCTACAGTTTATATGCCGAATCCGAACGGCTAATTTGAGAAAGCACTTTTCATGACAAGAATTACTCTTGGAGGATTTGTCAGTTCCTCGCAAGAGGCAGTACCCGTGAAAAAGTTAGGTGGCATAGGCAGGGATTGAACCCAAGACCCCTTGCATGACAGTCCAAAGCACTAACCATCACGCTACGGGTAATCAGTCTTATAGTCAACTAAAAATAGTATTACAGTTAGTATCACTTAAGAAATAAATAAATAAATAAATAAACAAATTATTAAATTAATAAATAAAAAAGAGGATAACTTCCCATCCCGTCTGTCGATTTGTCTTGCGTAAAAGTTTGTCTATATGTATCAATTTTTACCAAATTTGAGTACTATTTGCTGTAGATTTTATTTTTGTATGAAAAAAACGGACTGTTGGATTTTTATAAAAAAAATTACTGAATATCGAAAAAAATATTTTCTGGGAAATAAAATAAGTTTAAAGCCAATACTTTAACCTTTTGAAAAGCTATTTAAGTCGAAAGTAAATTTTTACCAAGTTTTAGTATTGTTTTTTTAGGTTTTTATTTTTTGTAAACAAAACTGTCAATTCGATTTTTCTCAAAATTTTTCCTAATGTTGAAAACAATGTTTCTTATAAGTTAAAATTAGTAAGAAGCCATTATCTCAAATTTTTGAAAAGATATTTGCGTCGAAAATCAATTTTTACCAACTTTTGTTAATTTTTTTTCGGTTTTTAATTTTTTGTAAAAAAACTTTCAATTCGATTTTTTTCAAAATTTTACTGAATGTTTACAACAATATTTTTTGAAAGATAAAAGTAGTTTTATGTCAATATCTCAAAGTTTTGAAAAAATATTTGAGTCGAAAATCAATTTTTATCAACTTTTAGTAATTTTTTTTAGGTTTTTATTTTTTGTAAAAAAACTGTCAATTCGATTTTTTTCAAAATTTTACTGAGTGTTGATAACAATATTTCTTATAAGATAAAATAAGTTTGAAGCCTTAATCGCATGTTTTTGAAAAGATATTTGAGTCGAAATTCAATGTTTACCAACTTTGAGTAATGTTTTTTTTTTTAGGTTTTTATTTTTTATTAAAAAAAAGTGTCAATTAGATTTTTCCCAAAATTTTATCAGATGTCAAAAACATTATTCTTCGTTGCACAAAATTGTTTTGGAGATGAAATCATATTGGTCGTAAAATTTTCGAGGTGACAAATTTTTTTGTTCAGTTTTTTTGATTTATAAAAAAAACCGTTAATTGGATTTTTTTCCAAAAATATATCTGTTTGGTATCACATTACAATCTATAATATAAAATTTAATTCAAGTCTCTAGCGTTATTGGTTCGTGAGATATTTAGGGTTAACCAAAATATCTCACCTTTTTTTAAACTGCTATGGTAAAAAACCACACACACAATTTTTTTGAGAGTCCTTTCTGCATCTTTCTGCATTATTATCTGTATAACAAAATTTATTTGATGTCGATATCTTAACTGGTTCGTGAGCTATGGACGACTCGGACGTACGGACTTACGAACGTAAGAAAAGTAAACACGCACGCACAGACATCTTTCTAAAAATCTCTTATTTCGACTGTAGGGGCCTTGAAACGTCGAGAAATGTCAAAATTTTCAATTTGACAAATCGGACCATTACAATAACTTCCTATGGGAAGTTAATAAAAATAATATATTTTAAATAAATAAATAAATAAATAAATAAATAAATAAATGTATAAATAAATAACTTAATAATTAAATAAATTTACAATTAAATAAATGAGTACATAAATAAATAAATAGACAAATAAATAACTAAACAATTAAGAGAAAAACAATTTAAATAAATATACAGATACATATAAATAGAACTGCACATAAATTAAAGAGAGAAAAATAATTATATAATCAACAGGAATTTAAGAATGAATATCAAATATAATTAAGTAAACAAATTTATCAAATAACAGATAGGTTTTTAATAAATATAAAATTGACTGTAATCAATACAAGTACATATACTCGTACATCAGTAATAATATCAAATTTGATATACATAAGTGAATTATCAGAACATGTGAATTTGTATTTTTCATATAATTTATGAATTCTTGCCTGCACAAAATCAATGTTTTTGTTATGGTGTGCAATTCATATTAGTGGAAAAATGCCACGGTAGATTTAATATCATCTTCAATTATTTATGTTGGCTTATTTGAAGTCTTCTAATGTGTGTTTTTGCACATTTTCCCCAAGATAGTGACCCATAAAACATACCTAATAGCTTGGAATATGGATTTGAAAATTATGAGTTTATTTTTGGTGCTTAGTTTGGACCGTGCGTGCGTCGATTTATGAATGGGTAAAGAATTTTAATAGTTAGATTAACTTTTTTAATTATTTGTTGTATATGTATTTTAAAAGTGAATTTTTCATCAAGATGAATTCCTAGATATTTATCACTCTTTTCCCAGTTTACAGTAGAGCCACCAACTTGTAGATTGTTGCTTGGTAAGAGGCATGCTTTTCGTTTTCGTGAAAAAAAGACTGCCTACGTCTTAGAAGCATTTAATTTCTTAATCTTCCATTCATTGAAGTACTCTTGTATTGTATTGCAGGTTGGTTTCTATTACGGAACCAACTGAATCTGATGCATAAATACAGGTGTCGTCTGCGAAAATTCCCTTTTCACAGTATCTTAAACTGGGAAAATCAGATGTGAATAAAATGTATAAGATCGGACCAAGAACCGATCCTTGAGGAGCACCATCTTCAATATTATACATTTCGGACAAACTATTGTTGACAAAAACTTTGAATTTCCTTGAACTAAGAAAAGATGTTATTATCTTAATAAGATACATTGATACATACCATTATGCAAAACAGTATCAAATGCCTTTTCAATGTCTAGTAGGACCATTCCAGTACTTCTACCTATCGCTAAATTACTTTTCACGTCTTTCGTTATTCTGTGAATTTGATGTACAGTACTGTGAAAAGCTCTGAACATGAAAAGTATGCGCTAAAGCGTTTGCTTTTTCGGAACTTGTAACCATTATCAAATTACCAACTTTTAGAGCGGGGATAAACGGTTTCTTTTTATTAATTAACAATACTTTAACAATATTTCAGAAGGGTTTACTAACATCTTACGATTTCAACCGTTATTTTTAAAAGTATTTATAGAATCTTTAATTAAGACATTGAGAATTTTAACTTCAGGTCAAGATCCCTATTTCTCATCCATCTAGTCCTTAATCTGTTCCTAACTTTAATCATTTCAATAATACTGCCAGGTAGTTGAATTGGATTCAGGGCCAGATTTAGGGGAGGGCAACCGGGGCGGAAGCTCGAGGCCTCCACAAACGGGGGGCCCCCACAATAGAGACTTCGGAAAATTTTTGTTTTAAATACCAACTAGTAAACACTTGTAAACAACTTTTCCTTTGATATGTATTTTTTTTTTTGCTCTTTTACGTTTACCCACAGCCTACAGTACTTTGTACATAGGTTAGGTTAGGTTGGAGTGGGTGTCCAGATGTCATTCACTCACTTAGACCTCAAGGGTCCATTGTGATACCACTAATGAGGTTACTCATGGGAGAGTAATGAACTTAAACAAACCATTTTGTGCTTTTAATAAAGTTAGAGAGACATTTTGTGTCAATCGTTGCCAGTTCACTGCTAATATCGAAGAAGGGATTACCGAGAAAGTTATTCCTTCTAATGGAGAGTGCTGGACATGTACATATAAGGTGTTGGACTGTTTCCTCTTCCTCCTCTTCCATGCAGCTTCTACAGAAGTCATTTGTGTAGACTCCTAGCCTCAGAGCATGTCTTCCTATGAGGCAGTGTCCTGTTATTACTCCAATTGTAGAGCTTATATTTTGTCCGTTCAGGGATATCAAGCCTTTTGACCGATTTAAGTTTATGCTTGGCCATATTTGCTTGGTTGCTAGGCAGGTGGTACTCTGTGACCATCTAGCATTTGTTGCTTCTAGAGCATATTGTTTGGGAAGATGTTTGCATGTGTGTTTGCATGGTGTTCCTATGTTATGTTTTTGTCTAACATTAGGCAGAAGTGTTCCGTTTTTGGCGAGCTCATCGGCTTTGCAATTTCCCGGAATGTCTCTGTGGCCCGGCACCCAAGTGAGGTGAATATTAAACTGTTCTGTCATCTCATTCAGAGATGATCGACAATCGTGGACTACTTGAGAGTTTGTGGAGACAGACGCGAGAGATTTAAGAGCGGCTTGGCTGTCCGAGAAGATTCGTATATCCTTGCAAGATATAACGTTTTCTTTGAGCCAGAATAGTGCCTCTTTAATCGCCATTACTTCTGCCTGGAATAAACTACATTGATTGGGAAGTCTGTATGATAGACTGGGATTCAGTTGTTCCGAATAGATACCACTTCCAACTCCGTAATCGGTTTTTGAACCATCTGTATAGAAGTGTACCGCATTGTCTTCCAGGGGTCCCTCTTCTTCCCAGGAGGATCTTGAAGGGATGGACACATGGAAGCTTTTACCGAATACCATTTTAGGTGTACATACATGATTATTTGATTATATTAATCTTAAATAACAGAAATCATTGATCTATATTTGTTCACTCCAATCAGGCAATCAGTGAAATCAATTGGCCCTAATAAGAAGCACTTCCAATTAACTACGCATCTTGAGGGAGTACCCCAATCGCTTAATGGCTGAGTGGGGTGGTACTTGCCCGCAACCTCGTAGGTTGGGTATTCGATTCCGTGTCTCTTCAATTTTTTTTTCTTATATATATATGTACATATAAATTAATTGCTGTATATGAACAATCGTTGTTCTTCAATTCTTGGAAAAATTTATTATTATTGACTAATTGGTAACTTGTTTCATATTTCTTTATGCAGTCAGGTATGCAGTTTGATAAGCAAATAATTACTATTGTGACACAATTAAATGCCATCACTTATTCACGAACTTTATTGCATGCAAGAAATTGAAAAAATCATAGTCGGTCAATAGTAATTTATTTGTATAATTATTGAAGAAATCAGTAGTACCCGTAGCGTGATGGTTAGTGCATTGGACTGTCATGCAAGGGGTCTTGGGTTCAATCCCTGCATGTGTCACCTAACTTTTTCATGGGTACTGCCTCTTGCGAGGAATTGACAAATCCTCCAAGAGTAATTCTTATGAAAAGTGCTTTCTCAAATTAGCCGTTCGGATTCGGCATATAAACTGTAGGTCCCTTCCATCTCTGACAATATTACTCGCACATAGGAATTGTTGAGAGTTGTAAGTCACTAGGCCCTGGTTCTTCATGGACTGTTGCGCCACCTAATTTATTTATTTATTTAATTATTGAAGAATATCGATTTCGATTGTCATACAAAATCCTCCTCATCGTGACAAACTCGAAAATCAGAATTTCAGAGCTACATTCCCAAACCTCGAAATTGCATTGAGAATGTATTTGGTTTTGATGGTAACAAATTGCACTGGAGAGCGCTCATTTTCAAAAATGAAAATTATAAAAAATAGACTTCGAACCATGATGGGACCAAACCGTCTATCGAAGTTTTTTCTCCTGAGCATTGAAAGCGATTTACTTCGAGAACTGGATTTTAATGAAATCATCAACGATTTTTCGGCGAAAAAAGCTCGAAAGGTTCCGTTCGTTAATCCTAAAATTTAATTTCAGATAATTCTTTTTTCCGTTTATATTTATATGTATGTTTTTTCAATACTAAAGGAATCTACTTGGTTTCACAATAAATTATTATTTATTGAAAAACTCAAGTGAAAAAAAATGGTTTACTTTATGTATTTTGAAAATAATTTGGGGTGAGGGGGCCTCCACTCCTTTATTGCCCGAGGCCTCTAGACCTCTAAATCCGACCCTGATTGGATTACCGCCTCGTTTTCTTTGGTACGGATTCATTAACGCATTCAACAACTAGAGTTGTAAAGATAGCTATACTTTCGTCAATATCGTTTTCATTGAAATCTCCTGTCAGAAAGTTAGGCATATGTCGTAGTTTAATGTTTATTTTTTTCTTATAGCTACGCCAATTTGCATTATTGTCCTAAACATGCATTTTTATTATGTAAACTATATTTAAATGAAATTTTATAAAAAGTAAGAATCTTCACATTGCTTCCTTAAAAATCCATCCTTTTATGAAAACAATAAAATAAAAAAAATAACAAATAAACAAATCCTTAAATTCTTAGACCATGATTTGGTGGCCTCCTATATAGGTATTATCGTTATCAGCCACCCTCTCTTTCCAGCCCCACAAACATCAATATTGTATCGTATAATTGAATCTCAACACCACCACCATCACCAAAATGGTTCCCAAAAAATCACCACCCCTTTTTTTATTATTATATTTGTAACACCAGATAATTACACCATTCTATTCCACCATCATCGTATGTACTTGATACTCGTACAAAAATAATAGAAAAACAAAAGAAAAAACAGGAAAAATAATATCGACTATTACAGGGGGTAGATAATAAGGAATCAAAAAATAAAACAAACGAATCAAAGAAGTTAATGAAATAAAAAAACAACAACATAATTTTATCGAACACACAAAGTTCATATAAAAAAGCTTTTATATTTGACCTCATCGTCCTCCATCTCTCCTAAATTTTTTTGCAACCAACCCCCGCAGGATAGTAAAGAATAGGATAGGATAGGATAGGATAGGATAGGATAGAATAGGAAAGGATACTCGTACTTGAACTCATAGTCGTAGTCGTATTCGTCGTCGTTATTGTCGTAGGTACTCGTAACTATGTATATGTAGTTAGGTAGGAGTATAAAGGACTCTCCCAGGCGGCAACAACTTTCTATATCAAAATCTTGTATTTTTCGGGGATGTATCTTTCGGGAGTCAAATTGAATCACGGTGTACACACATAACTCACTCGCTCACACACAATCAAAAAACAACAATATTTGTATATCCTTACATACTCATATCCGAATACTCACTCTCAAAAAACCAAATGGAGACAATAATTGAGAAAATACAATTTTTTGAAGAAATAAAACCAATACTAATTTAAAATACTACAACTTTTTCCACAACACTTGTTCTATCAGAAGCAAAGGACTAATGCAAGGTACATATACCTATACTATATATCCTATCGAAAGATAGACCAAAACGAACTCTGTGTGGCACGCGCGTCGAGGCCGAGACCGATGCCGTCCGACGACGATGACGACGAAGAAGACGAGGACGACGGCGATACCTACCATAGTCAACCTACCATAAAGGCATACCTACAATATACCTACTCCAAAGGAGTGTAGTCCTGCTCTTCGTTTTCGGATTTCAAATTTTTCAGATTTCACACCATCATCAGCAGCAGCAAGGAGCAAATACCGAGTACCGAGTACCTACAAAAAGAGTACCGAGCACATTCAGAGCTCCACTCCAGCTATGTAGCTCCAAGGATCAAATAGTATTTTAATTTGAAGAGGCGCAATATTTGGCAGCAATTTGAGTCCGAAACCAAACCGAATATTTCTGAATTCGGAGCTTTTTGTTCTTCGAAATTGTTGTATTCGTATTCGTAGACGTAGTCGTAGTCTCGTATCGTGTAGTATATACACTCGCTCCTTTTCTTACACTCAATTGCTGATGGGTTGGCTGGATGGCTGTATGTTTCTTTTGTCGGTTCTGTGTTCGGTTCCTTGCCCATAGAAACGCGAAATAAACCACCAAGGTACGACGTCGTTATCCTTGTCGTCCTCGAATGCATACGAAAAATATAAAAAAATCGCGTACTTCAAAATTGTGGTTTTTGTTGTAAATTTTGGTCGTTTTTCTAGTTTCTAGTTGTTTCTTACGTTCGTCGTCGTCGTCGTTTCCGTTTTGTGTAGTGGGGTTTTAAGAATAGTGCAACCAGAAGCCGTCCGTGTCCTTGATGTTGATAATGATGATGATGAGGATGATGTTCGATAGTATAAATAGATAGATACATAAAAATCAACAAATTGTGTGTGGTTTTCATAGTTCTTTCTTTTTTAATTCAATGAATTCTCGCGCCACACACAACCCACGTTGTTCTAAAAATAGTTGTATTTTTAGTGTTTTTGGGCGTAACGTGAATCAAAATACTTACAAAGCAAACAATATCTTTGCATCCTTGTTAAATTAAAAACAAACTAAAAAAGGAAGAAACAAAATTTTTCCTATGAGTAAAAATGAACTTTTACAATCATAGTCCTTTGATGTTGCAAATCGCAATCGATAAAATACAAATATACTTTAGGTAGTACAGCTAGCTATCTTTTTCGAAAGTTTTTTTTACATACTTCCTTCCTTTCGTTTACTTTTGTGTATGTTCCTGAATCCTGATAATGTGTAGTACACAGAAAGATCCTGCAAAAATATAAGATTTGAACTTCAACCCTGTTTGCAGTGAGTAAGGATATTAGTCATCGTTATATTTTCCAGATTCACTACGAGTACATATGTATATGCGCAAAATCCAAAATATTATATTTCTACTCGTGATTGTGTGTGACTGGGTTGTGACAGGCAGTGTTGAAGTGAAGTGAAGTGAATTGAAATTTTATACAAAAATAAATTAAAGTTCAAATGAAATCCATATCCTTGTCGTGCTGAAGCATCATCTATATACCTGCTTTAGTTTATATAGATTTAAATTTAAAAAAAATACTGAGAGTGTGAGTCCTTTCCCACCGATATATCTATACATATTTAAAAAAATATCCTGCGTGCATACTAAAAGCTAAAAGAGATAAAAATGTACCTACTAACCGATTAGAGTTTATTTGTCCTGCCTAACCTAAAAAACCAAAAGAAAAAAAGAAAAGAAAAATAAAAAAGTAAAAACTGAATTACGTATACAAACACAAAAAGGACATAAAAGAGAGTTTTTACACATCACGAGAGAGTCACACTCGTACCGTACTCGGCACGGCACAGTGGGACAAAATAAATACTAATTGAAACATTTTTGATTCCAAAAAATTAATATCCTCTCTTTCGAAACTCCCACTCAGTTCACCGCTCTCTCTTGTAAACCAACCTTGCAGGTTTGAATCCTAGATTATTATTATTATTAGTAAAACTCTGTATTAATTTACCTACAACTGTTACTCGTCCTTTTTGCGTCCGTTCTTCGTTTCGTTGTTTTTGACGTTCTTCGTCCTTTGTCGTCGTCGTTGTCGGTTGTTTTCGTGTTGGTGTTTGTGCGTATTTATAGTGCGTAAAAGGATGTTTGTGTGGGAATAAATGGTGTAGTGTAAGTTGGTGGATTTCAAAACCACCACAAAATAAGCTAAATTAATGTGCGATAGGAACAGTACAGGGTGTTTTTTTACCAGCAGTAATAACAATAACACTAACAGTGTAAGAAAGGTGAGTTAAATTCAAATATATATTGTGAATGAAGCTTATACATTCTCACTGCATAAATATACATATGTATGTACGAGTATATAAATCTATGATATGAACATCGAATTTGGCGGTCAAAAGTTTGTTGTTAGGTTGGTTTTTATACCTTTAGACAAAAAAGTTTAAGTGCGTGACGTTCTTTTATTATAACTGAGCAAAGAAAAATGGTCCTATAATAATTGTTGGAGAAGGGGTCTTTGTTTTTGTCCAAGGAATTTGTTTGCTGTTTTGGTTTTTGTTCTCGTTGTTGTATTTTTTTTTGAAAAAGGGTACTTAAAAATAGGAAAGTCTCGCTTTCATTGAGATGGCCTTGGTTGGGGTAGTTTTAATACCCTTTTGGGTATTATACAGGTATTATTATTGTTTTTATTCTTTTTTTTCCCCTCTCTCTTTCTCTCGATTATTTTAATGCAGAAAAAGATTAAGACTTTGATACATTACCTACTTAATGAGGGAATTTTGTTTTTGATATTGGTTACCTTGTCACGAAATATTGTGTGGAAATGACCCTATTAATGGAGTTGCTTTGAATTTTGATGAAGTGTAAAGGTAATGGAAATAGAAATAGAAAAATAATAATTACAAAAAATAATAGAAAACTTAACCAATATTGTAATTATCCTCCATTGTTGTCTGTTTTTGTGGTGAAATGGTTTATTCTTTTGGAGACATTATGATTGAAGTTTGAGGATTGTAGGAGTGGATTTGGGTATAAGGGAGGTGCTCAGTAATTTTTATTTTAAAAATAAACTCTTAATGGTTGTTATTAAGTTTTTATGAGTTTTCAAGTAATTGGGTATTTTTTTTTGTTTGATCATTTGATTGAAAAAGAAAAAAAGAAATTAATAGAATTTTTGAATATTATATGAAGCTTTAGAAAGTGTCTTTTGCTACCTTCAAAATGTATTTATGTTGTATATAAAGTGTATACAAACAAGTTCTGGAGTGCTTACCTTTAAAAGTCTTAAGTTCCTTAGACATAATTTGAAATTAAATTAAAAATAAAATCAAGCTGTTATAAAAATCATTGCACTATAAATTATAAAACCGAAAAATTTGGTGGGAGTCTTTTTCAACGTATCAAGTTTGTTAGGTCCTTAAATTCGTTAACATGTTCCAAGCACGTACGAGCACTGATCTATTTCTTGAGATCATTAACTCCGGTTAGAATTACATGATCATTCTTCAACTAAAAAAACACAATAAAAAAAAAACAAAATAATGTTTTCTCTGAATATATATTTTTATATGTTTCTTTTGTAACTTTTATATGTTTTGTATTTGAAAAATTTTAAAAATTATCAATTTCTTTGCCAGTTTTTGCTGTTTTAATTTATTAGTACAACATCATTGATAAACAGACTTTATCACTCTATTCTATTATTACAAAAATCAGTTAAATTGGAAAAAAATTCCGACTTGATTTTAGTTAAAGCTAAAACTAGGCTTTTTATGATTAAAGTTAAAAAAGCTTTAGCTCGAAACTAAAAGGTGTCTTCTAGTAAAAACTATTTCTCAATAGCTTAAGTTAGATTCATGTGACTTTCGCTTGTTTATCCAGCTAAGGTTTCAAATTGCGTGATTAATATTAGCTTAAACGGGAATTCAAAAGGCTTTTTTGAGAAAACACTTTTCATGACAAGAATAACTCTTCGATGTTTTGTCAACTCCTCGCAAGAGGCAGTACCCTTTAAAAAAAGAGGCTGAAATGCGACCCACACTAATAACTTCCCATCCCGTCTGTCGAATTGTCTTGCTTAAAAGTTTGTCTATATGTATCAATTTTTACCAAATTTGCGTACTATTTTTTGTAGATTTTATTTTTTTATGAAAAAACGGACTGTTGGATTTTTATAAAAAAATTACTGAATATCGAAAACAATATTTTCTGTGAAATAAAATAAGTTTGAAGCCAATATTTGTAATTTTTGAAAAGCTATTTGAGTCGAAAATAAATTTTTACCAAGCTTTAGTATTGTTTTTTTTTAGGTTTTTATTTTTTGTAAAAAAAATGTCAATTCGATTTTTCTTAAAATTTTTCCTAATGTTGAAAACAATATTTTTTAAAAGTTAAGTTAAAATTAGTCAGAAGCCATGGGGAGAGTACGATAACTTTGGCGACAAAATTTAATGACGGATTTGTATAGAACAGTTAAAAACAAACATTTTTTACTATGAGAGGGGGGTCTATTTCCCCCGGTTTAGGCGGTAGGGGCAATTTAAAAAAATATGTACATTAAATGAAAAAAAAAATAATTAAAAATTAAATATTATACCTTTTTTTAAAGCCAACATTTTTGTCTATTAGTTTGTTTTTAAATCAAGTCAAAACATGCATAATTTTTGAAAAACATTGTTTTAAACTAAAAATGTATCCAAAAAAAATTAAAAAAAAGGTTTAAAGTGTAGTTTTTCAAAACTTTCAAATTATCTACTGATTTTTTTTTAGAATTCATTGCTCTTATTTGTTTTTAATCAGAAACTGAAAACTAGATGATTTTATGTCTTCTAGTTCTTGAAAAATTACCAAAAAAAATATTTTAATTAAATTACTTTTATTGTTTGTGTTGTTGTCTCCATGTTGTGTATTTTTTCGAATAATATTATGATTAAATTAAAATATAAAAAAACAAATTTTGTAAAATTTTTTTCTTTATTTATTTATTTAAATTACTTTAATTATTATCACAACATATATTATTATTTATGCGACGCATTTCGGATATATATATCCATCATCATAAATAAATAAAGAAAAAAATTTTACAAAATTTGTTTTTTTATATTTTAATTTAATCATAATATTATTCGAAGAAATTACTTTTTCCTTGCTTAAGTATTAACGTAGTCTTATTTTGATAGTAATAATCTAATATGGATTAAGATACACCTAGGGTAAATTAATTTGTCTTAAATCCAGCTTATTTAAATGCAAAAGAAATTTTGCATGCACTCCATCTTGCACCCACCGAACCTTGCCCCCTCCCCACCTTGCACGCACTCCAACTTACACCCACCCCAAATCCTGTAGTGTTCCCAAGCAGGGGGTTGCAGATCCCACTGTTGCATACACCCAAACTCGCACCTACCATTGTTACTATCAAAATAAGACCACTCAAGCAAAAAAAAAAGAATTAAATTAAAATAGTAGTTGTGGTTATTTTCAATTTTCTCAAAAACTAAAAGACATAAAATCATCTAGATTTCAGTTTTTGATCAAAAACAATTAAGAGCAATAAATTCTGAAATAAAACAATGGTAGATAATCTTGAAGTATTGAAAAATTACACTTTAAACCTTTCTTTAATATATTATACTCAAATTTTGAGTTAAAAATACATTTTTCAAAAACTACGCATACTTTTGACTTGAAATAAAAACTGGCTAATAAAACAAAATGTTGGCTTTAAAAAAATGTACAAAACTTAATTGAAGGTATCACCGTTATTTTTTAATTATTTTTTTCCATTTTAAATAATAATTTTTTTTAAATTGCTCCTACCGCCTAAACGGGGGGAGATAGACCCCCTCTCCCGTAGTAAAAAATGCTAGTATTAAGCCCCTCTACCGAAAACCGTTATTATATCTTGGCGCCAAAGTTATCGTATACTCGTGCCGAAGCCATTATCTCAAATTTTTGAAAAGATATTTGAGTCCAAAATCAATTTTTACCAACTTTTGTTAAATGTTTTTTCGGTTTTTAATTTTTTGTAAAAAAACTGTCAATTCGATTTTTCTTAACATTTTTCAGAATGATAAAAACAATATTTCTTATAAGATAAAATAAGTTTGAAGCCTTAATCGCAAGTTTTTGAAAAGATATTTGAGTCGAAATTCAATGTTTACCAACTTTGAGTAATGGTTTTTTTTTAGGTTTTTATTTTTTATTAAAAAAAAGTTTCGATTAGATTTTTCTCAAAATTTTATCAGATGTCAAAAACAATATATTTTTTGTTGCATAAAATTGTTTTGGAGATAAAATCATATTTTAGTCGTAAAATTCTCGAGGTGACAATTTTTTTTTTTTTCAGTTTTTTTGATTTATAAAAAAAACCGTTAATTGGATTTTTTTCCAAAAATATAATTATTTTGTATCACGTTACAATATATAATATAAAATTCATTGTAAGTCTCTAGCGTCATTGGTTCATGAGATATTTAGGTTTAACCAAAATGTTCACCTTTTTTTTAAACTGCTATGGTAAAAAAACCACCCATGCAATTTTCTTGAGAGCACTTTCTGCATCTTTCTGCATTATTATTTGTATAACAAAATTTATTTGAAGTTGATATCTTCACTGGTTCTTGAGCTATGGACGACGAAAAAAACGTCGCGAACGTACGGACGTACGGACTAACGAACGTACGTACACACGCACGCAAAGACACCTTTCTAAAAATCTTTTATTTCAACTCTAGGGATCTTGAAACGTCAAGAAAAATCAAAATTTTCAATTCCACAAATCGGACCCATTACAATAACTTCCTATGGGAAATTAAAAAACTATAGATGGTACCTCTGGCATGACAGTCCTACACACTAACCATCACGTTACGGGTTCTGCAGGGTCTTGAATAGATCAACTATGTATGTATATATTCATTAATGATAAGTAGGGCAACCAAAAATATGTTCGAACATATTTTTTGTTAACATCACTATTAACACGAGACTATGTTAGAAATGCGTTTCATTGAAATCTTCGTCTTTTAAACGTCATCTGTTAGGGCATATTTTTGCATATTTAACTGAAAATGCATATTTTTGCATTTTTGCTTTTAAAAGGCATATTATTGCATATTTTTCCTTTTTTTTGTAAAGGTAAGCAATAAAAACAAAGCATTAATAAGAACAAAAAGACGAAACAAAAAATCAAAAAAAAAAATTAAAGCTCCATCCAGAGTGAAAACTTTTAGAGTAGAACCTGGACTGGAACTTCCTACACACCCAATCATAACGCGATGGGGGACATGGCTCGAAGCGGTGAACTACTACGCCAAGCAATTTGAAAAGATTGTTTGGATTTTTGATGCTTTTGACAACGAGGAAACTGCATCAGTAAAAATTTTTAAAGATCTTCTTAAAAAAACAGAATTGAAAGCCGACTTAATTTTTTTTGGCATCAAGCTATGGGTTTCTAGTAACATCAATTTCAAAACTTGAAATACGCTCCGATCACTTCTGTTGACGTTGAACGGAGCTTTTCCATGTATAAAAGTGTTTTTCGATCAAACAGACAAAGCTTCCTTTTCAAAAATTTGAGTAAAATGTTATTTATTTACTGCAACAAAAATTTGCAATAAATTTTCTTATTGATCGCTGACATTAAAAAATTTCTTTTATTCAAAACTGAATTTGCTTTGTTAACTTTGTTTTTTTTTTTTTTTTTTGAAAATAAATAATATAATGTGTGCGAAGTTGAACTATTCGCCATTAAACAAATTTGTTGGATGTTTTATTTATCTTAAAAAAGTTGGAGTGAAAAAGTTGATTTTTCTTTTTTTGATTGGTATTGTTCTAATTCATTAATTTCCTTAAGCAAATAACGCTTCTTATAAACACCTTTTACATTTATTGAGTATATTTTGAGGGCATATATTTGATTTTTAAGGGTATATTATAAGCGCTTAAAACTAGTTTTTTAGGACATATTTTTGGTTGCCCTAATGATAAGAATAATTAGAAAAATTCTGTATACTCTATTACATTTTGGCTTCAGAGGCAAAAGATTGAGTATTTCTTCCATTCCTGCTGTAGGAGTTGTACTCACTGCTCCTGCAATACCTATACATATACCATTCTCTGTATCCTTGTTAGGTTAGGTTTTAAAAAACTTTTTCTAAAGCATTTTTGGTTTTCTCTTAAGCATTCCACCATATTATGTTACCATAAGTGAGCACTGGTCTGACAATTGCAGTGCACATTTACATTATGATCTTAAGATTCGTTCCCCATTTTCTGCTGAAGATCTTATTGCATAAGTAGGCTTACTTAAATTTAGAACTTACTTGTTTCTTGCGGAATGTTTAAAATAAAACTTCAAATTAAAATTGAATAATAAAATTGATAAAACAAATAAATAAATAAAAATAAAATAAAATAAAAGAATATGAAATAAATAAAATAATACTTGTAACTGATATTTTTATATAAAAATAAATTAGGTGGCGCAACAGTCCATGAAGGACCAGGACCTAGTGACTTACAACTCTCAACCATCCCTGTGTGCGAGTAATGTTGTCAGAGATGGAAGGGACCTACAGTTTATATGCCGAATCCGAACGGCTAATTTGAGAAAGCACTTTTCATGACAAGAATTACTCTTGGAGGATTTGTCAATTCCTCGCAAGAGGCAGTACCCGTGAAAAAAGTTAGGTGGTACAGGCAGGGATTGAACCTAAGACCCTTTGCATGACAGTCCAACGCACTAACCATCACGCTACGGGTACTACGATATTTTTATATAATGATCCAAATTATCATTTAATATTATTTATAAATATAATTTGTACATTCAAATTTATTTAAAGTTTTTGTCTCTGCTGCTCTTATAAAGTCATGTATATTTCTTTAAGAACTCTGCATTAAGAATTAAGGGCCAAGAAACTTTGAAAAATGTTCTATTCGACAAACTTGAAAAGTTTCTAATAACTACCAAAAGAAATGTATTAAATTTTACCAATTTTAAAAGCAATTTTTGACCTCATTACTCATGGAGACTAATAACTTTAATTTGTTGTTTACAGCAAAACTTAGCTTGCATGCATTAATTATTTTGGTTTTGTACAAACTTCTTATCTCAAAATTTTCTCAAAACGCCTTTGCGTGAGATAGCAATATTCAAAAATCACAACAACGCCATATTCAAGGAACTACGGATTGATGACCAAGACTAAAATTCATACCAAAACACTAACTAGATGCATGCATGGAAATTTGTAGATTTTGTGTGAATTTATAGAAGTCGTCAATTTTAAAATTTCCCATGTTTTCATCCATCAATAAATGAGACTTTTCAAGCGCTTCTTTGGTCGAAATAGGAAATTGCTTGAATTTTAGAATATATGTATATCTTTTAATTTCAATCAAATCAACACTATTATTTTTTAAGAAATATTTTAATTTAATAAAGATGGTCAGATTTATTTAAAGAAATAATTTAATGATTTAAGACCGTATACTCATATTTTGTATTTAAAAAAAAAAAAACAAACATTTATATGTATCTATGTATGTAAATATAAGTTCTGTTACCTTAAAGTTGTCTATAGTTAATTAATTAACTTTATTTAAGCGTAAGGGTCCGGCCACGCAATGAGCGTCGAGCGACTGAGTGACCGAGCGACGCAAAAAAATTAGAATACATGAGATCGTATGGAGGTGGCCACATAAACCCTAAGCGACTGAGCGATTTTTTAAGCGACAGACCGTCGCACGTTATGGTGAATTTCATCATTTATATCTAAATCTTCGCAGATTTCCAGATCGATTTTGGCAATATTGTCATATGTCAGTACCATCTTTTAAAGATTAAATAAATAAAAACTTACCAGAATAATTACAAATTTGTCCAAAATTTTCCCACTCTTTATCGGTGACATTTTTAACTTCCCATAGAAAGTTATTGTAATCGGTCCGATTTGTCAAATTGAAAATTTTGACATTTCTCGACGTTTCAAGGTCCCTAGAGTCGAAATTAAAGATTTTTAGAGAGATGTCTGCGCGTGCGTGTGTACGTACGTGTTTATACGTCCGTTGGTTCACGACGTTTTTTTCGTCGTCCATAGGTTAGGTTAGGTTAGGTAATAAGGGGTGTGCACAGCATGAAGCTGTTGCGTACACGGGGGCCTGCTGGTCCATTGTGATCCCCTGTAAAAGTAAAAGTAACCATCGATGCTCCTCAATCTTGCCGATTAGCGTAGACTGGCTCGTTAACGAACCAGCCTGTGCTATCTATAAATTTCCTCATGTTTGCCATTGAGACCTGTGCTAGATCATCCAGTTCTCCAACAAACCTGTTTCCGAAATGACGGAGTCGGCTGGTTTGGAGGTTCGGACAGTCACAGAGCAGGTGTTTAATGGTTTCCATTTCCTCCTCATCCTGACAGCTCCTACAAAAATCGGGTGCAAATGCCCCTATCCTGTTAGCCATTGTGCCAATGGCGCAATGACCTGTTAGTACACCTATCAAGATTTTAATGTTTTTTACTCAGCGATAGAATATACCGAGTTTCCTTTTCATTTATGTTAGGCCATAAACTTCTAGAGATTACGCAATCGTCTCTGGATTTCTAGGAGTTATTGATTTTCTCTTTTAGTTTAAGGTCTATCTTGGCCGCA